>OZ018324.1:109914375-110434375 GCA_963969495.1 Ceratothoa steindachneri | reverse complement strand
AGGACAATAATCACAAATCCAACTTATCTATATCAAAAAATGATCACAAGTAGGAATTGCTAAAAAGAAAAAATGCTTAACATATATATGCTGTCCAAACCATTATAAAACGTTAATATTAGACCAAGAACTACGTATCAAGGAAGATAAGCTGCAGAAAACGATTTGCAACAGCTAGAGAAGTCACATCTATCATTGTAGCATCCCTACAGAATATCAAGTAACATCTGCTGAAATTGCGAGGGAGCTCGAGGAAGTTTCAAGTTAAAAAATATCACCCAAAACAGTTTAGGAGACGAAGATTAAGACCTAAAAGGATGCGAAGTGAGAAAGAAGCTTTGGATATGAGAGATGAAAGGAAAAACAAAACGTCTTTAGCAGGCCAAAGAACACAAAATTTGACATGTAAATAATGGTTTAAAGTTATGTGGGTAGATAAAAATATGTATTGCGTATGTAAGAAAGACTATTATATTGTTGTTTATCATTTACAAATTCGAATCTACATTTAATTTGAAATAAATATTGTTTAAGAAGTAATGAGAATTTTCGTCTACACAATTTATTTATAGTTTCCATTGCGAGAAACTTAAAGTAATGGATCTGCATATGGACTATAGGTATATTTATTTTGGGTGAATAAATATTGTTTAGAAATATTCGAATCATTTCAGCAATGTATAACCTCAGATAGCTATTATTAGTAAAGTACGTTTTTAATTTTAAGAATTCATGATGCAGAGAATTCTAAGTGGAGGAGAGATGGTAACCACGGTATAACAACGAATTTATGGCTGAGATTTTGTATTTAAAGTCGCACGAACTGAAAATGTTCATTCCCAACCCAGTGAACGTAGGTTTTCGGAAAACTGTTGCGAAAATGGAATCTTGCGTCTTACGAAAAATAAGTGGAAAAAAGGTAAGGTTAAGTTCATTTCCGTTTTCATTGTATATATGATATTTGGATGAATTGCATTTAGCTATTGTAAGAATGCTTTAGCTTGAGTTTAACTTTGAAATACTGCAAACGAGTCATCAACAAAACGTTTATAAAACAGAGGACGCCTGTCAGATGGAGAATCTTGAAACATTTTAGATTCCAGATGGGTCATGAAAATATCTGCCGATAAAGGACCTATCGGTGATCTCATAGCGACACCATCAGTTTGTTTGTAATTTCTTTTGCTAAATGGAAAGTATGTGCCTTTGAATATTGGGTTTAGTAAAGATTTAAATCTATTTCTGGTAAATCCTGTAAAAATTGTCTGTCAGTAATAATTTTATCGGAAATTATGTTTATCGTTTCTTCTATAGGAATGTTTGTGAAGAGAGATTTAACATCAAAGGGGACAAAAAAAATTATCTGAGGTGAAATGATGATTTAGAAGTTCATTTTGGAATTTATACGAATTTGAAATGGAAAATTGATTAGTGGAAAAGGGAAAAAGCAAAGAGACAATATATTTGGCTAATTTGTATGAAGGTAAGTTACAAGACGCCAAAATTGGTCTTAACCGAATTTCAGGTAGGTGGATTTTAGGTAAACCATAAAGCTGCGCAAGAAATGAGCCATTAGCAAATATTTGTAAATATTGGGTTTCAATTAATATTCTATCTTTTTTCAGACTTAATAAAAAGCGGTTTATCTGATTTTCAAGTTTCAAGACTACTTTATTTATAGGCTCAAAAATATCAGTAAATTTAGAAGTATCTGTTAAAATGGATTGAATCTTTTGTAAATAATCATTACGATTCATAATAACGACACAATTTCCTTTGTCTGATCTAATTATAATAATACCACTGATGCGCGATAGTTTCGTTAGTATCGTAAGATTTTCCTTGCGGAAAATTATAGATTTAAACTTCATATTCTTAACTTTGTTGTAAATATCAGAAAATTTAAATTGATCATATCTTTTCAAAAGGCAAAGAGAAGGAGGGTTTATTAAGGTTAAATAAGTGTAGTTTAAATTTGAGACAAAATATAAGTAGGAATTCTTTACGCGGAGATCGATTATAATCGGAGAAATTTCAAATGACGTTGCACGGTTTAAAGAATTTAGATGAAGACAAACCTAAAAAATGCAGTTTCTTGTCTTGAATATTTTTTGTTTTAGCACGATATTTTTGGAGATCACGTTAAACAAAGTTGGTAAATAGTAGAAAATCAATAAACGATAATTTACCTTTTGGGGCAGAGCGTAATTCCAATACATGAGGAGATAATTGTTTTATAAGTTTAGATTTACAGTCAATTTCATAATTTAATAAATAATCCAAGAAGTTGGTGTTAAATTCTGAGTGATAGAGTGACTTACTGGAAAATTCGGAGTACGTCATTTCCATGGCGATTGTATATTTGGCATAGGGTGAGTTGCCGGCGAGGCGCAATTTAGTTTTAAAGATGAAGCCAAGGAAGAAAAATAATCCAAGCATTTTTCTAAATCCATTTATTCAAATTAACAACGTTTTAAGCTTGCGCGAAACTTGGCTGAATTTCTCATTCCTATTAAATTGCTAATAAATTGTCATATATTTCTAGGAACCAGAAAATGAGTGCTCAAGCTCGAAACGTTGTTAATTTGAATAAATCGATTTAGAAAAATGATTGGATTATTTTTTGTCATTGGCTTAATCTTGTAAATTCCCAAAACAATTGATGGCTTGCTGTGCCACCCAAAGATGTACCAAGAGTTATGAAGACCAAGTTCCTGGTCTTATCATTGTGTTTGGGATGCTTAGTAGTAAAGAGCACATTATGTCCCCGTTAGTCTTTCCGGAGCGGCTCAGACTATAGGAAGGCTACATCAAGTGCCTTGAGGAATCTTGGTTGCACTATATCCAGAAGGCGGCCGCTGGAAAGCCACGCACGTGCGAGACAAGCAGGATGACCCAGTTCTGGCTGCCAGATAATTTCTTTGACCACATCACACCGAACATCTGGTCTCCAATTCTCCAGGCTCCAACCCCCTGGATTATTATGTGTCGGGCCTTTTTGTGATTAAGCCCAACAAGTTCCAGTTCACCACCAGGGTGGAGATTATGTGTGGTGCTTGTTTGAGATTGAGACCAACAAGGCCCACTTCACCACCAAGGTAATGATTATCTGTAGGGCTTGTTTGAGATTGAGACTAACAAGTCCCAGTTCACCACCAATAGAGAGATTATGTGTGGTGCTTGTTTGAGATTGAGACCAACAATACCCACTTCACCACCAAGGTGGATATTAGGTTTTGGGATTGTTTGAGATTGAGGCCAACAAGTCCCAGTTCACCAACAAGGTGGAGATTATGTGTGGGGCTTGTTTGAGATTGAGACCAACAAGTCTCAGTTCACCATTAAGGTGGAGAATAGATCGAGGAGGTAGACGGTGATTTCATTGAAAAAAAATTAATAGTACCATTCTTCAAATCTTTAACATGTAACTTTGGTAAACATATTTAAAGAAGTAAACTTGTTATTTTCCTTTATATTGAAGTTAGACGACACATAATTACCCCACAGCAACTTATATATATATATATATATATATATATATATATATATATATATATATATATATATATATATATATATATATATATGGTTCGTGTATCGCAAAATTAGACAACTGGCTCTACTTCAGGTCCAGAGGGAGAACCCCTGTCATCGATTCGTAGACAACAATCAAGGAATCCTTCTAATGCACCTAAAAGATAAATTTTAAAAGATCCCCTTTATGTTAGTCTAGCTTTAGGTGCATTAGAAGGATTACTCTAGTGTTGTATAACAGATAAAGGACTGGGGTTGTCCCTCTGAACCTGAAGTATAGTCAGTTGTTTAATTTTGCAATACATTAACCGTACCAATTTGTCTTGGAAATTTTTTCCATCTTTGAAAAATGTACGAGTGGCGGTCAATAAGTTTTGCGAATCGGTACGGGAAAACAAAAGAAGGGGAATGGCTGTTTGTTGAGTTGTTAGGACAAGTTATGACAAGTCAGGACCTGCAGCCACACGCTCCTGCCTCGTCTTTTTAAGAAGCAGTAGCTGATCACAGATCGTTAGTCACACATTTTTCAACAATGGAGAAGGTTGAGCACCGCGCAGTAATCAAACTTTTGACCAAGGAAGGCAAAAATGCAAAAGAGATCCATGAACGCATGGTTGCAGTATACACCGACACCGTCCCTTCCTATGCAACCATTGCTCACTGGAATAAGGAGTTCCGCCATGGTCGTGAGTCCCTTGAAGTTGACCCCCGTCCATGCCGCCCGTCAGACGTGACCAACGAGGACAATGTGGCCCGTGTGGAGAGGATGATCCTCGAAAATCGACGGGTGAAGGTCGAAGAAATCGAGCGACAACTTGTAATATTACATGGAAGTGTTATGAACATCATCCACGACAATTTGGCTATGACCAAGGTCTCTGCCCGTTGGGTCCCTACAAACCTCCCTCCCCATGATCGACTTCAACGTCGTCAAAGTCCACAAGGCCAGAGTTGCACAAGCTGCCCTGCGCGAGTGCGGATTTGAGGAGCTCAACCATCCCCCCTACAGTCCAGATCTGGCCCCTAGCGACTACTTTTTATTCCACCAGCTCAAGGCTGCACTGCGTGGACGCTGGTTTGGGGACGATGAAGATGTCTAGCTCGCCGTCTAGGAGTGGATTGAACAGCAGTCGGGAGATTTCTGGTTGTCAGGAATTCGAAGCCTCAGGGACAAGTGGCGCAAGTGCATTGAAGTCAAGGCTAGTTATATCGAAAAATAATCAAACACTTTTCCTCATATCTCGTTTCCTTATATCTGAATTGCAAAACTTATTGATCGCCCCTCGTTTTTAGCAAAGATAACGCTGAAATTTTTAACAACTGTTCAGTTTTCTACGACGTTAAACTAGATTAATATGAAGGGGGTCTTTTGAAATGTAACTTTATTGGTGCATTAGAAGGATTCTCTGAGTGTTCTCTACCAGATCGAGGACTGGGGTTCTCT
Organism: Ceratothoa steindachneri; assembly: GCA_963969495.1. Taxonomy (NCBI): domain Eukaryota; kingdom Metazoa; phylum Arthropoda; class Malacostraca; order Isopoda; family Cymothoidae; genus Ceratothoa; species Ceratothoa steindachneri. The sequence continues at coordinate 110,429,397 of OZ018324.1, read as the reverse complement.
CTGGACCTGAAGTAGAATCTTGCGATACATTAACAGTACCAATCTGTCTTGGGATTTTTTCTTCCATTTTTCCAAATCTTTCTGAATGATATTTGGTATAGGATGATGGTAGTTCCACATACTACATCTCTAATGCAGTGCTAATCATTTGTTAGCCTTTTATTTCTTAGAGATTATTTTTATCAGATTTCAGCCGTCGAATGTAGGCAAAAAGAGGAAAAAGTCGAGTTCAAAATATTTGTATTAAAATGAAATCAGAAAATAGAAGCATAAAATTAATAGGAATCAATCTATATATATTTAAAAAATTAGGAATAAGGAATTTATTGCCCAGATGTAATAATGTCTAGACCTATTAAACGGTGAAAGTACCAATTTAAACATGATGGAATTTCAATAACCAAAATATTATTAATATGATTCTAATAATTAATCAAAGGTCGTTAGATGCAATGTCATAATTATTCATTGAGGACGCATGCGGTCAGTGATTTGGGCCCAATTTTACCTTAAATGATGGCATGGTGTTAGACAATCTGCACACAAATGAGAGTTGATGGCAGCTATAACCTAGGCCCAACATTTAGAAAATTCATAAGAAGCTCATCTTATAGCGTGAGGCCGAGGATGTAAATTACTAATAAGAAAAAGAAAATAATATTCCGATATCTTGGGTCTTCATTTAACAGGCTCTCTATAACATTTGAAACATCTTTCTTTTATTTTGTTAATAATTTGATAGCAGGGAAAGAGTTGAGGTAAAAAATAATTTGGTAGTAGTTTTACCAGAAGACTGTTATTCGTTTAGAAGCACTTGTTTTTTCTTTTGGGACCTACAATTTAATGAGCCGAAATCAGATCTATAGCCTATGGCATTTCCTAGAATCGGAACTCTATCCGGCAATTTATCACACCCGATGCTGCTTAACTACCTTACAATCAGAACTAGTGTTAACACTTGGCTAGGCCGTATGGTTTGGATAAGTCGGCAGCTTATTTGAAGGGGTAAAATGATTGGGAATTTAGAGCTGGGGAAGGTAGGATAAAATCCCCATTTACCGCCTTCTAGCTTTCCTCTCTCGTTCAACGGAGTTTACTGAGGCTATTGACGGCTGACAACAGCATTAGGGAAGAATCCCTACGAAGTATTAAACTGAAAGCTCTCGAATAATTTATTTGGAAGCTCTGGCCTTATTTCATATCTTGGACTAATGACTCATAGAAAGTTTTAAATGAATGGTCCAGCAGAACTAATAATAAATTAGCTCAAAGGTTCTTCAAGAGAATAATTCCCCCATTACTCAGTCGACTCATGTTTGAGAATAAGTCAGATCAATAAAATCACGATCGATCGTCTAAGGGCTCAAAGTTTCTTACACCATTATACGCAATACAGACCCGGCTAAATGGAAAAGTCCATGAAGATCAAAGTGTAATCATTAAAAATGAAAAAAAAGGATTAAACACTTAACAAGTTTGGATTTGAAAACATGTTTTCAGAAATGGAAAAAATCAGACGCTAAATTAAAATCGCCATAAAATCGATTTAAAAGAGAAAAAGGTAATGCAGATCAACGGAATTATATAATTCCATTAATTATGCTAATATGCTACAGCACTCGAAGCGCTAACAAATCTTCCAACATGTATTTTAATTATTTCTTTCATAGCAGGTTATTACAATTTTACTCTGCACTATGTGCAATTGTCGATCTTTTTCGCCAGTCTTGCGTGAAGCTACACATGGGTATCTATACATGTGAGAACCAAACAAGAAACCATTCCTGGGCTACGGGAGAGCCAACCGCTCGAGTCCAGGATGTATGGATTTAAAACACCTTAGAAGAGATTCATGTACAGAAGAGTTATGTTCTGTATGTGAGCAAGAGGTTGGGATAAAAAATATAGCGGCTGGGTGATTTGACATGTGTGTGGTGACACGGCGCACCACCTATTAGCGACGAGCTCCATTAGATCAGCCAATGGAACCAGTGTCTGAATCTTCAATTCTTCCTATCGATTAGTTAATTTTTAGTCTTTTATTTCCTTTATAAATTATTTATTATTTATATGTCTAAAATATTTCATCACTTGACACAGTTCAAACAACCCTTACTCTTAATAAAACACCGTTTGTTCCGAATACACCTGTATGTGCGTAAGTTCCTTATACCTTGTTAATATTTTTGTATATTATCTCAGGTCTATGTCTCTAATTATTAATTTAATAATTACTTAATAATTATTAATTTAATAATTACTTTAAAAATATTACTTACAAATTATTAATTTAATAATTACTTTAAAAAATATTACTTACAAATTATTACTTTAGTAATTATTACTTTAATAATTATTATTTTAATAATTACTTAACCAATATTACTTAAAAACTATTACTTTAATAATTACTTAACAAATATTACTTAAAACTATTACTTTAATAATTATTAATTTAATAATTACTCGTCTATGTCTAATTATTATCTCTATAAACTAATACTGGTCTTTTGCTTTTTCATTGTCTTTCTTGTTCTAATGCCCAAACCTAAATCATTACTAGCCTATGACTTGATCTATTATTTATTTATTATGCTAACGCTCGAGCTTATATATTTCTTATGCAAAAGTTCAAACCTATACAATACTCGTATTTCTTTGGCAAAACCTTTCTTATTACTTCAGGAAATCATAAGTAACTCGATATCTTGCAGTAGGGTGATTCCCCTTCATTGTTCCCTTTTTACCATCTACTGAATCATTCAGCTTATTTTTTATTATTTTATTTGATATTTTTTTCCACCTCCCTTATAAAATACCTCTTCTCACCCCTCAAATTGTGATTTCGCCAATATTTCCTAACCATCTTAGATTCTTGATTCTTTCTTTTTTAAGGTTTACTGACTTATGTTCACCCTAGGGAATTTTATTATTCACATCTAATCTTTAACAATAAAAAATTATTGATTTCTATGAGTTTAAGCTACCTTATTCTGAATTTCACACTCTTGCACAATCGTGCCACTCAAAGTTAGAAACTTCAGTGTTGAAATCGTAGATTGAAATGTTAATAAATGATTAAGAATGCAAACTTCTAATTCCACTTGCTCTTCTTCTTACCTAGATTTCTGTGTATGCAGTACGCACAGAAATTCATCACTAATAACGTTTTGCAATTGTTGTTGAACTTATTTTTCAAATTTGAATTTTATTCATGAATTTTTATTTACTAGCTATTTTACGCCTACTTCGTATTTGCATCTGAAGAGTCAGAAAAGTTAACCTTAATTAATATTCAAATTAGTAATTATCATAATATTGTTAAGGTAACTAAGAAAATATACATTTTAGGTTGTACCAAGTTTTATTATCAGGCAGTACAGGCAATGATGTGGTTGCTATTGTTTAAGTATTGCTGAAAATAAAATTATGTAACAGTGATTGACCTGCGCCCCCCCCTCCCCAAATTGTTATCTGAATTATAGAAAAAGGGTAGATTTATCGCACTTAAAAACATTAAACATTAAAAAACTTATGTTTTTTGCCGGTTGGCGCCAATCATTCATTCCACATCGATTAAAACTTAAAAGGAGAATGTTGGCAATCAGACTTCTTTCACAGGAAGGTCATCTGTGACGAGGGATATGATATAATGCCATCTACCAAATGCCACGCCTTCATTGGTATTAAAGGGGAATACCTTTATTTTTTGGTGTACTCTCCGGATGCACAATCGGATTTTGGGTGGGTTGTAATGGTGAGTGACCTCCATGGTAGTCATCATTTTCTCATACATCTTTTGCTGGACCAGTGTCGTCGATTTATGAGGCCGTGTAATCTTTGCCAGCGCCTTCATCTACGCGAGCATAACTTCTATTATTTGAACATCTAGCCGTTTTGCTGCCACCCATATCCCTCTTAGTCGACCAAGTGTAAAATGGATATCAGAGAGAAGCATTATGCCTATAAGCTCTAAATGAGTCGTCCAAACGATTTATTTATGTGTAAATTTGATAGGTAATGAAAAGACTTTTGTTTCTTTTAGAAAAATGTTCATTGCTCTTCGTGGCAGTCATATGTGTCTTCAATCAAAGAAGGATCTGTGTTGCAGAGGTGTGCAAGCGTGTCAAAAGGATACGGGGCAAGTTCTTTTAGGACCAATATTCCATCCTTCTGAATGACGGGTCCACTCTCTCGGAACTCGCCTTGGTGGCAGAATCTTTCACGTCTTGCCACTCCAATTCTTCCCTCACAGATTCAGACTGAACATTAATGGCTACCTTTGGGCTCTGAGCAAGTTGATGAAGGCTTGGATTGACTAGATAGCTGCAAGGAGGCCTCACATGTGGCATCAAAACTCCGTACCCTGCTAAACCAGCCGGATGACCCAAGTCTGGCTGTCGGAGAATTTTTTCACACAGCAGCTGACATTCAGCCTCCAAACTCACCGGACTGCAACCCTTTCACTTCTCCGTGTACAACACGGTGGAAAAAGAGACAAATAAAGCCAGCAAGTCACGAACGAGGAGGTGAAGGACAGAATTACCAGGGCCATCAGGAGTCTAAAACTGAAGATAACCCAAAAGCCTATGGCGGGTTCCGAGGTCACCATCCTGTTGTTTTTCATCTTGGCTACAGGCGAGTTCATTGAGTAAGTTACACCGAACATGTCATGAAGACAAAATTGCCCAAATTTCATAAATATCTCTCAAAAATATAAGAACACTGTTTTATTTTTTACTGAGACAGTCATCATGCAAACAAATAATGTCCCCACCCTATAAAGCCAGTATGGTTTAAAATATTTTCTCTGGTAGCTTTCTGAGTGGTATCTGTTCAGGTATCACCTTTACTATATACTCGTGATGAATCTTGTGCACAAGACTACAATGTCATTGAACTAGTGGAAGAGGCGACTCCCATGCATGGTTCTTAATTATGTAAATTTTTGGCTGCACGTTTGGTCTCCTAAATGAGGTGGGCTTCCCTTCTATCTGTGTTCGTGGTACATTTTATTTGTTGTAGATTGTTCCCGTTGTAATTTTTTTGTCCCTTTTCACTTTTTACCTATTTCTTTATTTTTTGGTTAAGGTTTTGATTAACCGGCCCTAAATGCAATTTCTACGGATGTTCCCTAGCTTACAGCTGCCATAAGAGATTATAAAATAATGATTACTGATGAGTAAAAACTTCTTGAAGAGTCCTTTGATCACTGTTATGACTGTTATGACAGTGATCACGATGGCATTAATATTTAATTTAAAGTACTAATGAGGTAACAGAATCATATGTAGTTAACTCTAAGTCGAGGTTATGTGGTATATTTGTGGATATGTGACTCCTGAATTCTACCCAGTTCGTGTTCTTGTAGTCGTATAGAGGTGATGTAGGGATGAGTATGGGAGTTGTGGATATGAGAAGGCATATCGGTATGTGGTCAGATAGTACGTGGCAACCGGGTGACATGTGAGTGTAGAATCGTGTGGCATGGTCGTTGCGAAAGACCACATCCGGGGATGTGGTGCCTCCGTGCCGACTGAAGAACGTGGGAAAGGCAGGGCCGATGTGCTTGCAGTGGTAGTGACGCAAGGCACCGGCCAAGTAACTTACCGCATCGTTTGTGTTGTTGGAAAGGAGTGTCGGGTGGAAAGCGTTGAGGTTGCCCGCCAAGAAGATAGGCAGATTGTAGTTTGATAGGGCCCGGAGTGGGACCTCTAAGTTTAACTGTATTCGTGGTGGTCTGAAGTGAGTGGCCACTATTATGGGTCCGGAGCTTGCTTCAATCTTGCAGGCTAGAAACGAGGTGTCATGTGTGTTGATGAGGGAGTGGTGTATGTTGCGCTTTACTAGAATCGCAGATCCTAGGTGTCACGCCTGTAGAGATAGGTACGTGTGATAGCCTGCAATGCGGAGTCTGTTGTTGGGAGGGTGTAGGCTGGTGGAGTTCAGGAGTACTATGTCGGGTCTTTGTGTGTTGAGTACCCAGTTGGAGACCTTATGGCCAATAACGTGCCATCTGCGTACGTTTAATTGTATTAAGCTAAGTCGACCTATTGTCGTGGGCGGAGTCCACGGGAGGCTGACTTGCCTGGTACCATCCCCTTCTCCTTGGTAATTGCCCAGGAGGCATGAGGAGCGAGTACCTTAACGCGTGTAAACTGTTGTTTTGTGTGGGTCACGGCGGTGTTGTTGGGTGGGGAGTCGTAGTGGATGGAGGAGTGTGTTCTGTGGGTGGAGACGTCGAGGTGGTGGCTTTGGAGGGGGTGGAGTCTTGGTGGAGGGAGTTTGTGGCGAAGGTGGGTGGCGTAGAGCTGAGAGATGAGGGGCTAGAGATAGTTGGAGAGGTATAGATTATGAGAGGAGAGGTGTCGGGGGGAGAAGAGGGTGGGTCAGGGGAGGGGTGGAAGGAGAGGGGGGTTGAGGTGGAAGGAGTCGGAGAAGAAGGAGTGGAAGGGGGAGGAGCAAAAGGAGGAGGAGTGGAGTGAGAAGGAGTGGGAGGAGGAGGAGTGGAAACGACAGGAGAGGGGGAGGTTTGTTTGTCCTGTGCCTGTGTTTGCGGGTGGGGCTTTGGGGTGTTTTTTTTTTGGATTGGCACGGGGTGTGGTGGCTGAGTGAGGGTGGGGGTTAGGGTGAAGGTGAAAGCTGTAATAGAGGGGGGGGGAGATGGGTAGGAGAGGAGTAGTGGTAGTGGAATGAAGGCGGGGTTTTGATAGAGAGGTGGAAGGGGTGCGGGCAGGAGAGGTGGTTGGGAGAGAGGCGGGAGCAGTGGCTAAGGAAGGTGCAGGGACAGGACAGGCGGCGGGGAGAGCGTGATGAAAGTGGGGGCCAGTGGTTTTTGGAGGGGGGTGGGGGGTGTACCCAACGGGGTGGGGAGGAGTGCGGGTCTGCTTGTGTGTTCATCTATTAGAGCGAACACCTTCTCAGGGAAGGTGATCTGCTCTATGCCGTTGGAGGCAAATAGTGTGTTGAGTATCTTGGCGTAGAGTCGGGGGTCGCCCAGAGACATGTCTTTTGCCACCGCTAGGAGCAGGGTGGCCAGGTGTAGTTCTGTTTTTGTGTTGTTGCTTGTGTGATGTGGGGTGGGGGTGGGCGTGTAGAGTGGCGTGGGGGTGGTTGTGTGATGTGTGGGTGTTGGTAATAGTGGGGGTCTCTGAGTGTTGTGTGCTGGGCTGGGGGGAGATGGGATGTGTGGGTGAGGTGTGGTTACTGCAGGGGGCGTTGGGTGGGTCTGGGGTAGGGCAGGGGAAGCAAGCAGCGTTGCGCCGGCAGCTGCGGCGAATGTTCTGGTGAGGGGAGGGAGGGCGGGGGCCGAGTGTGTGGCTGTATGTGTTTGTTGTGGGCGCCGAATAGCCTCCACGGCGTCATGGTGGGCCTTACTCAGGTAAGGACATCTGGGGTTGACGGCGACGTGGTCACCGCCACAGTTTACACAGAGGGCTGATGTTTGAAGTGCAGGACGTGTAGTGGTGCCCCACTACACTGCACTTTGAGCAGATTAAGTCTGCTGAGCATGTGCTGGGGTTGTGTCTGGTCTTGTAGCACCGGTGGCATTGTGTGAGTCTTATGTTATGTTGTTCTTCGATGTTTTGTGAGTTTGTGAGGGTGCTGCAGACCTTAATGCCTTGGTCTAGCAGCATATTCTTTGAAGTGTCGCTGGACAGTGTGATCACTGCCCAGTTCTTCGACCTGTTGAAATAAAGGCCCTTGATGACCTCCTCCCCATACTCCTAACGGAGGTGAGTGCGTAGGTCATAATTTGTGAACTCCAGCCACAAAGGGTTGGTCCTTGTCACCCGAATCTGGTATCTCTTTAGGATACCGTCAGCGAGTTTTGTTGTGAGGTTGTGTGTGTTGAGTACGGCGGTTGTTTTTTCGTGGAAGGTTAGCGCGTCTTCCTGTGAGCAGAAGACGAGCTTGTGGCCTGGGCGTAGTTTGATGATGTTGGTGATCGGGGTGTCGTGAGTGGCGGCTAGGTTTAGTAGCGTGTTGTGGTCGATTGTGGCGGGTGTTGTTTCGGAGATATATGATAGTATTCGGTGTGTGTTGGTTGCCATGGTTGTAACTTAAACAATTTTTTTTATTTGATTTGGGAGTACCCCCGCCCCGCCGATGAGGACCCCGTGAACATGACTGCGATGTGGTGAAGGGTGATGGATGAGTATGAACCTGGTTGGGCTCCTTAGAGCATCTAGTGTGTTTCTGTCCGTTTTATTTATTCCAATGTCAATTAAGGGGGGCAGGACTTCTCTTCCCTTAATCTGAACAAAGTGTGTTCGTGTGTTATTGTTAAGACTGCTAAGCGATGTCAAAAGGTATGTGCGTGTTCAATCTGGACACCTGTATATTAAGAGTGTATTCACATTCCGCTACCTGTTTGGGGCTTTATTAAACCGACATTCGTAGCAATGTTGATTTCACCGTTTCACAGGTTCACGTAAAATCTGGCCGGTCAGGTCAGATCCCATCTTAAATTTGCCCAGCTGCATGTGTTATCTGTTTTCAGACCTTTCAGCTCACATCTTTTTCCTCATGTATGTATGTTCGTACAGACACGTGGGAACTCCAACGATTTCACTTGCAACCTTAAAATATTCTTTGTTTTATTCTTAATGCATATTAAATTGTTGTTTAACATTATTTACAAGTATTTCCATTTATTCTACATTAGTCCATTGCGACTATATAGTATATTACAGTGTTCAATATGTGCACACAAATTTAAGATTTGATAGGGCCAACAGGGTGCTCATTTGTGAGATTCCTTGTTGGGTCTACTCCATCTTGCACTTTGGGCGCCCCATAATCACACCAGTGTCTGCATGAATACGTGCGTGCATGTGTTTAGAGATATCCATTTTCCGATGAATCATAAACAATAGTTCATAATTAAATATTTATTTCCAATCCAATTAATATAATGTATTCATTCTGATACACGGAGGCGGGGGAGGGGAGATGAGGGGAACCATAGCAAAGACGGGGTGATATCACTGGCATTACAGCAGAGTTTAAGAATAGAGACCGGGTCAGGAGAGTTGGGTATGGCACCCTCCATGCTGAGGCTCCTCTTGTTATTGCATTCGAGTCTAAATATTAAATTTCGGCGAGGGAGAGCGACGCTTCTGAGAGAGATTCGCGATGTTTAATTCGAAGGAGGCCGAGACTCGAAAAACGGTCAGCTGGATTGAAAGAAGTGAAGCTTTACTTTCCCAAATACATACCTAACTTTCTGGAAACATACATACATTTACAGAATGCCTACGTGTATAGGTATCAAACTACATATGTATCTACCATAGTGCCTATCTTGATACTTATCTTCTTGCGTCCATTCCTAATTATCTACTTATCTCTCTACCCACGTACGTACTTATTCACCTACCTATCTCTCAATCTGACATTTTTTCCGTCTCTCAGTCACACATAGCTTAGAGACATGTAAATTAAGAGCCCTTCCCACCCCAGCATTTAGGATGGACAAGATATATTATTTCATTCATTATGTTTTTTTTAAATCTCTTCCTTCCTTATCTTTATATTCATCCATCTTCTTCTTCTATCACTACTTTTATTTAATTGTACATTTTATACTAGCCAGCATCAAATTATTGAAGGATTTTGGCTTGTTTAAGTGTGCAAGAAGTGTGTAACAGATAATAAATACCAAGTTCAAATAAACCAATCAGGATATGAAAAATTATTGAGCCCCCAAATGGGGCCTTCGTTCTAAAAGTAATCCAGATCCCACGAGCGCATTTTGAATATTTAAATGGGCGCAATATATGCATTTTTCGTTTGGTTGTAAATTTTAAGTTTCCCTTTAAATAATTTCTATTATGACTAGAGACTCTTAAAAACCGTTAACAATTTCATTTGCCAACATCAACTTTAGAATTTATTTGGAAAAGGTAGAAAAGGAAGAAAATGTTTGAAAAGGTAGAAATGGTATCATGCACTCGTGGGTTAAGAGAATTGCGTTTTCTCCCCGTCTAAAGACTTCTAAGTTCTCTTTTCAGCCACAAATCTACACTCTCCTTAACTCCATCTCTTTCTTTAAAATCCTTCTTTACTAAAACTTCCTGAGATGGAACTCTTTCGTATTTTTCGCTCTAAAATAAATAAACGTAGCAATAAATCAATTGAATAAAATAAAAATAAATAAATACAAAAAAATCGACCAACTCGTGCCACATTTTATAATTGAATGTATTACATAGCCATAAATTGTATAAATCATAGAGAATAATGACAATGCAATGAAGTTTGTTATTGCCGTGAATCAGGTAACAATAAATGGTTGCACATTCACAAATACCTTTTTGTGCTTTGCTGATAAACATATTGTGTTGAAATATTTGGTGCGACACAAGTTGTGGTGCGCTATACTTTTAGACTTAGGAGAAATCTCTCATTAAATTTCACTCATTTCGTTATTTTTTACTTGCATAGAATCGCGAGGGATTATTTAAGGTCAATCTTAGTCATGGCCATTCCTTGTCTTAGCCCTGTATTTATTTTTCTTTATTTTTATTCTTTCGATGCTAGAGATGAGGGGGGGGGAGAGCTTAATAGCCAGGCAACCCTGTTCGCCCTCCTCCCATCAGCAATGGCAGATGCAAGACTGCCATTTAGCCTAATTGCCCAATAGAGGTTTGGGAGCTGCTGGTTTGGTGTTCGAAAGATAAATGAAGTTTGTAATTTCTATTGAGCTTTGATGAGGCAGTTTTGAGGGGGGGGGGTGGCTGCCATTGGAATGCAGAAAAGGGAGAGAGAGTTTAATTAGAAACGGAAATTGTCGGAAGTATTCCCATTATGGAATTGATATGGAGAAAGAAATTTTAATTCACAAACTTTTGCCTCCCGCATCTGATTCGGAATATGGAATGCGGCCTTGTGAGTCAAGCATGTGTACACATCCAATTATATACAGAAGAGAGCATAATCACACGTAGGTAGACAAGAAACATCATAAGTGGAAAGAAAATGCAATATTTTTATAATTTTTGTTTCACTATTATTTGAATAAAGCTTAAAAAATTACTTGCATTGGTATCTGTTTTAGGCCTCGATTTGGCCGAATATTTTGAACGCGTTTGTGCGATCGTTTCTATTGATTTCGTGATCGAGTTTTCAGTTGCGACTCTCCCGAGGCGAACTTAAACTTATTTGTTGGGTTTTTTTTCTGTCTGCCCTATGCCTCAAAGAACACTCGCTACCCCAGTAAATGCGGCGTTGGACTTTTAGCGTCCAAGCCCTAGTTCGATCCCAACTAGCGAGAACACAAAACATTCAACGATGCCATGAACTGGCCCCCCATTTATCGTAGATACACTGGAACTTACCCCCTTGAGGGTATGTAGCGTCACACACATGACCACGCGTATAACCAATCACAATACCGATGTTATTCCCCTGCCCACCTTCACAGTGAAATATACCCACCTCTTTTCTCTGATCCGAAGCCCTACAGCTGGAATACTAGTATTCACTAGGATGCTACTCACGGCTAGATGCTCTTGACTCTAAACCAACTCTGCTAAAACTAGACAGTGCCAACCAGAAAACTCTCCTTTTGACGAGGACCACTCCTTTGCTAAAAAGGGGTGAAATTGTTTTCCTTAACAGTATCAAGGACCACGGTTGATAGTACTATACGTTACATACATATATTCCATACCAGCATCTCATGACTTACATTTAAACATTTTGTCTTGTCTTATATCATTCAAGGAAAATGTGTAGGTTTGTTTCTGAGCCAGATGGTAAAATCAGGCTTCTATGGACTTCCTCTTAAACTAGTCATATATTTCTTACAGTCTACTGTAAAACTGGACATATTATTTTACAGTCCACTCTAAAAATCTTCATATCTTTCTTACAGTCTACTCTAAAACTGATCATATCTTTCTATCACTCTACTATAGAACTAGTCATATTTTGCTTACAGTCTTCTTTAAAATTATTATATAGTTCTTACTGTCTTCTCTAAACTGATCATATCTTTCTTACAGTCTACTGCACGGATCCTCCTGTAATCTCACACGCCAAGCACGATTCTCCCGCGGCTCAGACGCGCTATGAGGTCAACCACACATTGCAGTACAGCTGCGACGAAGGGTACATCACAGAGGGATTTTCAGCGGCCAAGTGTTTCCTCTACAACGGAACCATGCAGTGGTTCGGTCCTAAGATCAAATGCAGCCGTAAGTTCCTGTTCGAGCGCTTTAATTGCTCGAGTTCAACCTTAAGGCCACCCGCTGAAGGGCGAACTTGCTTCATCTCACTTGCATTCTGTTATGGCCGCGTTGGTTTATACGTTTTAGTTGTAGGTACATAACGATAGCTTGCTTCCCTGTAATGGCAAACTCATGCCCTGCCGCGACCTGTCTCGACCCTTGCACTTTCCTTTTAATTTATAGCGAAAAATAACAAGAGCATTTATGCATGAATGTTTGTAAGTAGAGGTTTGAAAAGAAACCAGCGATTATCGAGGAAGTGAAAATGGGTGGAAGATTTGTAACTGCACATCATCTTATGGGCATTGGGGCTGGTTTCAGCATAGAGCCATGCTAAACTCAACAACTTTTACCGGGTACACCCTTAGGGCTTGGAGGACGTGTCATTTCTTGACACTAGAAAAAAAATGCAAGGGGCATTCGGGATCGAACCCTGGACCTATACTTTGCAAACTGAGGGTTCATATGCGACAATGGGAAAGTGGCGCCTACAAACAAGGTCATAAGCAATCAACTGAACAAGGAAATGAGTAGAAAGTAACAATATTCGAATCCTGTAAGGTGCCCTTATGTTCTCGGAAGAGCAGATTCCAAGGCTGACAAAATCCATCTGCTCAAGAACAAATAACATTAATCCCTTTGTATCAAAATTGATACCTCCCTTCTTCTCCGACAAGTTTTCTACACTTGTGCATCTGATAAAAGGAATACTTTGTGCTTCTGGTGCAAAACAGAGGCCTTGATGAACTCTTTTGTTCGAAAGTCCCTATTTAATTCTGTACGATTTAGAGAATGCCCTTCAAGGCTCCGTGACAAAAATCATTGTCATAAGATAAATATTACAAGGATGGATATCATAATCGTTGCCATCTACTCCTATCGACAAGGATTATGGTGGTGATGCATTCGTTTCCCATCAAGAGACAGAGTCTGGTTTCATCGGTCACAGGTAACATGGCAGCTCGAAACCTATATATTGATTAATTCATGGCCTATAAACTCCCTTGATTTTAACCCGATGGAGAATCTGTGGGTGATTCTCAAGAAGATGGGTAGAGAAGCGGAATCACGCAAATTATGAAAAATTCCGACCGTAATCAAGCATAGAATTGAGAGGCGTTGCTCAAAATTATTTTATCCTGATGTTGATATCGAGCTGCGGATGCATAAATTTTTCATCAGTAGTCAAGGTTCGAACGAACAAAGGATTGATATATAAGTAAGGCAATAGCCCTATCAGTACCTTAATTGTTGATCGTCACGGACAGATGAATGTCCATAGCGTGAGTACAAGAGACTCTGAGCCTGCGAATATGGGCCACCCAAGTGAGGCGTAGGTAAAAAAACAAGCCTAAAGAAACGGTGCTAATTCCATACTCCCGAGCGAACTTCATTTAGAAACAGGTAAGGTTGGAGCCATAGAATGTGGTAGAACTGCAAGACCCCTTTCATGTAGAGCGTAGTAAGAACATTTTTCGGCAGCACCGATGTGATACCAGCGAGGCTCAAGGAAAAGAGTGACCCTCAGGACACTTCCTTGCAGGACACCCTCTTCTTGCTCTGTGTGCCGCAGAGATCTCCCGCCCACCCTGAAGCAGAATCGAAGATCTCGAAAAATTCAAAAATAAATATTGGGAGGCGTCCTTTCGCTACAATCGTATTGAGAGTGTTCAGATACCATATTGCCATTCGTTATCATAGACCTTCTCCATATCGAAAAAAATTCATAGCTTAGTGCTTTCAACGAAATAGGCCTCACAGACGGCATTTTCCAGTTGCAGATGAGCAACCGACGTGAAATGAAACTTATGAAAGCAGTACTGTGCGAAACACAGATGGCTTCCGCTACCCAGAAAAAAAGGATAGTCTAACATTTACCAATTTTTCCTTCAACTTGCATAAACCGGAGTTTAGAGAGATGGGTGGAAACCAGCCACGGTAGAAAGACCTTTTCTCGGTTTACGAAAAGCAAGCACAGTAGTGATTCGCCAGGAGTTTGGGAAGTTACCCTCTATTCAGATTCTGTTGAACAAATTTAACATAAAAGCCGTGCCTTGCTCACCCAAATGTTGTAGCATGACATACGGTAGATCATCCGGACCACGGGCGGTGTCCGCGCAAGAAGCGAGAGCAGAACTCAACTCACGCATTAAAAACCTGTCGTTGAAGTGTTCTCTGCATCTGGAGGTAAAAACCAGGTAGCGACCATCAGCGACATCACAATGCGCATCGAATGCTATTTGAGGAGCATTCCAGCTAAAGAATGCGGAGAAAGCGGTCGCGAAAGACTCCGCCACGGAGGATTACGAATGGGCGCGGAAAAGCCGTGCTCGTAGGCATCTAGGGGTCTGGTCTTTAGCATTACAAATGAGATACAATCTGTAACGTGAACGGCTGGGCTTTCCCACTCCAAGAGATACGCACCACATTGCTTCGAGGAGACGTTTCACAGTGGCGGACTCAGGTCAGGTGCTTGGCACCGAGCCCTAGTTCGATGCCATTGTAGATCCTGCTAGCCCTTGCCCCTTTAAAGGGGTTGGCACTATCGAGCCACTGCTACAGGGTGCGGTCAATTTTTCTCCACCTGACTACCCTCTTGGCAGTCAGTCCACTGTGGAAATAAAAGGAGATAGAGTCGCCTAAGGGCACACTCTTTAGCCCTAGTAGAGGAGTAAGCCTCCTCTTTGGTACAAGACGGCTGGAAGGGCCTTTGAGAAAGTAGAGGGTTTGGCCTCTTTTTCGATGTGGAGTTGCCTGAGAGATTCCCAAACGATACTAAAGTGTTTTTAAGTTATCCATGCCCATTAAGCGAGCATTTGTCACACTGACCCCAACAAGGGAACGGCACTTCTGGGTGCCTTCGATTGGCCCGCCGCTATCACA
The DNA here is from genome assembly GCA_963969495.1 of Ceratothoa steindachneri. NCBI lineage: Eukaryota > Metazoa > Arthropoda > Malacostraca > Isopoda > Cymothoidae > Ceratothoa > Ceratothoa steindachneri. The sequence continues at coordinate 110,414,278 of OZ018324.1, read as the reverse complement.
GGGAGAGGTGGTATACCCCTTCTCCGGCAATCCTTGGGAAAATCTGGACCAAATCCTACACGTGGCGTGTTAGGCCGATCGGGATGATGGATCGTGCGTGGTGAGTGGCTTATTAGCGGTTAGGCTTACCACCTCTGACATCTTGTAGTAGGGGTGTTCGGTTCCCTGATCCAAATAAACGCCGGTCATGATTGAGGAGATCCATGAGCAAGAAAAGAAGGGTTCAATAAAATGGGGAGAGAAAAGTTGATTGTAAAGAGAGGATGATAGGGCAGGGGCAAGATGAGGGAGAGTACAGGAAACGGAGATTAGTGGTTAGCGAAGAAGGTAGAGAGGCTAAGCTGTGGCCGGATGGGGCGCTGGGTCCCATCAGGAAGTTGACCAGAGAAACACATCGCCATTCACCTTAGAGTGAGAAGAGAGGCAAACTCATATGTATAAATATCCATGCCTTCTTGCAGCTCTCAAAGTTTCTGTCCTCCTTAAATCTTCTTCCATCATTAACTCAGTATTTATTAATTCCTTCTTTTTTTTCATGTGTGTGTTATAAATCATTTATCCTCCAAAGATTAATCTCTCTTTGTCAGATTGCTACGCTTTTTTTTTCGATAGTTTTAATCAATCTAACTAAAAGTTTTATATGATTTTGGTTGCTCATATCTATTTTCAAATAGAACTTGCAGTAGAAAGCCTCAGAAACCACATTTTAAGGATATTATCATCATTATCATCAAGTAAGCTGAATTGAGATAAAAATCTGCAGAAAGAACACAAATTTCCATAAGGTATCGGGATTAATTTGGAGAGAAAGGGGAGTAAAAGTGGTCACTGGGATTTTGGAAATTTTCTGCTGTTTATAGAGGGTCAAGTTTGTGTTATATAGTGCTGCTCTCGGTATGCCTTTTATTAGAAATTTTAAAGCTCATCCTACTTGAACCAGAGTAGGTACGATAATCTTTCTTAACCATAGTCTTTAGACCAACTGCATCTTTCTGTGGTACGATAATCTTTCTTAACCATAGTCTTTAGACCAGCTGCATCTTTCTGTGGTTCTTTTCACTTCCCTCTCCAGCTATTTATCCTCCCTAGGGGAGATGTCCTTTGATGATAAAACTATTGTTCCTTTCTTTCAAGTTAATTTCAAATCTCATTTAGAAACAAAGAGAAGATAGGAAATGTTCAAATTATGTCCGATCTCATCTAAATTTGCTTTGGAATTTTTCTCGTTTCGGAAGCACAAGCAATGGAATCAACTCAAAAGGTACTCATTTGAAAACTATTATCCTGCTTTTTTTCCTACAACAGCTAAGTCGTGCGGTGACCCAGGTGATCTCATGAACGGATTCAAGGAAGGCTCATGTCATGAATACTCTTGCCGAGTCACGTACCACTGCAGGCCTGGTTTCGAGTTGGTTGGTAGGTCGGACTACTACTGCCAGCAGGATGGCACCTGGAATCCTCGAGAACTTCCTTCATGCAAAGGTAAGACACATAGATAGATACTAGTTTTGACATTGATCCTCTAGAAATGGAATGATATTAAATTTTCCATGAACTCAGAATTGGCGTGCGGAGTTTTCATTAATCTCTCTAATCGACATGTATTTCTTCGTGATATTTCAGCTGTTCAATGTGAAACTCCCGATAACCCCAATAATGGCAAGGTCGTCTACACTACTAAATCCTACAACTCAGTTGTCACCTATGAGTGCAGTTACGGCTATATGATCGTTGGCTCAGCCACCAGAAGATGCGGCCCCAACAAAAAATGGAGTGACGAAAAGCCTGAATGTAGAGGTTGGTCGCTTAATCATTATTTGGCCCCAATAATTTACCTAATAAATAAAATAAGAAATTCTAATATTCCAAATAATATAATGCAATTATAATTGACTAGTAGTCAAGTACCACTTAAATTTATGAAAATAATTTTTTTTTTAAATATACATATTCCAGCCACGTGTTGAATTAGCAATGAAAAGATAATATTGACTAAAACAATTATATAAACTTCATACCTCTCTTAGAAAGAAAAGAATTTGGCAGGTAAAGATTTCGGTCAAATTAAATCGAGTAATGACGGTAATCGAGTTAAGGAATGGAGCGAATTTTCCATTTGGCAGATGAAGCCATTCCGACAAATGTTTAATGAGACGTGACTGAAGCGTTTATGCACTTTCTGTTTTGTTTGAAAACTATTTTCTCAATAGTATAGAATGAGTACCCTTTTAATTTGGAGAAAATTGATTTCGTTTTCTTGTACTTGTTTGCGCTTTTTAACCAAGATTTAAACATATAAATCATGTTCAGTGAATTATTTGCTCTTAAACTAGCTCTTTGTCTAGCCAAAGCAGTTTCTTCCTTTCTTCATTTTTTTTTTAAATTTAAAAAGCCATTTCTCGAAAATAACGTAGCAGAAAATCGTCTATGATATTACTTCTATTAAATTGAATATGTAAACACCAATCATAAATGATTAAATATTATTTTAATAGAAATAATACAATATATATTACATACAATACATGTTAGCACTTATGTTCGTGTAGTTAATAGAGATACAGACGTGAGTAGGGTTGCGATATATTAGCCTAGGATGAAAAATACGTCCTGTGATCTATAGAATCTGCAAAAGTACCCGTTTTGAAGCATAAAAATACTATAAATAAACGTTCCCGAACCCTTGGAATTGAAAATCATACATTTTGATACTAAGAAATGGATTTCAAATCTAGAAGTAAAATTTAGTCATGGTAGCCAGAGATGTCAACACGTGAAAAGGCTTCGAGTTATTAAGGAATAAAGCCAATGAGATTGTGCGAAAATAAACAAATTCTAACCAATCTTTTATTTAACTTTGTTTCTAGAAGCGATCAATTTTATTATTAATTTAAACCTAGGCCAGAAATGCGATAACTATCCGTGACTCCAACTTAAAATAGAATTTGTAAAAAATAATTACCTATCGCTTCTCAAATTGATGTAATAGCATACTTTTAGCAGTTTCTTGCGTAGGTTATGAATTAGGTAAATGTGTACTATAACTTAGTATTTGAAAATGAAATTAAAAACAGTTTATTATAAATTACATTTAAAGTTTATCTGATCAGAAGCCGTTTCAGTGACGAATAATTCACATTTCTGAATCATCTGCTAAAGAATTCCCTTAAATAAGAATTAATTTATAAAGGAATAGGAATCTACGTTACATAACTTTCAACACTTCTTATGGCAATACAATTTGGCTAAATTTCAGCAGTTGTGTAAGTGCTTTAGGTTAATAATATCAACAATGCAATTGAACACTTTATTTATACGTATTAATATACCGGTTGAAATCTTGAACGTTTGACATAGTTCAAATGAATGACCCATAAGAGAAACTACTAATTATACATAGGTCTGATTTGCAGTTTAATAATTTATATTTTAATGGTAAATTTTCTCTTTAAATTTAATATGGCAGTAAATTGATATAACGCTACGTAGTAAAAACTTAGCGATTTGACCATCATATAAATCGTAGAATTTGTACGCTCAGTAAATTTTTGATAGATGTCTTGTATGGAGAATAAAAAGAAAATATGGGGTTTATGCCCACCCGGGAATTTTGTGGGCACTTTGTTATAAATATATCTATTTTAAAAAAAATACGCAAATGCTTACATTTGAAAGGAATTTGTTTCTTAATCAAAATATAATAAATACTTTTAATAATAACCAATTTTAAAGAAAATATCATTGATTTAAATAGCATTCTGCGGGCAGGCCAAGCAACACAGTATCAAAACTAGAGGCCTATTCACATTTAGCAATCGCCATTTGGATTCGAATCTAAGGTTAGGCTTTCGAATTAGGAATATTATAAGGGTTTTTTTTTTAATTTGTGGGGGTTGGGTTCCAACTACCCACAAGTGAATAGCGGGTTTATGGGCGAAACCTCCCATTTCTAAATTACCTTAAAAATGATATATATTACAATATTATGCGATTGCCATAAAGGACAAAGCACATTTTAAAAAATTTCCCCAAGAAAAAAGATTGTCTACATTAAAAAAACAATTACTTTTAAACATATATATACATAAATTGCCCCAAAATTCGAGGATGGGCATAAACCCCCAAATAACCTATAATTCTATGTAAAATTCTTATAAGTTAGAGCTGAATAGCGTCATATGTTCTTAAGTAATTTACTTTAAATTTACTAAGAAATTGAATATTTGAGGCGAGGTGATTCTTGAATCTCATGAATATTCGAGTTATTATTTTTTTCTTGTTTGTCTTTAATATTATCAACCTTCAAAATGCGTTTCCGACTCCATTTTTAATGAACGAAGTTTGCTTCTTCAAATCACAATATCCTAGATCTTTTTCGCTATTTTTTATCTCTCCTCTTCATTCTATTATTTTTACCTATGGTGGAAAAATCTCTCAAAATCAATATTTTTCCTAGTTGATGTTCCCAATTTTTAGTATTTTACAATACCCACAATTACCACTTTTTATGGATCAGTCCTAGGCGACGACTCCCGAGAATACCATTCCTAATTAACGAATCCCAAGAAAATTCCATCTTAGAATATGAACTCCCCCCCCCCCCAAAAAAAAATATCTATCATAGTTGATGACCCCCAAGAAAAAATAATCGGTATATTCTTGACACTCAATGCACCTTGCACGTTGCCTTGAAATCCCCTTCTTCCACAAGTTTGAAATTAAAAAGTTCTAAAGTGAATTTAAAGATTGTTTAAACCAAATAAAAATTTGCCAGTGTAGGATTTTATTAAAACACTTTTAATCAAAACTAATTAAATAGTAAATTTTGAGACCCTCTGTATTTTACTTAGGCTAGTGATTCAGACTGGAAAGATAGGATAAATGTAATTCCTTCGGTAGGCTTTAATAATATTTAAGTGAGCAAACGATTTTAAAGGGCTTACGCCTCTTTTACTTTCTTATAAACTAGCCATAAAAATGGGGCTAACAAATAAAGCGACTGCCTATAAGAATATTTATTCAGTTCCAGCCCTGACTAATGGAGTTTAAGTTCTAACTGCCACCATAAATCGATCGTTGTGTTGTACAAAACAACTATTCATCTTTCACCGCTTCGTATTTGGTCGCCTCATTTCCTGTGAAAATTTAGTCCCATGTCTTCTTCTTAGCAATTTTCTCGGTGTATTAAATCACTTGCTTTCCTAGATTGCCCCTCCTCTAATAGACTGCTAAAGCTAGTTAGAATGTACCTTTAGAAATCAACTGTGGGAGCCCAGGAATTCTGTACAATGGCTGGATTGAAGGGTCAAAGACGACACTATACGCCGTTGTACACTTCAGCTGTTTCGATGGCATGACATTTGAGGGCAGAAGTATTAGAGCAGTTTGTAGTTCCAATGGTACATGGTCTGAGCCTCTCCCGCACTGCTATGGTAGGTTTGATTTGTTGAGCATGTCTCTCGCTCTATTTTCTTTGAGTACGCTTTATTGCATGATTTATCAATTTTCTCTTTCGTCGTGTAAAATGAGTGAGAAATGGGAAACTGAAGTTAACCACCGACTTTTACTACATATGGTAGGAAATTCAATTTTTTTTTTTTCACCTTCGTTGTATGAGGTTGATTTTCAAAATCAAAACATTTTAAACATCCATTCATTCTCCTGTAAGCATTGCACGTTAGATAATAGATGAACCCTTGTGCCTCCATACTTTATATGGGAAACTAGACCAAAAGATGCCAAAATTAACGACGTACCATACCCCAGGTTTCATCGAAATATTTTAAATAAAGGTATTCTTGGCTTTGGGCTTTTTGGGATTAATTTATAATGAATTTTTATTAATCCTAAAAAAAATTCAAAAACTCAAACATTTTTTCAGATTCTTAAACAATAATTCAAATTTAGGAAAAGTTCTAGAGGATTTTTGTTTGAAACTAATTATAACCTTATGAATTTGATATTGGAAAAATTGAAAAAATCTCCTAGAATACCTTTTTAGGGCGTATTCTTTATGATCCAAACCAACGAGGCTAAATTTCTTAACCAGTGGGGGCTGGGCCTAATTTGCCAAGAATAGGCCTATTTAAGGTGAGTGTATCTTCAGAAATAAATTGTGGGAGCCCCGGACACCTTTCGAATGGATGGGTAGAAAATCTGGAAAAAGGAACATCGCTCAGGGCATCGATAGTGTTCAGATGCTTTCCAAATATGACCTTAGAAGGAGATGATACATCAGTGTGCCAATCTAACGGCAAATGGAATACCCCTTTGCCCAAATGCTTAGGTAAGATCCATGAATAAGGTTAACGCCTTGCAAGTGAAAGGTACGTGTTACCATTGTTAATTTAGATAGTATAGTGTTATTTATTTACATATAATCTTTATATTAATGCAGCGTAGAGTGATAATTAAAATTTCTCAATATTGAACCTATATTTGAGAAAAGTTTCGATCGTACTTACGTTCACAAATGGTTCATTTTTAGCACCATGTATCGTGCCTACGATCAAAAATGGAAAGGTAAACAACACGCAAACGGGAGAAAAAGTCTCCCACGGCTTTCAGCTTAACGTTACCTGTGACCACACGTTCGAACTCGCTTTTGGAAATACGCTACCTACCTGCTTCAATGGAACTTGGTCGCGCTATCCTCACTGCAATCCCGGTAAGTGAGTTTAGAAGGGGCGTTCAGCAGGATTTATAGTCTAGTCGTGGCATCCAATGAAGTTTGATAGTGACGCTCCATCTAATGTTATTAAAATACACATACTATTCCTGTAAACTAAGACAGTAAGACACTCAAGTCACCTCATTACATTGTCTTTCATATAAAGATATGTGAGCTGCATGTAATAAAAAGAGCCATTCAACATGGAAGGGTAAACACTGTGATTTTTATTTGAGATATTATCACGACTTACCTTGAACGAATAATGACTTCAATGAAAGCACCAAAGCAACCAAAAATAGTGTTTTTTTTTATTCGAACGAAACTACGAACAGTTTCAAAGATTGACTTATAAATTAGGTCACATTTTGGTATTAATAAAAGAAATCTCAAGTGTTGTGCAAGATTTTTTTTCACTGGCTTCTTCTTGTATTAACATGAAGTTTAAGTGAAAAGAGGCTGTTTTGTCTCGAAGACGAAATCATGTTAATAACTTAAATATTCAAGCTCTTTTCATCTAATCTTGATGATATAAAGTGTGGGAAAGGCATAGAAATTCAGACATACTTTATATATTTTACCTTTTTGTTTCTGCAAGTACAGTGGCGGCAACAAAAAAAGTGACATTGAATATTGGCAACAGAAATCGATACACAAAATCGCTTTCACTATTTTACTTGCCAACAATTCAATGAAAATGTGCGGAGCTTATGCCGCAAGTGGACGACTCTCCTGGGCTAAGACAACAGAACTGCGCTCTATTGGAACTCAGTGTCTCGTTTGAGCTCGTACAACGAGGTTTTAGTATATGGCACTCCAGCGTGCTGATTATCTGCATTCGTGCCTACATTTGACGTGCTATAACTTCTGTGCAAGTGGATACAATGGGGTGGAAAAAGCTTTCTATGACAGAGAAAAGCCGTGCCTTGACCCTATTAGAGCAGGAAAAGTCTTTTATTGATGTAGCAGCAGATTTAGTAACCTCAAAAATACGATTCATCGCCTAAAACGTGCAGCTGAGTTATTGCCACCAGGTACCATACCAAAGAGGAAGGAGGGCATTGGTGCAGCTAGGAAGACATCTCCAAGGACTGATAATATCCTAAGGCGTAAAGTGATGTCAGACCCTTCTGTAACCTCCGCTTCAATCAAGAAAAAACACCCAGACCTCCTCCAGAACGTTGCCCTCAGGACCATCAGTCATCGCTTACAGAAGGACTTAGGCCTACCGTCTCGCCGCGCTGCCAAGAAGCCACTTCTTACCAAGGCTATGAAGATGGAAAGGCTCAATTTTTGCAAGACCTATAAACATTGGACAGCTGCCCATTGGAAGAAGGTCATGTTCAGTGATGAGAGCACCTTTAGGCTGGTCAGAGGAGAGTCAAAGATCGTGCGTCGTCCCAGCACTGTGTCTCGGGATGACCCGAAATATACCGTGAAAACTGTGAAGCACCCTGATAGTGTGATGGTGTGGGGTGCCTTTAGTGGAAAAAAGGGCAGAGGAGGTCTGTACTTCCTTGCCAAGAATGTAGCCATGAGGGGGACTAACTATCTTGAAGTTTTGAGGCAGCACATGCTGCCATTTTGGGAAATTCATCAGTGTGAATTTTTCATGTATGATGGTGCCCCTGCTCACAGGTCCCAGTTAGTAAAAAGGTTCTTCAATGATAATAATATTAGTGTTTTGGAGTGGCCTGGTAATTTCCTGGACCTAAATCCTATTGAGAATGCTTGGAATCTGATGAAATCCAAAGTTCAAGAGACAGCACCCAGCAGCATCAAGGACCTGATAGAATCACTGAAGCAGATCTGGGTTACGATCGACCCCACCTACTTCGCAAACCTCACTGAATCAATGCCCAATCGACTCAGGATGGTCATCAAGTGCAAGGGCAACATGACCAAGTAATAACTTTCATGAAATATTCATAATAAAATATGTAAGTTACATTTTTCTGTTTTATTTTCCCCGAATTGTCACATGTCACTTTTTTTGTTGCCGCCACTGTATCTAATGGCGAGGGATATAAGGGTTTTTTTTTCATAGTTTGCTTTCTCAACTAAATAGCTTCGAAAACTCCTGATTATTGTCGATACATGGTATTCAAAGGTGAGAACGATCATAACCATCCTCGCAATTTATTTACAGAAAAAGAATACCGAGTCCAAATTAGGTTGAGGTAAGATGCAATTTGACGTAATAGAGAGGGACTCTCCATTCTTCTAACTTTTTACTATATCTATAACGACAGCTCGCTGCAAGACGCTTCCCCCGCGACCTCGCCACGGAATCGTTATTGTCCCCAAATCCGAGCATGGAACAAAAGCAAGATTTCGATGTAAAGATGGCTACCGACTTGTAGGATCTCAAACAACAGAATGTCAATTTGGAAACTGGACTGGGGGTCCACCATTATGTCAGGAAGGTAAGTAAATATGGAGTTAATACGGTATCATGAGCAGAGAAAAATGCCCTTAATTCTACCATGTTAACCACTGTAAGAATTCTTTGCCACTTTGCAGCAAGAACTCACTTCGAGGAGGGCTGCTCTTAACGCTGGCTTACTTTAATTGAGAGTTTGACCTCAGGAAATGTCTTTTGCGTTTTTAACTTTCATAATGTCGCCAAATTTGATTCGCCCCCACTTTAACTTACTTGCTTCATTTTGAAAGGTATTCGAAAGGTTTGTGGAAATTCTTCACAAAGGAAATTAAACATAGATAAAATTGAAGCATAACCAACTCTGGATCTGTTGTCCATAAGTCTCACCTAGTTTTAATAAATGGAACCTATTGCCTATCACTCGTCTAAATGGTCCTTTTGCATATCCCTCATCTAAATGGAACCTTTTGCCTATCCTTGTCTAAATGGAACCTTTTCCCTATCCTCGTCTAAATGGATTTTTTTTATCTAACACTTGTCTAAATGGAAGCTTTCGCCCCTCCTGATCTAAAATGAACCTGTCGCCTAGCCCTAGTCTAACTGTAAACCTTTGCCTAGCCTCCTATAAATGGAACCGGTTATCTACTCCTTGTCTAAATGGAACCTTTCGCCTAGCCCTCGTCTAATTGGAATCTTTCATCTACCCTTTGTCTAAATGTAACCTTTTGCCTAGCCCTCGTCTAAATGGAACCTTTGATCTGCCCCCTGTCTAAATGAAACCTTCTGCCTATCCCTCGTCTAGATGGAACCTTCTGCCTATCCCTCATTAGATGGAATCTTTTATCTACCCCTTGTCTAAATGGAATCTCTGCTTGTTTCTCGTCTAAATTGGACCTTTTATTTACCCTTTGTCTAAATGGAAGCTTTTGCCTATGCTTCGTCTAAATTGAATCTTTTATCTACCATTTGTTTAAATGGAACCCTTTTTCTATCCCTCGTCTAAATAAAACAATTTTCCTATAGTGTATATGAAACCTTTTGCTTAGGCTCGTCTAAATGGATCCTTTTGTCTACCCCTTTCCTAAGGGAAGCTTTTGCCTATCCTTCGTCTAAATGAAACCTTTTATTTACCCCTTGTCTAAATGGAACCATCTACCTATCCTTTGTCTAAATGGAACCTTTTGTCTATCTGAAAGAAAAGTATGGCGGATTCTTTTATCTGTCCATGACGTAGCAATCAATACACGCGGCAGGGCTATTGCAGGGCGTCTCATCAGGAGGAGGCGTTGTAAGGCATAGCCCACCAAAGCAAATATCTAACCCTATCTTCAGTCTAAAAATAAAATAAAAAGAAACAATAAAATAATATTAAAACAAAAGAAAAAATACAAAGTTCAATAGATAAAATAGGTACTCTATGGTACCCATGATGGCGCTGACCTCCGTCAGGGACCTACTCGATCCACTAGCACTTTATGGAACAGGTCATCCAGAGAGTTCGTGTTGATTTGGAAAAAATATTATAAACATTTTTTTAAGTAAATTTAATCAACTATATAATTACTTTTTTGTTCTATACCCTTTTTCCCATTTTATTGGTTTAAAAAACAAAACTAAGCACAATTCATGGAAAAAACAAAAAAATGACTCCTAAAGAGTTTCAACTGAGGAATAGGGAGCCTAGTAAAGCTATAACTACTCTGTTTCACAATTTCTGACGTGTTCATTTCTCTCTAAATTTGCTTATTTTTTTCATGTAATGGGATAGCGTAGTTCTAGTTAATAGCCTAACTTATCTTAACTAGTTCTGATTTCCTAACTTATTTTTTTCTCAAATTTCTTAATTTTTTTAAAAATATTTGTTTCACTATTTTCAAATCACTAATTGTAATTATATAACTGATTAAATTTACCTAGAAATGGCTTTTTTTTCTCAAAGGTGGTACAACCCTTCCAAATGATTTAATTCTATGTAGGCGGTCGGCCTTCTCTAAAAGCCCTACCGGATATGCCCTTCTCTTTCCAGTCTACTGCCCATTCCCGGGAACGGTTCTAAACGGGCGAGTCCTCCTGGTCGGGAATATGGGGATGTACGACTACCGGGATTACGTCCAAAAGGTGAGTATTATTTGATCGAGCAGAAGCTTAAATTGTTGGTGTTAAGAATAGAGGCTCCTTGCTGCCATGTAGTCAATCAAAACTACGAGGTCAGGCACGAAGCCAGTCTACGTGAGCGAGGACCGTGAGAACAGTCCGAATATCGAGTTGCTTTCTGCGATAAGCGAGGGATTGGAATCTCAAACGCGCCCTTCGGTCGTCTCCCGGGGTGTTACCAAGAAACTCCCGCGGGAGTACTTCCTATCCCTCAAGCACAGTGTTGGTTCGTGGAGAGATTTCTCCCCCCCTCCTGGTGCAGGCAGTTACCGTTCCGGCTGGTCCCTATATATTGTTGGTCCCAATCGGGTATTGACAATATAGGCATGCCTTTTACAACGAAACACGCCATTCTCGATCGCGCTCCATTTCTCGACGAGCTGAAAGCTAGAATTATACCGAAGGATCTGAGCCCCAGTCAATTGGCCCATCCTTGGTTTCGGTACATTTCGTTTGGCACGAATACTCCCTCCAGTTAGTGTTACTAATAGAGGTTACCCCCCGTGGTTAAAGTTCCGCGAATAACCATCCGATCCCACGTTTCATCTCTTAAATCCTCGAACCCAAGCCAGGGTGAGACGAATCATCTGTGCTACCCTGCTAGTCATCCCTGTGTGTGTATGTACAGAGGCTCGTATCGCCTCTCGATCCCCCCTCCTTTCCCGTAGCTCTGTTAATTTGATTCTTGTATTCATTCAGTATCTATTGCCATTATTCTATTTAATCAATTTAATTTTTATAATGGTGTAAATATTAAAGTATATTTTGTTCCTACTTTTCCATAAGCCAGATAGCCGCAGCCTACATTAGTTTAATATCGGCTTTTGAAATAAAATCCTTCGACTAGTCTACCCCACCCCCTCACTTCGATCTCCATCTTTTTCGTGACCATAGTTGAGTCAAGGTCACCCGTTTGACCTTGAGTGTCCACAATATTGGGTAGAAGTGACGTATATGTCGGGGTCATTCTACGACAGTTGGGATTTGTGTTCATTTAAAACTTGTGTCACTGCCTGATTCAGCCAGACAATTAATAAAAAAGAGGAACAAGGCGAAATGTTTCCTGAAATCTGAATCCGACTAAATCTATCTCATTAAACGACCGAAAGTTTGGTCCTTAAAACTTCGTCCTTTGAGAAATTGCAAAGGAAATGAGACGTTCGACGGAGCAAAGTTTTATCAACCTCAGTGACCAGGAATTTTTTGGAAAGCAAAGCCGCGGCAAATTCCGTCTCAAAAATGTTCATCTGTTCACTGAAGGCAAAAGAATTTTTATGATCCAACCAAGGCAATTCAACCCTACTAAAGCTATTCCTTGTTTTACATTTACATTAATCGTTTTACAAATTTGTACACTAACGTTAAAAAGTTCTACCATAGGCTTCCCTCATTGGTTTAAGTTTTATTAATGAATAAGCTAAATGCAATCTACATTTTAAATGCTCCGACCCTTAATTAACACTTAAAGGGAAATTCTTCTTGGTCCCTCTTCCATATAATTTTTAAATGCCCTTCCCCCCCCAACCCTTTTTGGTTGACTTGATTTATAGGCCCCATTTTTCCTATTTTCCCCGTATTCATTAATCTTTTTTCAACTCATTCTTTAATTTTATAGCCTCTTTTCACCTTTTCCGTTAGTAAAATTGCCTTCGTTAAATTACACAAATCTCACTGTAAAATCGAACCTCGCGATGTTTCTTAGGAGGATTACATGATGCCTATGGGAGTGGCCAGGAGCCAGCGAGAAAGCTTCTTATCTCTGAGTCAGAGAACGAAGGTAGTTAGGGTAGATGTATAGTGAAGCTAGATTGACTCACTGTTCCTCTGGATGGAGCTCCGTTTCAGCTCGAAATTGTTGAAGCAGGAGGCATGTACGATCGGTAGTTCGAAACCCTTTTTTAAATTGAAAGACCTGTGTCAATGACCGCACATCCTAGCAGAGTGAAGATAAGCAACATCTTGAAGACCGCAGTAGGTGAAGGCATTGAACAGATAAAAACAAAGAGAGGAGTTGAGGATCTTGAGTTTCTTGCCCTCGAGGCTGGGCGTGTATCTTAACGAATTTGGTATTAAAAAGTTGCTATCACATCTTAATTCCCCCTGCCTTATATATATATATATATATATATATATATATATATATATATATATATATATATATATATATATGAATCCCAACAAACCGCAAGAAATAGTAAACGGGAAAATATTCCTTCGGAACTATTATTTTCTAATTCGCAAAAATTCCTTTGTTCTTTGAATTCCCTATTAATTTTCTCTCTCTCTTTCATAGTCCCGATCGACAAGCCTAAAAGCTTGTTTATTCGGAAGATTTTTTGGTCTTCCGCGTAGCCAAGTGGCCTAAGAGATGGTTTAATTGAGATCAAAGCGGATGCTCGCTGCCTCAGTGTGCATGGTTCGAATACCACCCCTGTACGGAATTTTTGCGAATTAGGAAATAATATTTTCGAAGAAAAAATATTTCCCGTTTTCTGTTTCTTGTGGTTTGTTGGATTCATTTTGACCATCCTTTAACGCTTATGGAAGATTTATACATTGTATATTCGCTGCATGTTTACTTCAATTATCCTTTGTCCTTTGAATTCCCTATTAATTTTCTCTCTCTTTCATAGTCCCGATCGACCATGCGAATCTTAGCTTAAAAGCTTGTTTATTCGGAAGATATTTTAGTCTTCCGCGTAGCCAAGTGGCCTAAGGGATGGTTTAATTGAGATCAAAGTGGATGGTTGCTGCCTCAGTGTGCACGGTTTGAATCTCACTCCTGTACGGAATTTTTTGCGAATTAAGAAATAGTATTTCCGAAGAAAAATTTTCCCGTTTTCTGTTTCTTGCGGTTTGTTAGATTCATTTTCATCATTCTTTCGCGCTTATAAAAGATTTATATATATTCGTCTTTATCTTCCCTAGTTTATTTATTCTGTGAGTTTCATTTATATCTTGTTTTGATTCTTCATATACTGTGTGTCAGAAACTAAGGGGGAGAGAGAAAGAGCGAGAGTGTGTGATCGAGTCACGAGAAAGGGATTTCAAGCGAGGGAGCCCAGTTTCCAGACCAGCAGTAAACTTCTGGAACGATAACGCGCTCGAACCCAGTCCCGTTTATGGTTTACGACTCTCACCGCTGATTCCCGCGATCGAGGCTGTGGGACCGAACCGATAACGTTTCAGTCGGCAAACATTGGAACTTCCGGCGTAGTAATATATATTCTCCAGCCCGAGAATAATCTTCGAAGTATTCTTTGAGCTTTCGGGTCGCGAGCTGTCCCCACATTGCTTCCAAGTAAGTAAGCCCACGCAATGCAGAAGGTATGCACGCAGGATCATAAGAGGTCTTTGGAATCATTCATTGACGACGGGCAATCCCCAAGCGACAAACCCCGGTGCTATTCGGTCTCGCAGCAGGAATCCATATTCGGAATGACGAAGACTATGTCTGGGATATCGTGCTCAACCCTCCTTCTCGAATAAATACCTTCCCCCGAGTACCCATACTCGTGGTCTTCTCCAGAAAATCGTAAAACCTACATTTTCTTTCATCGTCGAAGAGGCGTGACGCTCTCAGATGGAGCTACTCACCTCGCGATCTCCTCCCGGTCTCTCTCCTGTAATTATTGTAATAATTATTGAGCCTCGTATGGCTAAGATTCACCTCGTAGTTGCCTCCCGCTTACCATCTGGTAATTAGTGTACTTATTGAGCCTAGTACGGCTCAGATGAGTCCTACTTGTCATTTCAATTCCATTCATTTAGTAACGGTGTTAGCTAAATCGCCTGTATATTATTCTGTAAATATCTATTGTTGTTTGTATAAGATTAAATATCAATTCTGTTTTCCTGTTTAAATCCTGCAGCCACCAAAGCCTAATTAAATAGTAGCAATACCGGCCAATGATTAATTCATTCTTGTTATTTAAAATCCTTTTGCACTCAAGGAAAGCTTTTCCTAATTTGGGGCTGTCGCATCTTTAGAGGAAAGCCTAAAGGGTTCATGTTTGGGCAACCTGAATTCTACGACACTTTGTAGTTTACCCTCTAATAATAAACGCCTTAAACGCGTTTCTATTTTGGAGAGAAAATAAAATGAAATTCACGAGTTTTTCTATATCTTTCCATTCCTTCCATCTCCTTTGATATCTCTTTCCAGCTCTCATCCCACCATCTATGAAAGATGTTGCCACTAACATTCATAAAATTGGCGAATTTAATGAGCCAAACCTTTTTGAATAATTCTCCTGTGTCTCGCTTTTGGATTCCAGCGATTTGGCCCGATAGGCCATTTTGTTCCTAGTGATATCGGGCTCGACTAACCATTTTCCCCGGAAAGATTGTAATTTCTTCTTCTACCTCTCATTTTTACGTTTTTGTTTCGTTCGCAGGTGAAGAATAATCGGTTGATTCGTTATAAATGTAACAGAGGCTTCTATCTCGTCAATGGACCACCTGGGGCCACCTGCGTTGCAGGCAAATGGAGTCCCGATAAACTGCCACAGTAAGTGGGTGTGTGGGTGCTGTTGTATGTGAGCGTAAGCGTGGTAAATTTTCTTGTCTGTGAGTATGCTTAATTAATTTTAGAGGAAGGGATGTCATTAACCGGGTCTCTTCCTCAGTGAAAATCTCTAAAGGAATAGAGACTATCAAATGGGAGACCCGTGTGAAAATATAATATCCATTCAAAACTTTAAGCTTGGAAAATTTACTTAGGAACAATAAGAAGAATATTTGGTAATAATTAAGAAACAAACAATAAACGCTCTTACATACACAAAAAAAAATTACTTTGGTATTTTGAGGTAATATAAATGAATCTCTTCTTTAACTCTGTCGGAAATGCCGCGTTAGCGAGATAAACCAAATAACCCGGGTGAGTTGTGCTCAAATGAGGAAATAACCCAAAACAAATTGCAACAGTAATAAACAATATGCCTAATTAAAATTCATAAACCCTTCTAGAAAATATCCAATGTCTAAGAAAGTTTATACGTGGACACATTTTTCTAGAAGGGGGAGTAACAATTCGGCCCTATGCATACCCAGATGCCAGACGTTATATGTGATATTACCTCTCTAAACACTAATATAATGCCAATATACTTTAATAATTTAAGATAAGATGAGATCGAATATAAAATTGGATAAAATAAAATAAGATAAGAATTTATTTATCTCCAGTACATAATACATAAATTTGTTGTTACAAACATTGATTGAGTTACGTGATGCATGATGGGCATAGCGCAATTTAGTAAACATAAGAAATAATGAAGGTAATATGTGCGATTTATTAATATAAGCGGTGCTTATATATATCAGGAATATATGTAAAGTTTTCCCTTGAGATAAAGTACCCACACAGTCTTGTGAGAAAGGATTGTTAGATTTTTTTAACTACAAACTAGCCTTAGTGAAATATCAACCTTATTCCTATTAAAATAACATGATTCCAACTCTTAATCTATAAACTAATAAAAAAAGGTATAAAGTATAAAAGTCAACACTAGTCTCGAAACAGACAAGAATCATGCGTTTGATATGCATCATACTCAATAAATGTTATTGAACATTGATATGTGCATAGCTCAAACATCATTTTTTTGTGATATAAGACATGAAACTTAACAGCTGTCTCGTAAAGTTTAATATCCAAACATTGTGACAATTTTACAACAGTCATGTCTTTGCTGTTTCCATTATTCTCAATGAATAGCATTGACGAGTAAAATTCTCATACGCCAAACCTCATTCACAGTCAATGTTCTGTAAATTAGTTAAGTACTGTGATCATAAGTGCGATATATCCTGTGTAGCTTTAATCTATAAATCTTGAATGTTCAAATTTCAAACATTTAACAATAAACATTAAAGTCACTCCAGTAAGATTCGGTAGACTCGTCTGACTCGGAATCAATGGAATTTGAAGTATTAGGCCATAAACCCCTGCACTCAGAGAAGCAGTAGAGCATGTTATCCCATATTTTATGTAGGAGCAGCGCATGGTATCGGTGCCAGACTAGCAATTACAATGAACGACTTCGAGAAATTTCTAAGGAACAGGTTGTAGATTGGTCATGATTGGCAGTAGGTTTCCTGCACTCACTTCTTAGCTTCAGTCCACAGAAGACAGTTCAATACCTAACCATTTCTGGATCTGGTGATACACTCTAAGGCTGTGGTATTTGACTGAAGCCGACATAGGAGGAAAGTACACCTGATTGGACTGACACTGTGCTTGTCCCAGCTTTTATACATAATTTCTCATAATTGAGAACATTGATACCATGGTGAGGGTTGTCATTGGCTTTTTTGGCATGAAAACCTTTGCCTGGTCTTGAAAATGACTGTCAAACTTAATCTTTGAGATTGATAATTTCTTGCCCAAAACGTAAAAAGCAGGTGGGTTATCACACCCAAAAATGGCATGCAGTAACAGAATGTTGTTAATGATAACACGTCCAAGAAGGGCTCGCATTGTAGGGATGTTCCATTATCTATTTGACTTCTGACTCACCCGTCTAGTTTCTGGTCTAAAGAAAGTGGATTGAAAGTGCTGGTGCATTTATACTCCCAGACCATTATGCAGTATGACCATGAGTACTCTGGGTCGAGCTGCTTGCATTTTTGCCTGTCATATGGATTCTAGTTTGACAGCTATATCTTTCCCAGCAAACAAAAACTTCAGAAATGTCATTCGCTTGATGGTATTTCAACATTGGATGGATACACGTCATTGGAATCTTGATGGCTTTGATTATATTCTGGATAAGCTTTACATATTCAGGATCTTTGTCTTCTCAAGAGTAAAAGTAATGCAGAATTATAGAAACTATCTTTTGGAATGTAATAACATTTTGTTTTTCATTTATTTCTGTTATAATTATCCTATCCCCAAAGTGTTTTATGTATGGGAAGCTGTATGGCTCACAGTTTATTTAGCATTAAATGAACGCATATGCTTGATAAGGTCAGGGATTGTAATTTGTTCATCATCATTCTGTTCTAGATATCTTGTTACCTGAAGAAATGCCTGATTTCTCATTTCATCCTTTGTTCTTCTACTGAGTCTTGAATATATACGAGCACTTGGAGCATCTGAGTGACTACAGGCAAATGTCTGTGGCATCTACTTACCTGTGTTAAAGTTAACACTACACTTTTTGTAATAAACGACATCTGCACCGTAAATCTGAGAGAAAAAGAACACGGAGTTTTACTGTATTGACCTATTCATTATCATATCTCCCACATGCTTCAGGCTGGAATAATCTGAGCTCAGACTCTTTCAATTATATAGGTTGGAACAACTACGAAATATGCGGTATATCTTGTAGTTAAATACAGCAGAGAAACGCAAGACGCGTTCGCAAACTTCCACACTTTCATGTCTAGTTGTTTTCTATAACTTCCAATAATCAGAGTAAAGTATTGTCGAAGAAATCTTGAACTAATACCCAATTAATTCACTCTTTTTTTTTATTTTTACATACATTTTTAGTATTTTGAGTAAAGATATACGGTTTTTAATAGTCAACAAAGTTGAGCAAAATCGAAAGCAACGAAAATTAATGAAGCCGAGGGACAAATATATGGCAAAACGTCAAAACAAATCAGAGGAAACTAAACAAAGAATAGGCGCCAAATGACGCCTCTGTTATTTCATAACAGAATAAATATAGATTTAGGATGCATAAAAAAATCAGGTGATATATATATATATATATATATATATATATATATATATATATATATATATATATATATATATCTCACGAATACGAAAGAATAATGGAAATAAATTTAATCAAACAGTAAGGAAAGAGTAGATAAACGAAATAATTTTTCTTTGAAAAAAAAAAAAATGCGAAAAAGACCGTGCCGATGTCCGGATTGAACTAGTCACAGCAAAGCAGTAAGCAATCGATTTGATCTCAATTTAAGCAACCCCTAAGACCACGCGGCTACTCGGGAGAATAATAAATTCTCTTGTGTAGACTAGCTTTTAAGTTATGCTTCGCTAGGTAGAGAGTATTTTTTTATCCTCCCGCGTAGCCGAGCAATCTATGAGGATGCCTAAATTGAGATCGATCAAAGCAGTTGCTCGTGCCTCAGTGTGGTTGATTCGATGCCCACCTCTTCAACGGAATTTATGGAAAAATAGGAAAATTAAATTTTCTGAAGAAATAATTATTTCGTTCATATTCAATTTCCTTTCGGTATGATTGATTGTTTTTTTATCATTCCTTTGTGTCTATGAGAGATATAAATTGTATATTCGCAGCGCGATAAATTCTATTTTTAGTTTGTCCATTGAATTCTCATTTAATTTCTCTTTTATTCATTCCTTCTGATCGACCTAGGGAAGTATGCCTTAAAAGCTTTTCTATACGAGAAAAATATTTCTTTCCCTCCATCTTTAAAATTACAAAAATAGGTTGGAAATATAAGGAAAATACATTACCTATATTTTGAAATCTAGTGCTACTACTCAGCCCGAAAAGAAATGTAAGCCTCAACTCACTGAAACTAAATCTTTAATGAGAAAAGAAGCAATATAAGGAGAGAAAGAATAAATAGAGAGATACAACAGAACATAAGAGTAAAATGAAAAACATTAGAAAGCAATGAATGTGATGGTATTATAAAAACATCAGTCTCCCTGCTTAGGCTACTCTAGATAACTGCTGGTTAGAAAGAGTTGAAACAAAGATGAGGGCGACCAGTGGTGCAAACACGCTCGTTTGAGTGAGTTTCAAATTCCAAACATGGACAACAAAAATCATTTTTACAATTCAGACGCTAGATAGACGTATGGAGATGTAAGTAATCTGTCACACATTCTCTTTTTTTCAGATGCAAGCCGGATCTTCATCCACGAATGAAGTGGGTCAGGAAGAGATCGATCAACTTCTCTGAGCTTCTTAACAGTGAGGAGAGCGATGATATCATGGATACTCCCATCTCCGTCGAGGATCTTTCCACCCCTGAGCCGGAACCCGTTGTAGAGACGCCCCTTGCGGTATCAAATGGAAGGGAGAGGTATGCTCAGCCTCAGCCGGCTGGCTTTATTCGCCGGACTTCCTTCTTTCCGACTTTTAGCAATGTTCACCGAACTGGATCGTCCTTGGATAGCTCTGAGGAAGAAGTGGTCGTAGAGGTGACAGGAGAACAGGAGGTGAAGCTTCAAGAGAAGATCGCTTACCCTAGTGGAGGGGAAGATGGAGTGACCGCTCTGGTTCTAACGGAGAGCAGCGAGTTTCCCCCGAAGATGCAGAAGCCTCTATCCAAAACAGACGCAAATAAACTTAGAGAGTCTAGGAGGATCAAGCGCGAAGTGCTCATGCCAGAAGGAGCGACTGTCTCTTCTAGAATGGGGCATGACGCCCTCGATAAGAAAGAACGGAAAAGACTGCGGCTAGAGCGACGCGAGAAGAGAATGATGAAGAGACGACTCAAGGGAAAAAGAATTTTCGGTGAGTCCTCTCCTATCCCTCTCTATTCCTTTCCACAGCAATTAAATCTTACTGGAACTTCACCAAAGGCGTCACCAACCTGACAGTAAACAAAAATAATGACTGATAGGAAAGCAAATGAAAATATAAGCTTTTAAAAGAGCAACCTCTATCGATTTGGAACTTCACCACCTTTTGACGGCTCCACAACAGAACCTAATCTAGTTGGAGAATAGAGACGTGATCACGAGAATTGCGCGCTCTGCTGACCCCTATTCTTTCCATTCAATCTAAACTACTCCCATAGCTACACCTTTTTATAATTATGAAAATACTTACTTAAAAGCTGTCAGGCAGGGATGCCAACACTGGTTTATTAATAATTAATATAAATAATTAAGTATATCATTACCCTCTTAGGCACTGATCTCTCAAATATAATCTCTATGGTTTCAACCTCCTATAAGGTATTATCTTATGTGGTAATCTCAAAGATGTTAATCTCTTAGATGTAAATTTCTTAGGAGGTAATCCATTCGGTGGTTTACTCTTAGGAAATAATAACTTAGATGGTAATCTTTTATGTATAAGCACGATTACTTAGGTAAATGTTACTCAGTTTTCACATAAATATATTGCTGGTATTTGGTAAGGTAGGCAAGTATCTTCATCCATCAGTATACTCAACTAACCATGAGGTAGAAATGTTAATCTTGTCAACAATCAATCGCTTTACGTGATATGGATGGAAATATACAACGCATACTTGAGTATGGCAAGCACTACGTTGTGTATATGCAAGTCCGTCTCCATGCTTTGCGACAATGGCGACTAAGGTTATATATGGTGAAATAACCATATGACAACCCATTATTATGAATGCCCAATATAACTTTACAAAATGAAGAGTGGTTTGCTGTTTGATAGACTGAAAAAGAGAAGATCGGTGAGTACATATTAGTGCCGCTAATGGGCGCTAAGTCCACTTTTGTGAGAAATGTGCTACAGATGATGGAGAAGAATATAGCCATAGATGTGTATCCATAGCCACGGGGATAATACTGCAGGCAAATTTTCGTGCAAATCAGCATATGTATATATTTGTTGTTTTCTAATAACTGTAATATTCCAAATGTTATGGCATTTTATTATTATTTTTTTCATCATACTCTCAAAATACCACTTCAGATAAAACGCTCCATTACTACTCTTAACAACACCACTACCTCCATCTATCTCGTAAAACGAAGATAACGCAATAATTAGTGTTCATATAGCTCTCATAACTGATCAAATTAATGTTGATATAATTCACCGTCAATAACAAGGTTACTTTACACATGTTTGCCCTCAAATTTAAGAGTTGAGTGTGGACACTGTTTCTCCTTCAGCTCACTGCGATGAGATCAAAGAAGAGGCTTACATGAGAGTAGAAATCATTCGGCCGGGTCGGGATGATAACTACACCTTCTCGTCCGGGGCTCGTCTCAAAGTAACCTGTCTTCATGGCTACGGCCTCAACATTGGCAACAAAACGGCCAAGTGCGCACGTGGGAGGTGGAAACCTTTGCGTCCCGAATGCTATAATCGTAAGAGATCATCAGACACTCCTTGCATGATCTCACCCTGGAAATTTCGAACCCCTTTGCACCTCAAGCCCCTTAGATCTCAAAGTTTCAACCCACGAAACGAACTTTTGGCGGAATTACTCACTTTTTTGTTGGTCATCTCTTTTCAGGTACCCTGTACATTAAGTAGAGCTAGTATTACATAGTTTTTCTGTTTCACCTTGGTCGCTGTTTTACTTGTGACAGTTCACCATTGTCTTGATTTACGTTACCTCAGACTATCTGCTTAAATATTCACATTATCGATGCCTTCCTATCTTTTTAACTTTTTCTGGCTTATTAGAATTTCAGTTAACAAAACCTAATTATATTTCTCCATGCAACTCCTATGTCCCAAGTTATGGTAATATAACTTCGTGTTCATTCTTCTTTTCTGTCATCTGAATTTTTCCACTCTTTCTACTATATTGAAATTTAAATCGTACAAACCTTATTCTTGATATCTAATTTATTTGTTCAGTAGACCTTCATCTAGTATTTTTCTAATGAATATTCCTTTTGTAGACATTTTGAATTACTATCAGACTCTGTGTGGTGATAAGGTGCCCAGATAAATCCAATAGCCCGGGCTGAATATCTAACGGGAAGACAGAATGGTACCAGTTCCTCCTTGATCGTTAATGTACTTTAGAACAGATTAGGGTACTTAGATTTTATACCTACTGCCAATCGCCTACCCTATGTCATTTTTGGTCTACATAATTAAATTTCGCCCCTTAGTACCAGAAACCAAAAGAAGCTCGCCTATTCCATCGTCTACCTTAATCAAGACGTTTGCTCCATTATACTCATTTTCTTTTGTATGTGTTGTTTAATGGGTTTTCCTTAATCGTTATTCTTTGTATCTTTACCAGTCTTTCCACCCTCTGTATAACTGAACTCCTCGGGCTTCACATAAGATCTATAGATCAACCCCCAAATTATCCCCTGACTTACACAAACGCGCTAATGAACCCGAAATCATCGACCAATGACATTAAAAAGCGTGATCTAGACTTAAAATGTAAGAAACTGGAGTAAATTAAACTCTAAATTCTTTTGTATCTGAGTATCACTTCGATTTTTTATTTACCCCTAGTTCCGTGTAATGTGCCAGCTACTGATCACGGTGAATTTGAATACAATGGGCAGAGAATTTTCGAAGATTACCGCATCAACCACGGGGAAGTGGTCAAGTTCTCTTGTCTTTCGGGATACAACGTCATAGGTACCGATACAATGCGGTGTTGGTACGGCGAATGGGCCGTCACTGGCAAAAACCCGGAATGCCATCCAAGTAAGTTGTTTACTATAGTGTTCCTGTAAGGTTTGTCTGGCAAATTTACTTGGTCTGTGGTAGCATTAGTAAATTCCCAACAGAAAAGCAGAAAAAGAGAGTAACAAATCCTAAATATAAATCAGTTTAATCCTTATTAACTGAAGGTAACAACGTGCTCCTTCTACATGACGAAGAGAGAAAGGAAACGCACATAATATATTTGGCATGTTGTTATTTGAAAATTAGTTTAAAAATTTCTTAACAAGTAACGAGGAATTCCTTAAACTGTTTTTCAGTTCTTGCGTTTACATGTCCAATATGCGCGCACATGTTCAATGCGCGTTTACATGTTATGTACCTATCCTGTGAAGAAATTAGTAATGACTTGTCTGGGAAGTTGTTGCTGGTACTCCCTGCACTTTTTTTCTTCGAACTTAAGGAAAGATCTGAATAAAAGTCTGGAAGTAAAATAGAAAATGTTTGGAATATATATATATATATATATATATATATATATATATATATATATATATATATATATATATATATATATATATATATATCCGCAGATCATCTTGTAGGAATTGGGGCAGAAGGGTGAACTGTAGATGATGGTGCTGGTAAGGGTACACAATATTTCCTTCTCAGTATTAATTGAGGGAATGTTGTAATGTTATGAACTCCATTATATGTTCATTATGTGAATGGTTGTATAAACGTGTGGGTTTATATTGGATTTACGATTTCTCCTTTTAGCTGATTTTTACTAAACCTCTATTCAGAAATTATCATCATCAAGTGATTTGACACAAATTGTGGCAGTCGCGCATTAACGCATCTGATCCCCATCCCCCGACTAAATTAAGCTCTATCATCAAAATCCCCCTTAGATTTTGTTCACTTTATATTGCTTATGATAGGGATGGGGTGCCATGTGAGTTACCATTGAGTCAGAGTTCATCCCTTAGTAAAAGGATCTAAGCCCACACCTCGCAAACCTCCTCCAAGCACGGCTATTAATAAACACTTCCTTCCGTTTGCCCTTCCGTCAGCTCTTTCCATCTCACGCACTCATTAATATAAGCAATCCACCATTTACACGCCCTTCCAACCGCTGGCACAACAAGATACTCACTAATGGCTTTTCTAATTATTAATTTGTGCTCTCATTGAGTCGCACTCAGCAGAAAAGGATCTTCAGTGTTTTCCCAATATCCGGAATTCAGGCTTTGGCTCTAGTATTTGTCGGGAAATGAGAGGAGTGGGTGGTTTGAAGACAAGGCCAAAAGGCGGCGTTAGGTTTTGCATTGACAGGCCTGTTACCAGGAATGCCACCGTTGGGTTTGGGTTCTTAGGTTTAATCCAGGAGTTTCGAAGCCTTTTTGTGTTATTAGGCCACATGGAGGTATGTTGCCACCCTGAAAGGCCGCATTACATTATGTATTAGATATGCACACAAATAATATATAATCTTGTATTAGTATAACCGCTATAACGTAAAGTGTAATGTATAAACTGCAAAAACTTTTTTATTACTTTAACTTTTAGTGATTTTGGGGAGGATTGTGTCTGGCGGGAAAGCATTTTAATATCTGGTTCCAACTTAGAAGTTTGAAGCTTAAGTTGGTCTTCTAGGTGCAGGTCCGTCATTTTAGATCTTAAAGGAGTTTTAATTTGGGTCAGGTAGAAGTATGTGGATTCACAATAATAAGTGGTAGGAAAACAGGAGAGTATTAGTAGTGCATGTACTGCATTTTTCCATATTTCAATTGGCTCTTTGTTTGCAATCAAAGAGTGACTTCAAAATATAGTCTTTTAGAAGCTCAATTAGTTCCATTTGAACGTCTTAAGGTGCTTTGTAGACATCGACTTAATGAGGTTCGAAAACTAATTGCAATGCTAAGTTATGTTTCTCGAACTCAGTAAATCTCCTGTTATATTCTGAAATTAATGAATCTATCACAGCTGCGTAGTCTTCAAATAATTGTCGATAAATCTCTTTTTCACCAACCACCTTTATGAGCTGGGGAAAAATGCGCTTCAGTAAGTTCCTTTTGAGTAAGACGGGGCCTGAAAAAACTAGTTTGCTTCTAAACGCTTAGATATTTTGCCAGGTGTCATAGATTGATTTTGTAGTTCCTTGCAGAACAATGCTGAGGTTATTTTGCGTTGACATCATATCAGATAGAAATGCTACATTCGTATAGAAAGCCACTTCTGATAATTCGCAGTGCTCTTTCTGCTCATTAAAAAAAAGCAATCATTTGTTCCCGCAGAGTTAAGATTTTTGACAGGACATGTCTTGGTGAGAGCCAGCGCATTTTACAGTGATGGGACAAATCAAGACTGATTACTTCATCATTCTACATGAGCAAGTTACGAAATTATCGATGGCGCATTGCGTTTGCTCGAATAAAGTTAACAATGTGTCTAAATTTTTCCAAAGTGTCCCTTAAAACTGATGATTTAGCCGTTAGATTTTGCTGATGCAAAATACAATGAAATAAAATTAAAGCGTCTGAGTTTGGAATTTATTTTCTCAGATGTGCAATAAAAATTTCATGTTTCCCTGTCATAGCAGAGTCACCGTCCATGCACACACTTACTAAATTATCAAATTTAAGTTCAGCTTTGAGGCATTTTTATTTAAAGTTACTAAAGATATCAATTCCACGTGCTCGATCTATAAGGGTACCCAAAGCAAATAATTCCTTATAGCAATGAAAATCCTGTGTTATAGCACGAACAAAGAACTTGAGCTGAGTCTATAGTATCAATTGATTCATCCAAAGCTAGTGAATAATATACGTTTTCGTTTCGAATAATTTCATGAAGTTGATATATTACGTTGCCGGCTAACTCATGCTGCCAATATGTTGTAGTTACTCTTGAAAGAGGCAGTTGTTTGTACTTATTAATTTTTTATGGATCTAAGCAGCCTACTACTTCAACAATGCACTCTTTTATGATTTCGTCATCGCTAAATGGCTTTCTTTTTTTTCCAAGTATATATGCTACTTTATTAGTTGCTTCAGTAGCATCATTTCCTCGTTGAACTTCCGTTTAGAAAAGCTGTTTTTGATTTTGCCTTTGATCTTTTAATTTCTGAAATGCACATTTTCGAGGTTCTCCTTCTAGTTCATCAAATTTGTGCTCTTTATGAGTGGCATAATGCCAGTTTGTGTTAAATTTCTTTAATATTGATACTGCACTATTACAGAAAAATCAGATCATTTTATCGTTAGCAGAAACAAAAAAAATATTGCAATTCCCACTCATCATTAAAACCTCTGTCTTCTTCCTTTATTGTTCTTTTTGTTTTGTTTAACATGGTGTAAGTTTGAGTCAATACTTAAAACCACAATAAATTGAATTAGCAGTTAATTAGGCTATTATAGGACTTTAAATGTTCGAACCTGCAGTGAATACCAGTAATATGTTTTTTTGATATATATATCTGTAATAGACAAGTAAAAATTAATTTAAATATCACATTATTCATAAAAATACTGTATTATTTGTATGCCGGGCGTATGGGAGGCAGAGCTACTCATCGAAAAACCCTGCATGTACTTTACCATACTTTTACTGTTATTTAATTAAACTTAACGTTAATTAAAATAAAAGCACAACTTAGTCACTATCCCACCCTACTTCAAGGTATAATGCAAATTTCGTTATTTGATGTTAACATGTTCAGAACTGAGAACCAATAGGCTGAGTTGGAAGTAAACATGGTATTGTTTTGCCCATTATAGTAACTTAGCCTGCTTTGTGTATGCCTAAACCTCCAGGCCTACTAAATCCCTGCTTGAAACCGTTCACAGTAGCCTATTTCCCCTTCTATTACTATATAAAAGACACTTATGTATTCATAATATTGCAATTCCTAGATAGCTTTAAATATCTAATGTATACTTTATACGAGATTCTCAATTTGTATTTTATCACTTGATGGTTTACTACTATAAGTGAGTATCACATACAACAGTATAATATTAAAGGTTAATAGAATTTATGGAATGAAGCCGAAGCACAAGTCTAACACTCGAAAGTAATTGGTAAACTGTTACCGATAAGCTGGTGCGTCTGACCCTTGGTGACTCGTGTGTCTAAAATATTACTTACGTTTTGAAACGTTCTCAGCTTGATATAATACGTTAATCGTGATAAAGAATTTTGTTTAAGTTTAGTTTTAGATATTGCTAGCTTCTGAGATGCTCATATTTTATAAAAATATAATAATTCGAAGCTCTTTCAAAAAGCCGCAGAAGGCCGCAGGTTCGACACCCCTGGTTTAATCCAGATAAATAATGTTTGAATGAAGACTTAATTTCCCCTGTCGTTATATTCTTTAGGAAATAAGAGGAAGCATAGAAGGCCCAAGACCATGCTTACACGTGTAGATACTAGTGGTACAAGTATGTAATATATAAATCCATTTTTTTCCGCAATAACATTAAATTGAATATGAGGATGATACGACTGGTATCGAAAATAGTCATACATTATATATATATATATATATATATATATATATATATATATATATATATATATATATATATATATATTAATTGAAAATCACATAACAATGGGAGATATAGAAACGGAGAAACAGGGCAAAATATTTAAAACAGCTATATGAAAATGAATAGAGGAGTTGGTTTTGAACATGTGTTATCAAGCGCTCTTCGCTATAAGGACTAAGATGCTCATCGACAGAGTTACCATCTTCAACCCAAGGAAAAGTTGATTCAAGAAGGATTTTGAATAACCAAGTGTAGGCTTTTATCTAGTGAGACACTAGACAAGTGTTTTTCTATTAGGAAGGGGCATGGGCTTTTTTCTTTATAATAATTGTAAATCACATGACACGTGATATATGAGAGATGATTTTAAAGGCCCACAGAAATGAAAACTGCTAAAAAAACCCGGAAAAACGCTAAGCAAATTATTATGTGAACTATTAAAGCTTAAGAAAGAAAATGGGAGAGATAGAAACGAAGAAATAGGGCAAACTATTTTAACCGTTATATGAAAATAAATAAAGGAGTTAGATTTGAACCTGTGTTATCCTTCTCTCTTCGCTAAAATGACCACGACGCTCATCGCCAGAGCTACTATCCTCAACCACAGGAAGGGTTCACGTAATAATTTCCTTAGCGTTTTTCCGGGTTGTGTTAGCAGTTTTCATTTCCTTGGGCCTTTAAAAACATCTATTATATATCACTTGTCATGTGATTTCCAATTATTATAAACAAAAAAGCACGTGCACCCTCCTACTAGAAAAACACTTGTCTTGTCTCTAACTGAATAAAAATTTACACTTCCTTATTCAAAACGCTTCTTGAATCTAACTTTCCTGGGATTAAGGATGGTAGCTCTGTCGATAAGCGTCGTCGTGATTTTAGCTGAGAGCGCTTGATGATACAGGTTCAAATCCAATTCCTCTATTCATTTTCATATGACGGCTAAAATAGTTTGCCCTATTTCTCCGTTTCTATATCTCCCATTTTCTTTCTTAAGATTTAATGGTTCACGTAATTATTGCCTTACCGTTTTTCCGGTTTGTGTCAGCAGTAAATATATATATATATATATATATATATATATATATATATATATATATATATATATATATTTATATATATATATATATATATATATTAGATAAATAAAGCTGAAAAAACACCCAAAATACCAAATTAAGGTATTTTTTATTCAGACTTTAGGAAAATTTCATGAGATAATTATACTTTTCACTGCTCAAAATTTCGTCACTAATTTCATATTATTGTTATAACTAGACTACGTGTTTATGATGACCACCATTTCTTACTAGGTATTTTTTAGCCCTCCTCCTTTTAAATGTTATGAATTACATTTTGATACAGCCCGTGAATTTAATCTGGTCTTAACGGATATCAAGTTACGTTTCCTTTTTCCATCCTGTCAGAGTGATAATGCCCGCTCTTGGCACGAATGAGCTCAATGGTTTGCATCCCAATGGTGGCTAAATCTATTAGGCATGTTATTTTCTAAAATCGAGGGTGTAGATTTTATAGATACCAGAGAATTGCTTGTTAAAGGTTTCCCTAAATAGACCCCCCAAGGCGTGTCCACATTAAAATGAGTCTCGTGTAAGTCGTTATCAAGCCGCCTACTAGGTTTACGAGTTTCCCCTACAATTAACGTTAATAAGCGTCTCTCTTTAGTGTCGTGTGTACTACCAGACATCTCGCACGGTCGTTATGAAAGCGGATACAAAAAGAATTTCACCATCATGTCTGGCGCTTTGGTGAAGTACACTTGTGACCCCGGTTCGAGGAAAGACGTCGCTGATATCAAGTGTGTGAGTGGAAATCTGCGCCCCTCCAACCCGCAGTGCAATGCCATTCAAGTAGAAAATGCTACCTCTGTGGTAAACGTGAAGCGATCCGAGCCTTTGACTGCGAGCAAGCTGAAGACTAAGAAGTCAGCGGAGGGTCTCCGGAAAAAGACAGAGGATATTGGTAAAACATCAGAGGAGAGTCTCGATAAAGCGTCAGAGGAGGATCTCGGTAAGAATTGGATTGTTAATCACCCTAAAATAGAGTGATATGGTAGGGCTATGTATGACTGGATAATACCCATCCCCCTTGATTGGACTACTAAGATCATTCACCTTTCCGGAGACCACATCTACATTTTTCTGGTGCGCCTTGACTGTACGGTGTACAGCATAAAAGGCATTTGCTGCTGCAAATGACCTTGTCCATCTAAACATCTTCCCTATACTCTTATCCCCGCAAATATATATATATAAACAAATTTCTTTATGAACTTTTGCGTCAGGCTGAGGTGTGGCTATTCTTTATGAAAAAGCTTAGTTATAAATAATAATACCATCTTTCTATTTAATACATACTGTTTCATTTCAGAACGCAAATACCAAGTAAGCGAGCTGTCAGCTGGGAAGGACATCACTGGACTAACGATCATGACCATTGAGAAGAAGCCTTGCGCCCTTCCTCCGGTCATCCCAAACACGAAACTCTTCAAAAGCGACGGAAATCCTCTTGGAAGCAACGAGACAATGTACCCAGTCATCTTTATACTCGCATCAAATACACCCTCTTTATGAATTATATTTTCTTAGTGCCTTTTCTTTCTTCTACTATCATAGCGAAGTTTACTCATTAATATCATCTATTTAACTACATTTGACTGATATACCTAATTTTTATCATTACCAATAGTCATTTTGGTCAGGATATACATATTATTTATTCTTTTTATCTCGTTAGGAAACAATAAATTCTAAAATGCAAAATCATTATTGTATGATTTTTTTTACTTCCACTTAATTTAGGCTCTAATTTATGATTCTTTCTAAATGATCCTAACTATGCTTTTTAGCAAAGGGTATATAAATCCTTCACTTTGTCTCGATCACAAAATAAAATCACTATTCACCCTCCTATGTTTACTTAAGAGCTCACACATTAGTACCATTCTTCTTTACTTTTCGTTACAGTGTCCATGGCTTCTAGGTGGGTGTACACCTTTCAACTTAAGGTCTCCATTAATTTTAGTCTCAGGAGCCCATGATAAGTCCCGTTTTGTTTTTATTGATTATGGTTATAAAGCATTTTCTAAGTCCAAAGTATCAACATAAAATTTACCTCTCTCTCTGTTCCATTCATTGCAACTTGAGCTTAATAACTGTCTCACACATGAACTTGTAATACGCGAATCAAAACTTCACCCATGCAGTACGCTCCACGGCCAACTAATTCCAACTTACTTACACACTAGTGCGCATCACCATAGACCCAGTACAAACACGAACAAAATTACCTCAAAGTCCATATCTAGACTTTCCACCGTCAGAACACCCAAAAACACCAACTTAGGACAACACAAAGAAACTGAGCATACAAGAAGTTTTTTAGAAACATTTCACTGAATTTTGTATCGCCACCCTCCATATATAACGCAAACGTATACGAAGCTACAAACATATCCCCAAATTGCTGTCCTCATCACAACTAGCAGGGCTGAGGCAATAGAATATGGGAATCTAGTTCCATAATACTACCCCTATTTGTCACCTCCACTCTGAAACCATAAAGCTCATCTTCAAAGACCGCATTCCCTAAGAAAAACTCGCGCGCTGTAAAGCTAAAGGAAAGTCGGGGTACTGCGAGTGGTACAGAAGGCCTTCGATAAGGTTTGGCTGAGGAGAGCTCATGGCTACATAGGACCCGAATTTGTACTCATGGCGGTAGCTTAACAAAGTAGCTATCTGAGCCGACTGCTGTAACTCGTGTACACAATGAACTTGCTCACACCAGTAAAGTAAGATGTGATATACCTACAATTTGTAGATGATATCACCAATTTCACCCTCCTAGTTCCTATCTGAACATGGTAGTACAGGCAAGGTAGTACATATACTAAGATCGACAACATTAACAGATACGAGAATTATGGAAAAATAAAGACCAACCGCCAAAAATTTCAGATCTACCCAGTGAACGGACGCAAACCTGAAGACCTCATCGTCAATGACAAAATCTACCTATACACCAACAAGGAAAAAGTCTTGAAATTGCGCATCATTGAAACAATGTACAAGATGCACATAACCAATAAAATCTCTCTAGCCAAAGGTGAGCTGGGGAAGCTACACAGAAAGAAAAGCCTCAGCGCCAATAACATTAAGAAGTCGTATACTCTAATATACTCACCGCAGCTTGAAATGGACGATGGAAGATAAACAGAGAGAGAAGGACGTCTGTGAAGGTACTTGCCGTCCCCCCATCGTCCATTTCTCGCTGCTGCGAGTATAGTAAGCTAAAAATGATGTACCCGGCAATGGTAACGTGGGCCGCAAGCTGTACCTTTCTTGGACTAATACAGATAATGCAGAACAAGGCCATCTTGATAATATCTGGAGTGCGTAGGAAAAATCTTAATAGGCAAAAAAACAACACGAAATAGCATGGCTGAAGCAATAGATCATGGGAATAGATCATGCTCCAGTCGGGCTCTATTCAGAAGCGGGAGAAATTGCATCCTGGAAGCCACGAACCCTATTTTCACCTAATTAAGACAACTGAACTTAGACAACAAATTAATCAAAATATATGTAACTAGAAGTTATAGGAACAGAAATAACCAAAGAACCAAAACTTTAATAACCATAATAGATACAAAAATAAAAAAAGGCAAAAGCACGTCAGAAAAATCTTTGAAAGAGAGAAAACTATTAAAATTTTCTAAGCACAAAAGAAGCGAAATGCCCAGAGCCTAAAAATAAAGGTAGAAATAAACAAAAATAAGTAAACTACTACGAGGGGAGGTCAATAAGTTTTGCAATTCGGATATAAGGAAACGAGATATGATGGAAAGTGTTTTATTATTTTTTAATATATCTACCTCGACTTCAATGCACTAGCGACACTTGTCCCTGAGACTTCGAATTCCCGACAAACAGAAATCTCCCGACTGCTGTTCAATGCACTCCTGGACGGTGAGATGGACATCTTCATCGTCCCCAAACCGGCGTCCACGTAGTGTAGCCTTGAGCTGGCGGAATAAAATGTAGCGGCTAGGGGACAGATCTGGACTGTAGGTGGGCTGGTTGAGCTCCTCGAATCCGCACTCGCGCAGGGCAGCTTGTGCAACTCTGGCCTTGTGGACTTTGACGACGTTGAATTCGATCACGTGGAGAGAGGTTTCGTAAGGTTTCTAGGGACCCAACGGGCCAAATTGTCGTGGATGATGTTGATAACACTTCCATGTGATATTCCAAGTTCTCGCTCGATTTCTTCGTCGACCTACACCGGTCGATTTTCGAGGATTCTACTCTTCACACGGGCCACATTGTTCTCGTTGGTCACGTCTGACAGGCGTCCTGGACGAAGGTCATCTTCAAGGGACTTACGACCATGGCACTACTCCCTATTCCAGCGAGCAATGGTTGCATAGGAAGGGGCGGTGTCGGTGTACACTACAACCATGCGTTTATGGATCTCTTTTGCCTTTTTGCCTTCCTTGGTCAAATATTTGATCAGTGCGCGGTGCTCAACCTTCTCCATTGTTGAAAAATATGTGAATGACGATCTGCAATCAGCTACTGCTTCTTAAATAGACGAGGCAGGAGAGTACGGCTGCAGGTCGTCACTTGGTATAACTTTTCCTAACACCCCGACAAACAGGTATCCCCCTTCCTCTGTTTTGTCCTACCGATTCGCAAAACTTATTGACCGCCCCTCGTAGCTAACAAGTTAGCAAAATTAAAATTAAAAGGCTTGAATGACAAGATAGAAAATATATATATATATATATATATATATATATATATATATATATATATATATATATATATATATATATATATATATATATATATAACAATTAAAAAGGCAACTGATGATCGGCACGATGATCAGACGATCAACTTAACCGCCAGTGGACACCAATGGTGGTGCTGAAGGCAAAAATAAATCATAAAATATAACTAAAAGAGGGAATCGAGCAATGCTGTCTGCATCGCTTCATTAAGTTCAAGTCCAAGTTATATAGCCTAGATCCACAACGGGTATTATTACCGGGAAGTTAAGAAATTTTACAGTTATCAGTTCCTTTTGCTCACTTGACGTCACTAATGGGGGGTTTACACTCATCAAATCACCTAAGAACATCAATAGATCGTTTATCACACTTAAAATTGCTATTAACCTCTGTCCTCAATTCCACTTTTGCTTTATTTATCAGCTCTTTCATTTCACTACAGCAAAAACTCAATAACTCTCTCCTGTACATAACCTTTCTATTTGACCAACCTCTACACAAAAGTCTTCTTGACAATCAACTCACTTTTTGTACTCCACTTCACTCACCTCCCAAAATCTAGGTTTGGCTCTATATAACAATAAGCTTCCAAATCTTATTTATTTATTAGTTTGTTTATAATTTTTTTATTTCACTTTATAAATCAAAGTATGAAAACCTTCTGAAGCCCATAGATCCAACGAGGGCTTTACAAGTTCTATCTCACTAACTCACCCTGCCGTCACTTGATTCCTTTCTTCCTAATAACCGCCAATCCCTACTTTCAAGTCCAAAGGTTCCTTCGAGTTTGTAATCTTGGCTTTGTCTCTACTTTATGGCAACTTTTTTATGATGCGTTATAACCTGTTTATCATCCTTCCGTTTATTCTCTTTTTACTCGATGAAAATGCACCTATTGGATTACTCTAGTTTTTTCTCATTTTTACACTTAAAAGAAAATTCCAAACTTCCGATCTATGCTTATTATTTTTTTCTCTCAGGTGGGCATTTCAGCATCAGTCTCATCTCATCTTTTGAAATCAACTTGCAATCAGATTCATTTCGTAATCCTTTCCATAATTAATTTTGTCCTAGTCCTCCCCGCAATAATAAATCTCCCTTCGCAATCTCATCTCATATATTGCACTTCCCCATTTCCCGTCTATTATTCACCTTTCCGATTCTTTAGTCATATAAGCTTGAAAATATTACCCCACCCAAAATCCTCAAATCATTTTAGTCTGGTTAAAGACTCTATTTTTAGAACGGAGTTTTCATTCTTAGTTTACCGAATTCGTTATTCAAAGAAGTGGGCTGTATTGCTTATTAAATAATAAAGTCTCTAACGCTTCAAATACTTGATATTAGTTAGCCAGCTCTCATAACACCTTCTACAAATATTATTTTAGCGTAATTGAGTTTAAGTATCATGTGGTGAGCTTTTTTTATCATCAATACTAAATTTTACTTAGCTGAATCTTACATTCGATCCATGAAGACATCTGAAAACATTTCGGCACTCTCTGTTGATATTATTATGTAGAAAATTGATTCGCTTATAATTTCAAGCCTGTTCAGCAGTCTTTTAATAGGGAAACTAAGAACAGTGTTACTCTTTGATAACGGTTAGAATCAAGATTTATATTTATTAAAGCTCTTAATTCATTCGTGTCATATTTGTCGTACAATTCTGATGTCTTTTTTTTCCATTCATTTAAAGTCCTTCCAATTAGCTATGTCAATGTTACAATTTAAGCTGAATTTCTTTCAGTGATAATTTAATTTTTAATTATTATATAAGAGTTGGAGCTTTTAGGAATATTTAGTTATAAATAAACTGAATTAAACATTTACCAATAAAATCAAATGTAATCGTTTGGTTTACGTTATTGAGCTATTTCGAAACATTTTTTTTATATACTTTTTTTCAAAACCCGTTTGCTAAAATTTCGAAATACAGCCTTTTCCCAGCTTATTTAAATTCAGAAATTTATTTAATTTTTAATCAGAAATATCGCAGAAATAAGCGCATCGAAAGTGGTTATTTATTATTATTGCTAAAATTAATTTTCCAAACTAACTTACCAAGAAAAAGAATATTTGTTAGCAACGCAGACGCTATAGGGAGGCGTCGAATCAAGCATTTATAAAACATATGTATATAACCTAACCTAACCTAATTATATCATAGTTAACTTACATTTCATCGAAATATTTTGTAAAATGTGACATGAGTATTTAGGTAACTCTACATACTTGCAAAAAATTAAGTTTTTGTTTTGTTTTTATTCTGAATAAACACTCGGCAAGATCTGTCGATTGAATCAAAGCTCTTATTTCGTTAGATTCTCCGAATTGACAAACTTGACACTAGTCTGTATGCGCCTCTTCTTGGAGTTACCACAGGAAAACGAGTGGCTCAGGTGGCAAATCCAATGCGAGGACGGCTCTTGGATTAACATTGTTCCTCCCTTCTCGTGCGATGATGGCATCTACTCCAACGAAACTTGCATAATAGAACCTTATGACCAAAATGTGGTCAACTTCTATAACGACCAGGAGTTGACCAATGACAGAGTGGAATTACCACCCAAAGCTAAGCTGGTAAGTGTTAATATTTTTAATTTGTAAGATGATGTTATTTTTTATGTTTCGCATCTTCAAATCAACTAAGAGCAAATATATTAGTAACTGTCTCACACTCATTCATTGTATAATTCATGTTTATTGTCTATCGTGTAAGCAATTATTTATGTTTAATTTAAAATTTGCACCAAAATTTTAAATATACTTCACTCGTGTAGACATTTTAATTATTTATTGAATTAATATTTTAATCAATTAAAAATTTTAGTAAATTTAATAAATGTAAATAAATATATTACAAGTGTAATACAAAATAAAATTTAAAATGTTGCGAACACCGGAAAAAATATCTTAACGACATTAATAATTGAGATTAAAACAAAGGTTAGCATGGGAAAACTAATTACTATCTCGTTGCACGACCATTAGTAGCAATTAGACTTGTCAAATGTTTGTCCTCGTTTCATATTAACTTACAGCTTTCTTCACTAGAAATCATGTTCTATTCCTCCTTATAGTACTTCAATAACTTCTCATTATTCGTTTGCTTTGGTGAATATTTGTTTTAATTCCATAAACAAATATATGTACTTTCAAGAATATTGAACTGTAGATTTCGTGATGGTCATTTTAAAATATTAATTTTAAAATCTTTAAACATTTTCCTGACCATACACGGGATATGAACATCTTTGCCTCTAGCTAAGTCCTCATCCTGCCCTCCTCCTGTGCTCTGATCATAAACGAGGTTCTGCCATACACACCCTAGTTCAAACAATGCCCTACAATTGAACAATTGAAGAGCTATAATTTTAGGCTGTGAATGAAGCAGGTTTGTGGAGTACCCCACTTAGAATTCGACGTCATATGACACCCAGATAAGAACGAAAATACAACTCTTCGGGGCGATTTTAGGACGCACATACTGGGGGCTAAGTAAAGAGCACAGAAGAACATACCACTCTCTCTGTGTACGCGGGAAGTAGTTTCGATATACAAACCAATGGAGTGGTGGTAGAAAAGTGGCAGTTGATCAAGTCCGTCACAATTCACCTTCCAAGAGTGTCCAACCAGGATCCATTCATTCATTTATTCCTTTATTCATCCATCCATCAATTCATCATTCCATTCTCATTCTTCACCTGCAATTGCACAGGCATAGCCCCGGATCATTAATCCGTAAGCAATAAAGATAGACGGGGGCCTCCCCACTACTACAGTGAATTACAAGTGCACGATAGATTAAACTTACAATATGACCATTCCCACGCTTAACCTGGAATGTAAAAATTTACGAAAATCAAGATATGCTTCTATTGCTCCCGAATGAAAGATCATATCTCTGCTAGCTGCCCGCAAAAAGACAATCCAAAGTGTTCAGAGGGCGGCTCAGTTGGAGACCACACATGGCACGCTTGCACTTCGATCATCAGAAATTCCCTAATCTGCAAGGAAAACCACCGTACCCTTGCACTAGCATGTCCCACATGGAAAAAGAATCACGGCATAAAAATAAAAAACACAGAGAGCCTAGGAAAAAAAGAAGAAAAATACCACTTACCCCAGGCAACGAAACAAACGCTCCCACAATGAAATGCACATTCACCAAACGCTGCCCTTTCCCTCCAGGCTACCTCCCATGTTAAGATCATAACATGCATCTTGCATGCTCATGTATTCATCATGGTAAATTCAGAATCAACCACTGATGACGATGCCTCGTCCTGGAGCGGGGATTCTTTCCTTACGCGCACAGAAAACGAAGGCATTCACCTTTGCCAAGAAAATATTCGATAAAAACAACGAGGAGCGTTGATCTATAGAAGAATTAAAGGGCACACACTCACCTTCGCCTAATAAATCTTCAGGAAAGAAGATAAACAATCAAAGGATCTAATCTCTCCATCATGAATAGGCCTATAATCCCAGGCTGTATCCTCAAAGTCGTCCATGTTAACACAAATGGATTGAACCAAAAAAGCCTATTTGCAAAAAGGTCTTTGATGAAATTGACGGTACTATTTTAATATCAGAACACGGAGTCAATACGAAGGGTCAAAAGATGAAACCCTGAAACTATTAAGTCATAGCTAAAAATACACCCTCAAAAACGCTATGAAGGATTAGCACTTGCCATTAATCAAGGTTGGTTTACATAAAACTCCAAGAGTTTCAAGAATCCCTCCTCAGAATCCTGGTTATAATGGAAGAAGCAAAAACGTCATTATAGCCACAGGATACCAACCAGGCAGGCGTAATCGATTACCCTTCTAAACATTACGATTCTTCTCAACATCAGAAGACCAGTTATTCTATCGGGTGATCTCAACGCAAGAATCCAAGACTCGGATTACAGAACACAAGCCAAAGACATAGGCAAGAAGTTGGGCCTCCTGCTCGAAAGAAACATCACCCAACGCATAGGGCTCGAGTTACCCACTTTCATCACCCAGCACCGTGTCATTAAACTTGATATTGTTCTTTCTTGCACCATGATGCCATTTAATCACAATATGGCGCCGGTAGTCATCCATTTCAGCTATCATTTAGGTATACTTCTATGTATCAGCCCAAATCTGATCTAAGTACCATGCATCCCTAGAAAAAGACTACCTTCGAACTAACTGGGAAACCTGCAAGACCATGATGTCACGTACACTCCCTTGAACCTCAAATAGGCAAAATTGAAAGAAATAGATGCAGCGCTCAATACTATGCAAAATGCACTATTACAAGCCGACAGAAAATCCGTGCAAATGAATTTATTCAAGAAAAGATTGCGAAGGCAAAATCTGAAGAAGCAAACGTTGAGGTAGTTTGTCGTGATGTATCCAAAACATTCGACAAAGTATGACAGTATGGAATGCAATTCAAGATTCCCCAACTGGGCCTGAACAGCAACAACTTTAAAAAGCTTTTCTTTATGATTACGGGCTAGATCGCATGGCCTTCATTCAGATCGAAGAGCACAGCAGACAAATCTTCCAACTGGGTCAGGTTTGTCCCAGGGCGAGTATCTGTCCCCCACGTTGTATTCAATTTATTCAACGGATATGTTTCTCTCGTCTACAAATACAACATCAATTTTTAATTCGCCGATAATGTGACGACAAATAATTTCGGACACTTGGAGCAATCCCACCCTACAAGCAAGAATGGTGGCTCGAGAAATCGTTAACATCAACGATTACGAGAAAAATTGAAAATTCAGACAAACAACGACAAATCCGTCATCCCTATCTTCAGAAGAAAAAGTGACGTCATTAAGACGGAAGAGAGAAGATACCGCTACCGCAGTGAATGGAGAATACATCGTCTTAAACTCACTTTATCTGGTAACTCTAAGCACGTAGCAGAAAGAATTGCTAAAGGAAAAGGTGGGCTTAAAGACTTCTTTCGTTTTAGAGGACTGAACATATATAACAAATAGATCTTTTTCCAATTGTTAAGTTCACAATCCTATACCCAGTTACCACTCTGTTCACATAATCCAGAAGCAACATGATCAAATTTCAACACGTGCAGAATTTAGCACTCCGAATCATAACAGGAAAACTTAAACGGAAGTGCTACTGAAGCTCGGCACTCCATGTCATGTCTAAGATCAGACTTCTTAAATTACGCTAAGAAACGGAGCGGAAAATATGAAAATAATCGAGAACAAGCTAGAGGAGTTAATAAAGCTCCGTTACAGGCCTACAGAATAGGGGAGACTACACAGACTCTTTTCCCCAATATCCTCGACACTCTCCGTACGAGGCAAGGAGAAGAGGCAATTTTTGCATGAAAATCGTGCACAAAAACTGATAAGCAATAACAAAAAAGACCTGATATCTACCAATTAAGACAACCACGAATAGGACAACCCCCAATTTTTTAATCTTAACTATATATAATTTATTAAGACTTAACAGAAGATCAAAAATGAAGAATTATAACCCACTTCGACACCAATAAAACAACAAACAAACAAACAAAACATTATACTCTTCATTTGACACTCAAAACACAAACGCGCAAAAAGCATACAAAACATCCTATCAAGCAACATT
This sequence comes from Ceratothoa steindachneri, assembly GCA_963969495.1. NCBI lineage: Eukaryota > Metazoa > Arthropoda > Malacostraca > Isopoda > Cymothoidae > Ceratothoa > Ceratothoa steindachneri. The sequence goes on along the minus strand of OZ018324.1, from coordinate 110,373,760 downwards.
AATCAAATGATTAAACTGACCTCCAAACACGTTGCATATTTGTGCATCCCCCATTCTTACATTCTCTACATCTATCTCTCTTCAACCACACATACTTTACTTGTTTAATATAATCACACTAATTTCGATACATACGAGGGGGAGTCAAAAAGTTCTCAGATAAATGGCATAAAATTTTTATTTGTAATAATACTGTAATCATTTTTCTACATAAGCTCCATTAACATCAATACACTTTCTTAATCTATGAATCCAACGGTAAAGACCATCTTTGTAGAATTCACGGGGTTGTCTCTGGCACCAAGTAATGACCTGCTTTTTTGCTTCATCTAATGATTGAAACCGGGTTCCTTTTAGGTGTCCCTTTAAATTTGGAAACAGAAAAAAGTCAGAGGGTGCTAAATCAGGGCTATAAGGGGGATGAGCAAGAGTTTCCCATCGAAATTCCCGTAGCTGAGATCTCACAGCTTTGGACGAATGTGCAGGGGCATTGTCATGGTGGAACAAGATTTGCTTGTGGAGCTTTCCTCGTCGTTTTTTGGCTATTGAAGTTTTCAGCTTCCTTAAAACTCCTTCGTAATAGCTGGATGTAACAGTTTTTTGTCCTTCTAAGAAGTCTATTAAAATAATTCCCTCCGAATCCCAAAAAACTGTAGCCATTATCTTCTTAACGGACCTCTCTGTCTTGAACTTGATAGGCCCTGCTGCCCCCCTTGGGTGCCACTCTTTTGATTGATTTTTACTTTCAGGATCAAACTGATACACCCAAGTTTCATCTCCCGTTACGAGGCGCTCAAAAAAACTATCCTCGTTTGCTTCAATCTTGGTCAAAATAGCCAAAGAAAGGTTGGCCCTATGATTCAGCTGGTCTTCTCGCAACGCTTTTGGGACCCAACGTGCTGAAAGCTTGCTCAGGCCAAGATTTTCAGTTAGAATTCCAAATGCTGAGCCATGAGAGATTTCACATGCATTGGCAACTTCATCAATAGTAATACGGCGATCTTTATCCACTAGATTCCTCACAAGCTCGACATTTTCTGGGTTAATGGAGGTGGAGGGTCTCCCTTCACGTGGATCATCTTCAACTTCTTCTCTGCCCCCCTTGAAGCGCTTAATCCAGTCGTAAACTACCGCTCTACATGGCGAAGAGTCACCATAAACCTGTTGTAGAGCGTCAATAATCTTAACAGGCTTCCAATCAAGTTTAGTCAGGAATTTAATGTTCGCTCTTATCTCAAAATTTGCCATTTTATGGGTTCAAAAAAGTAACCTTTTTGAAGCACATCTAATACAAAGAGTCTCGACAAATTGAATGACGAATTTTGTAGGAATTGTTCAGAAAACATGAAAGTCGTGTTTGACCCTGTATTTACTTGTACAAAATCGAACATTTCAATAATCTGGCATTTGTCTGAGAACTTTTTGACTCACCTACGTATACATAATCATACATATAATTAATTAATAGGGATAACTAGATACAAGCACAGGCTGGGCCACGTACCACCAATTGTATAATTTAGAAACCATTTTTGCAAGGAATTTTATAATTAGAAATGCATACAATCTAGTAGATTGGGTAGTACTCTGATCCAAAAATGCAAGTTTTCGTGTAGATTTGGGGTAAATTGTGCGAAAGTTCAAATTCTGCGAGCAATCAATTTGAGATAAATGGTCAGAAAATTGCTGCGATTTTATAGGAAATACGAAATAGAAGTTGAAAAAAAGTACACATAAGGAATATATAAGAAATGAGTGAAATAAAATCGTCACTATAAGTAAATATAAATAAAGTAAACTTTAACCTTTATTACAATTAATTATATTACCGCCCAGCAGTGTTACAAATCCACTTGCAAACGTCTACTTCTAGGTTGGTTTTCTGTCGGTTCCTTTCTCTTGAGCTTTCTTTTCCTTTTAGTCTCTTTATTTCTGTGATGATTAGATTTTAGTTTAACGAGGGTTATCAATATTTCTTCTCTAATTAAAGAACACTTGGTATATCTGGGCCTAAAATCTTAATAAACGTAGCCAGGGAGCCAATTTGATTTTAATTTCATCCTACTGGATATTATTCTCCCCCATTAAACTGCAAAGCAAAACAAACTCATAGCTAATCATAGTCGTTTTATATTTCTTAAGCAACGGGTTACCGTGCAAATACGTGAGTTCTGGTGGTTTAGAAATGAAGTGATTTTAATATATCTTTTGCTGCTCTCGGGTAGCCCTCCCCAAAACGCTCTCTTCTGTTTTTAAACTCAGAAGTCAAGGGTGACTTGGCTAATTCTTAAGGTCAGTAGTCAATAATGACTATTCCTAGCTGAAGTTATCTTAGATAAGCTTTATTTTATGTATTTTACCAAACATATTCACTTTTGTATCATTTAACTAGATCTCATTTAGGATCTAAAATTCAACGTGGAGTCAAAGCTAGGGGGTGCTAGAGGATATGACAGCAGCCCTGAATGAAAGCCTATCTAATGCCTCGCCACATCTGGTGTAGTTTAACCTCCCACAAATTGGAAGTGGGGCTTCCTCCCGACTGGGGAGGAGTAGTCCACACTAAAGAATTATGTTGGAAAAATAAATATAAAAGAACAAGGAACTGTATAAATCAATGGCTGGCTGTGGGCTCCTCTCGGGATTATGTCAGATTTATTATGACTCAGATAGAATTAATAAGCGAAAACCAACGAAGAAATCTCCACCATAAAATTGGGAAAGAAGGGTCCATACAAAAAGTGATGAGATTGGGAGAAGTAAATTTGTAGAATACATAAAACTTGAGTAATATAAAGAGGAAAATGCCTGAACAATTTGGAACTAGAATGGAACGCAACTCTTCGCATTCTACACATCCTCCACGATGAAGCAAATCTCCGAAATATTCGTGTTGTTGGAATATTTACCAGTGCCATTTTTACTATAACCGTTCCTTTCTATTCATTCATTTATCCTTTTTTATCTCTTAACTGTTCCCTGAATGAAAGATCCTTATTGGATTACGCCCCCCCTTCCCCCACCTTCATTTGGAGTTAATAGAGAATTATTTTTCAATGCCAAATTCTTTCTCACCGTTGTAGTATTCGCGATGCATCGACATCGGCAAATTCCGAATCTCGGGTGCCATTATGAGGAAATGCAAGAATGGCACTTGGACGGGAGAGGAACCGAGTTGCGAAGGACTCAGCCAGGAGCACAATTACGCTCGTAGGTGTCTCTGTCTTCCGTTAGGTCACACCGGGTGGTGAATGTGGGCTTCCTGAATACTGTTTTAATCTTTCTCTCACAACCTATTTGGAATAAAAATATCATAATAATATTCACATCAAAGTGAAATCTTTATTAACTTCCATTTAATCAGAAATTAATGTTAGATAAGGGGGGATTTAGGTATTACTCTATAAATTTAGGCAAAATACTTAAATCAGGCAGACTTTTAGCGTAATCCTGTTTACAAAAAGTTATAAATAATGTCACCATAGCCAATCTTGACGTCCAATCCCACAAGAACGCATTAATAAACATTTAATGAAAGATTTTTTCAATGAACATTTATTTATATATGTGCTTTAACTTCACTGTGGGATTTATCTATATTGATTATAAAAGACTCTATTATCTTTCCTTTGCTGTAAAATGCATATTTGCTGATTTATGGTGGACTGTTTTCCTTTGTTTAATTCAATTTAACCCACCCTACCTTTATTATTTTTCTCGTCCATTTCCCTTCTGTCTCATTTACGTTGATGGCTGCAGTCGACAAGCCGCCAACCATTCTTATTCGCCACATGAGTGGTCCCATCGCTCAAAGCAACGACGGAAAGCTGGTTGTGTACCCTGGCACTGTTCTTCATTTAGAGTGTCTTTGGGTGAGAAGATTTGGCACCCCAAGATGGAACGTTTCTCAAACCATCACGTAAGTATTTATAAACTATAATTTATATGTTGGAGTTAAAAAGAAAAGTACTCTCATGATTACGGAAAATGTGCTCGAGTGTTGATTTCTAATTTGGTAGCTTTGATGTCCATTGCAAGATTTGGTTCCATTTACTATGATGGAAACTCGTTGGAAACTCAATGGAATCTCAGAGATAATCTTGTCTTAGATAATTCATCCCAACTAAATTAAGCTGACAAGATCGATTTGGCAAGATGTCTGCCCTTATCAACAAATTGACAAGTTCTGTCGTGATGGTGGCCAAGGATCAATTAATCAGAAGCACAACACAACAAAGAACTTTATTAGCTTTATTAAGGGCTACTGAGCAAGAAGGTTGCTTGCGGGGGAGCGGAGATAAATTGGTAACTAGAATGCCGCTTTGTTTTTCACTCATAGTGTATTAATTCGAAATTAAAAACCTGATTCTTTATCTAACTATGGTAAGAACAAGGGAAAAATTCAAAATCGTTGACAGCCATAGGATTTTTATCGTATTTATTCATTAAGACGAAACCAACTTGACCATCGCCGTGAAGTTATTTAAAAAATAAATTATTCCACTGTTGTGAAGTGAACTTAATTGATGAAAGTGTGTAAAATGGTTCATAGCTTGAATGATCAAAATAGCAGAATACTCGTTGCACTAGTGAGGTATGATGCGCAACTCTCAATGACTTGCTCACATCAAGCAAAGTTCGCATGCCTAACAGATCTAAAACTGAGATCGAAATACATAAATGTACAAATTCACCCATGAGACGTCACGGCGGCGAATTACTTTACTCGCCGGCTCCCGCCACAGCTCTTCTGCGATGTAGGCAACTCCTAGAATGGCCAACATGCTCCCTTGGTAGATCTACAGGTCCCTAAAAGAGGAGATATTGTGTATATTGCGTGATTGTGTTTTGGGGAAGTCTATAAGTAGGTGTTTGATGTCAGGTGTTCTTTGGTGTCGGAGCAAGATTTGTTTTGTGCTTGTATTGTTAGAGTATAGTGGAGTTGCTTGACCTGATTGGTTAATTAAGGGTGGAGTGTTCATTTAGTGTGTTTGTTGGCAATCTTCCTTAAAATTAATCAACTTCTCTTCTTTTTTGCAGTGAAATAGACCCCAAGAAGAAGAAGAAGAGGAAGAAAAAGGTGAAGGCTGGGAAGCGCAAAGGAGCAGGTGGAATTCGCGTAGACAGGTAAGTAGAAGGGACCTGGTTTTAGCATTGATTGAGGGACATCCCTTAAGTAAACTAAGCAGGATTTAGGGACTGTTGCCTGGACGCACTTGCGAGATCACGGCAACACCTAAGAGGACATTTCGTTTACTAGATCGCTTCAGGACTAGTTTTTAGCTAAGTACAACCGGGAAAAGCAAAGAATAGTTAAAAACTTCAAAATGTCAAGGAATACAATAGAAAATCTCAGCTTTTTTAAATAGTAGGGTAGGGACAGCGTATTACCAACCTCTAAGATGAAACTTCCTACTTGGAGAATAGGCACTACGCAGAATAGCAACAGGATCATTACGAGGAATTTATATTAAATTATCTTTTTGTTAGAATTAAATTATTATAAAAAATAACTTGATAACAGTCTGATTTAGACGAAAAAGTAATTCAGCTCCTATTTTCTTTTCGAGGGATCATATTTATACAAATTGTACATTGTTTGGCGGCAATTTTACTACATTTAATTGCAGAAACCAATTTAACGTTTTAGTACAATACGCAAAAATCAATGATTTTATTAAAACCGATGGCCATGATTCTGAATGTTTCTCCCGGGCATGGGAAACGAATCCAATTTGCATGTAAGCTCCTAACCCAGAATATATGAATGATGAGGATTAACTATAAGAAACTCTCAGTTGGTACAACGAGCAGTCGTACAACGCTTAATATTTACCAATCTTGTAAATTAGCACATCACTATAACAACAACAATATTTATTATTATTAATATTCAAAGGAATGCAAGTAAAGGTTGCTGTTTTCCTGCTTGAATATAAATCATACATATAGTGAATAAATAAAAGTTATTACCTCGTAGTATTCGAACCAGTGACCTCTGGCATTAGAAGCTGGATTTTTACCACTGAGCCACAATGGAGCACACGCGAGAAGTCGCTGTTTCCAATGTCAGTGGAGAGTGATGATTTTTAATCACTCGGGAGGAAGGATATTGTGCTTTATTGAATTCATAATAAATGAAATACCAGATTTTTAAGCATCCCCCACCATTTATTTAGCAGGAACAGTAATAAATACTCATTCATTTTCTTTTGGTCATCAGAAAATACCCCGAAGGTTGGACAACTGATCCAAGACGTAATCGACAGCTCGAATACCGACTTTCGCTCTACAAGGCTAAGAAAGATGACTCCGGGACATACATTTGTACGACTCCTGCTAAGACAGAGCATATGGTGGTTGTTGACGTTGAAGGTAAGATTTATGCTTCGATTGTGAGGTTATACTCAGGCTAATGAAAGAGAAAGGGCAGAGAGGGAAATCTGTCAAAGGCAAGAGCAGGCAAGAGCCCTCAGGTATGGCTCTGTGCCTCTTCTGTTCATCTCAACTGAAAGATGACCTTGTTGGTTGTTCCAGTTTTCTTTCTTCCCCAATTCCATCACCATCGATCTATTTCCTAAATGGACATCGTGACAGTAGGTCACACGCAGAGTGGCGGGTGGGAATCATGGTGCGATCTACAAGATGACAGCTATCATCACAGTACTAAGAATCCTGGAAATTAACACCAACGGCTGGACGACAAAAAAGACGCTTTACGGAAACGTATTCAGAGAAATTGATGCAGATATCATCTTAATTTCCGAGAGGTGGCGCGACACGCGTAATTCAGAAATGAAGATCTGGGATTACGATGTGTTAATCACGAATTACTCGCAAGGGCTGTACGATGGTGCCGCTATTGCGATTAAAAAAGGGATCTAATAAAAGCAAATCAGAAATCTCGGAGAATCCTATCTCGCGATTGAGGTCGAACTCGACATTGGTAAGCTGGCCATAGCTGCCGGAAATCAGCCGCCAAAGAGAGGATATTTCCTTTTACATTCTCTCACTGGTTTATTTGGTAGAAGAGTCCCCACCATTTTAATGGGGGATCTGAACGCCAGATGACGAGAATCCGGTTACAGGACCTTCAACGGAATCAGAAGGAGCCTAGACACTTTGCTCGACAAAAATATTGTCCAGCGAATAGGCTCGGACTTCCCCACCTTTGTCAGAGGCGGGAGTGCCACGAAACATGATATTGTCAGGCCAGTCGTCAGCTACCGATCAATCACTACATGGAACCAGTCGAGTGACCATATGGGGATCCTCTTTCCCATCAACAGGAACGATATACAAGTCCCAGTCCTGGTCAGAAAAAAACTACAAAACAGCAGACTGGGCACGGTATACACATCTCCTCGAGGCCCACCATCCGCCAAACCTGGATGAGGTAATTCTCGAGTAGATCGATGAGGCACTCGACGACATTAAAAAACATCTTATCAAGGTGGATAGAGCTTGTATTCCTAAATCCCAATATAAGTCCATCTCAACCTACAGGTGGACTGAATACATTAAGGATATATATCGTGAGTTCAAATGATTTTATGAAATTAACGTCAGAAACGCATCAATTCACTTGATGCAACGAAGTAAAGATAAAAGAAGGGCTCAACCAGTTGACCCTTAAACAACAGTGGAGACGCTGGGACGATGTGATCGAAAGCCTTAATCTCCCAAAGATTTTCGAAACAAAATTAGGCGACTTAAAAGATCAACCGGAAGGAAGAATAAACTGGAAATATTAAAAGAAGACGGAACCATAGAAACATAAGAAAGAAGAATAGAAGAAATATTCCGATGTTATTGGGAAAGAATATTCAGTATAACTGAAGAAGAAAACGGAGATTATGATATAGAGTTTGAAAGCAATATCATAGACGAGCTTAATACACAAATACATAGGACGCACCCTCACCACCAGATAGATAAACAGCACGACGGAGACGCTGAGATCACCGAAGAGGAACTACTCGGTGCACTCCGCTAAAGTTACCAGACCATGCTAAAATTGGCAAATTTGCTATAAAATAGAAAATTCTTTTAAATTTGCTATTTTTTTTAATGGTAAAAAATTTTTTGCTTAAAGAAATGCCATTTTCTAAAAATTCTTTGCTAAAAATCCAAAAAGCAGCTGACAGCCTGACATGATAAATAAAACCATGCTTAGAGAGTGAACTATTTCAATGCGAATGTAGGTACGTTATCGTGTACGTTATCGTGTACGTTAACTAATAGAAATTATATAAATCTAAATATATAAATGTAATGTTGTATGCTGGTGTGGGATAAAAGGTAACTAGAGAAATATTGCTTTATTTCTTTATTACAAATACTTCATTGACCCAACACTGATTTTTTAAATATATAAAATTCAAGTTATTAAGAAAAAACGCAAGTATTATAGTATATATTTTTGTGGTTGGAGCTTCAGATTGTTATAAAAGACCGCGTACAGCGTCGTGGGCAGACGCCAACAGTTTCTCCGTTTCTCGTATTTTGTGAACTCCGAAGTTCAGATTCTGAGAATATTCTGCCCTGCCTCTTTAACTGGTGAACCCCCGGAGAGAAGAACATCCCACTTAACTCAACTTCTATAACTAAACAATCAATTAAATAGCACCGAAGAAAGGAAGCATCATTCGGCAAGCTGGAACTATTTCAATCCATCAATATCGATACCATCCGATTCAAGAACTGAACGATCGCCTCGAAACTCTCTTCTTTTATTTTAGTGAAGTGCGTATATATTTTATTGTAAATAAACCTACCTATATATTTTACTAAGTACGTCCATTTTCTATAAGTGTTAACGAACAGTAGCAATTTGCATATATAAAGTAATAGTGGATACTGAAGGAACGCGCACTTTTATTATATTGCATTAGCTTTCATCTGATCCATTTTTATAAGATACCTATTTTAAATTTACCTGTAAATTAAATATTCCTAAATCATAATGCCCAAAGTGTAGAGGATCGAAAATAATTGGAAGATCGAATACCAGTCATTGCTTACTAAAATCTTCAATTGCGGAATCTAAATTATGGTGTAGATTGTATAAATGTAACATGACGGAAAACATGTTTAATGCAGACATGCATACTCGCTCACAAGACGACTTCTACATAAATTTCAAGTTCAACAAGCATTGTTAAGTTTTTCAACCAAAATAACAAGATGAAATTATTTGATATTAAATGGAGTGTGGGCATTGCATGCCACTCGTCTATTAGATCCACCGATCATCTTACAGATATTATAAGCAGCTGTTCATTCAAGAATGAATCTCTTCATGATCTGAAACTTCAGTATTTTGAATAATGTGGTCTATCCTTGTCTCCAAGAAAAGATCATCAATGACATTAGAACGTTGCCATTTTCCACTCATTATTGACTAATCAACGGATGTTTCTGTGATTAAACATCTGCGCATTTGTGTTAGATACTTCAAGAGGGACAGTGCGTCAATGAACACAACATTTTTTTATTTCTACTACCTCTCCTCTCAACTACTGCATCATCACTTTTTGCTGACACCAAACAGTTTTTTTTATTATAATAAAGAGCCTTTATCAAATATCATTAGTTTGGGTACTGATGGTGCGTCAAACCTTTGTGGTGCAATAATTCTGTGTATAGAAGGCTCAAAGAATTTTCTTAGTGAGGTGTATTTTTCATAGTTAAAGTTTGTGAGTAAAGCGTGCTTTCGCTGAACTTCCATCAAATTTTAGCTTTTTAATGTCGAAAGTTTCAAAACACTTTAAATTTAAATTTCAAAGAAAGGGTGACTATGAAAAATTATTTGAAATAATGAATGAAAATGTCCCAAGTTTATATCCTACCAGATTTGTAACCCATTCAGACACTCACTGGCTTGTAACAGGAAAGGTTATTTATGCAGCTGTGACACAATTGCACGAACTCTCTGCCTATTTCAAGTCAATAAAATGTAATAGTAATTATACCTGTAGACTGCTCAAAGAAAGGCTGAATGATGTGACAAATTACCTCTGTCTAATCTCTGCGCTACCTCTCAGAAATAAATGAATTTGAGATAATCAATGCTTTATTTCAGCATTCAAATGCTGATCAGTGTCAGCTGTTTTATGATTTAGATGTCTTTTTTCTTGCATTAAGAAGTAGAATTTGTAAACACCCACATATAAACAAATATGAAATTAGTGAAGAACATCATTTAAAATCTCTGAATGAAATAGATTTTGGTGCAAAATTTATTCGAGAACTTCATAATTACAACTTTCCAGAAGAAACAAAATTGGCTCTCAAAAGGCGGTGATTAAATTTTCTGAGAGTTGCTTCGAATAAGGTATTAGAAGACTGCCAGACAAGTTTAAATTTTATGAATGTAACAAACCAAATATGTAAGATTTTCAGATTTAAATATAAGTTATTTTAATCTGCTCAGCCTTGACCTTGATGAAATTAAAAGCCAGTACATGAATGCTAACTTAATAGATTGGTCTAATTCGGGTATTGATTTAAAAGATCAAACACAATTTTGGTCCTAATTATACCAGTCTAAAAATGTAATTGGCTTTTATCCATATAAATCATTAAAACAGTTTGTTATGACTAATTTATGCCTTCTTATTTAAACTGCTTTTGTTGAAAGAGTATTTAGCTAACTTTCCATTGTAAAAAATAAGCTGAGAAATAGAAAGGGTGTTAGGCTGTTAAATTCATTTTTGATGATTTTAATGTAAGTGATGAAATGTTAATAAATTTAATAGTGATGAAATGTATCAATTCACTCACAAAACTTCTAAAAATGAAGAAGATGAAGCTGAACTATTATTGTCTGATGTAGCATTTAAATAAAGCACATTTGAAATTGGAAGGGTTTTTTTTTTGTCAAATTTTAATATAAAAGGTTTCAATATGGTAACATATCCTTTCAAAATTATAATGCCAAAAATTTGCTATTTTTTTAAATCCTTTGCCTAAAATTCCAAACCTTGCTGAAAGTTTGTTATAAACTCTCTCAACGATCTGGCAACCCTGCGCTCCGCTCATTCCGTCAGAAAGCCCCAGAACAATAGGAGCTTACAAAGTTAAACTCTGAAAAGGCAACAGCCAACGTCATCAAAGTAATGAGAAGAATTTTTAACGCGTTTCTAAACACGAGATACTTTCCAGATGCTTATAAAATGCCAAAATTATTTTTATTTTTACCAAAGCATGGAAAGGACACAACGTTAAGAGACAGCTACCGGCCAATTTCACTTCTAGAATTTAGCGAGAAGCTCTTCGAGAAGATCCGCAACCAAAGACTAGTCTCTCACCTGGAGGGGAACTCCCATATCAATTCAGGTCAGAAAAAAGCGAGGTAAGGAGATGGCGCTAAACCATCACGGAAAAGCTTGCACAAGTCAAAGGGAAAAGGAGTTACATGGACATTGTTTGTCGGGATGTATCAAAGGCGTTTGATAAGATGTGACAGTGGGGAATGCAATTCAAGATCCTAAGGCTGGGCCGAAGTGAAAAATTAGAAAGAACTCTCTGTGACTAAGTCATAGAGAGAGCGGCATACATACGTTTAAGGTGTATGGATGGATCGAAGTTTCTGCTCAATGCGGGCCTCCCGCAGAGGATGTTCCTCCCCCTGCGAATCTAACTTGCCCCAACATTGAATACGCCTATGATTTTAGCCAGATAATTACTTGTCCTTGGAGGAATGCACAATGGAAGATTCAAACGAATCAAGAAAAACTCAAAGTAGCCCCCATTGGCAGGAGACCACTTTCAAATGTCTGGGTAAGTGATAGACACTATCCATACATCAAGGAGTGCAATGTACTCAGAATGAAGATTACTTCATCCGGGTACAGGAAGCACGTCGATGATGGAATTTCTAAGGCCTCGGTCGCAGTCAGGACTCGTATACATGGTTGAAAATGTCCATGAGAGCAACAAGAAATAAATCTACAATGTTATTGTAAGATCTATGTTGCTATACCTCGCTACCGTCCTCCCTTGTGTCTCGAAGGCACCAAAGAGGAGATTACAAACAGTGCAGAATAAATGCGTGTACCTACTCGTAATTACGGGTACACGCAGGCAAGAAAGAAGACGCCAAGAAGAGCTGCAAAGGGAGGCGGAGATAACTCCCATTGACAAAGTCATAGAAGAACGGACACGGAATATGCAGGAACTAGTTAATCTAGAACTGAATTGGGAAAACATTCAAATGCCTGACTAGAACAGAAGAGCTGTAAGTCATGCCAGATTTCCAATCTCCGCTAGCTAGTGGCTGGCGGTGTCGAAGTGCTGTTCTACGCATGAAACGAATGTAAACTTACCAAAGAATGTGACAATAAATCAATTAAGACGCAATCACTCTAAATCAAGAAAAATCACCGATTTGGATCAATTCTCATCGAACAAGACTCATTTAAGCCAGACGTGATGTAAAGAAAGAAGACAAAAAGAAACAGAAAATACTAAATTACACACAGTACGAAATAAATAAAAAACAATGAAAGCTAAGCACAAAATATAAAGTAATTTATTACAAAAACAACAGCAAGTGCACATTACATACCTAAGAACATTAGGATTATTAGGGTCAAATGGCTTGAACGCCAGTAAAATGAAAACTAAAATCAACAACAATAAAAAAAGACACACAACAAGAAAATAATGAAAGTGATAGGCCTGACCACCAGGCGTCTAGCATCTCTATACAACCTTCCAACGCTACTTTCTCTCCCACCCTTTTTTTCTGTCTATCCACCCTCACCCTTTTTTCCCCTACATATTTGTAATTTGTAATCACAGCAACACACACACCTGAAAATATATAATTAATGATAATAATAATAATAATACCAGGAATAAAAATCATAATAATAAGTATGATAATAATCAAGCCTTGCAAAGAGATTACATTCATTTGTATGCAGAAATAATAATCGGATCTAATACACGGACAATGATAATACGACGAGATTCGCGTACCTTACCTCTTCAACCAAATTATAATAATACTAATTAATACATTCACATTAACACGTACCGTACCCCCATACTCCGCACAAATAATAATAAAAACATACATATATACCAATACGCACACAAACATACATACTCTGATATTAAAATCACTAAACGAGATTTTCCTCTCCTTTCCTTTAAACTCTACAGACTTGTAATTCTGGAAAAATTAGAGAACGTCTGCATCGGTCGACAGTTTCCTACCCGGAATTTGATTGGATCACTCTTTCCTAATTCGCAGTGGTTCGAAACCTTTTAGTTAATGAGATATGTCTAGACGATATTTGGTCGATGAAGGCTCCTCTCATTGCTTTTTATCAGTCTAGAAAGATTAGTGAAAGTGTATATGTTTAGACGGCAATGTTTATGCAGGCGAAGCAATCTGGTAAACTATGGAAGACACCGTTTTCGTATTGAACGACTGAAAAAAATAGAATCGCTTAATGAAACACGGGAAGACATGATTAATTTACCTAAACGTGGAGGTTAGCATCATTTCTTTTATCTATCTAAATTGGTAGACGAATAGAAGTACATATTGAAAAGATGTCTCTTGTCATTAACATAATGATTTGTGAGCAGGATTCTTTTTTTCATTAACACCCATCTTCTCATACTTGGGATATCTTTAGTTTCTTGCTCTCCGTGCTGTTTTATTTTAAATATATACAAGAATATGAATTTTGATACGGAATGGAATAGCTGGTGGGGGAAAAGCTACTCGCTAGAACATAAAGACATTGTTCCGTTCATCACAACGTTTAACTAGAATGCAATTGTCATTAATTTTCTATGTGATGAACTCAGCGACGTCTTTATATTCTGGTGAGTTGCTTATCTCCATACAGGTCTTCCATTTTGTACCTAGATCCATATCCTTGTAAATATTTAGAATAAAACAGCACTGAAAGCAAGAAACTGAAGATATTTCAAGTATGAAAAGATGGATGGTGATGAAAAAAGAATCCTGCTCACAACAAGTCATTATGTTAATGACAAGAGACACCTTTTCAATATACACTTCTCTTCCTCTGCCATTTGAGATAAAACAATGACGTTTAGGTAAATAAATGATGTCTTACCGTGTTTCATTAGGCCATTCTTTTTTTTTCAACCGTTCCATACGAAAATAGTGTCTTCCATAGCTCATCATAGTGTTTTGCTTGTATAAACAGCACCGCTAGACATGCAGACTCACGGATCCTTCTCCAACCAGTAACTAAAATTAGGTGTGGAACCAGTGAGGATTTGGAATGGATGATCCAATGAAACTCCCAGTAAAAAACTGTCTAGAGATGCAGACTTAATAATATCGGAGTAGTTAAGGTCTGTTTTCTATTGTATTGTAATGTTTATATTTATAGGTTTGTATTATTATTATTTTGGAGTATGATGTATATATGAATGTGATCGTATTATTATTTTTTGTGTACGAAGGAATGGGACCTTACTGTAGGATATGATTCTAATTATTATTATACTAGTTATTATTATTATATTATTGCTAATTGAATGTTTAGCTCGTGACGTTGTTTTGATATTGTCCGCCAGCTTGTATGTCTTGCTCAGAGTCGCGCGCGCGCGGTAAGCTGCTGCAACTTGCGGTGGGACCTTCAATACTACTTCAGATTCCACCATTTATAGGTTATGAGTGGTGTTTTATTAATGTTTCTTAGCCTTCTGTTCATCCCGTTCACTTCCTCTCCAGTATAGATCGACTTAATTGTATAAAGGTGTTCCTCACCTTCCAAAAAAAAGCATTTTCAAATTATTTTATTTTATTGTCTCTTCCATTTATTTAACAATAACTTCAATATAGATCTTGTGGGCATCATATTCCCCTATTTTTCTATTTCGCTGTTCATTTCATGTTTGACTCACATTATTTTCTTCTCTTGAAGCTGTCCATTGCCCCGAAATCACGAAAGCGACCGGGCTGCACATTAACCCTAATTCAACGCAAATGAGTACGAAGGTTAATTTCGACTGCGATCCCGGATCGATGCTCGTCGGAGCTCAAACGATAATGTGTAAGCCATCTGGTAATTGGTCAGCTCCTCAACCCCATTGTGAAAGTAAGTGATCATGTTCTGCCATATTTTTTAAGGAAGGGGGAGATGGCTAGCAGATCCTCCTCCCCTCTGTCCTCCACCCACGATCGGGGGTGAATAGAAGATGAGGAGGCCTGCGGTCGACCGACTTGATTCTGGAGTAACTTCTCAAACATCTGACTTACAGCTCAAGTAAACTGATGGGGAAGTGCTTGAGAGGAAGTCAGGAGCAAGGGTGAAAACGCAACAATCTTTCGTAATACTGTGTGTCCGTGGTGTGCGAATGTGAAGCATAAGTGGAGATCTCTTGAAAGTTATAATAGGAGTGCGTATTCTATATTTTATGTATTTATTTTTGTAATTTAACTTATGGTATTGCTGTTTTTCTACTAGATTACTTGAATTTACGGTAATATTTTGTCATTTTAAAAGCTTAGCGTCACTATACGACCTTGTTAGTGGTTATGTTTTAGCACTTTTCTAAAAGAAATCTAAATATTTTGTTTTTTGTCGTATGTATGCAAATTTTACTAGTTCGGAAAAGAGTTAGCAAAAAGTTTCACAATCCTGAGTTCATTGTATAACTAAAGAACCGAAATGGCCAGTTATAATTAAAACAGTTAAACATAGTAAGCAATAATCTATTTTTCCCTTGCCAACAAAAGTCCTTTTATTGTACATTTAGTTGAACACAAAACATTTTTGCTTTTCGACAGTTTGAAACTAGATGAGGGAAAGTTAACTTACAAAAGTATTTGCATTTTTCAATAGTAGCAATTTAGGTGTGGATTATTTAAACAAAGTTGAATTTATTAAGGGCTGCGATTTTGATTCCACCAATAGTGAGTACGGCATGATAAATAAAAATGATAAAAAGTGAATTATTGTCTCGTTAGTCCTACTTCTCTATTTGTTGCTTCCCCTTATCATTATTTTCCGAGTTTAGCTTTCTATTCTTTTTCTTAAGGCTATAAAATACTCATTCAACCAAAGTGGTTCTGACCGGTGACTTCTATACATTTAATCATATTGGCCGATGGGAGGCTTATAAGTAGGCATATAGACTCTCTGAGGTCTTCTTGTGCAGGTTTTTGTTTGCTTCTTATCTTTCTGTCATTTCCTATTATATTTGCAAACTTACTTCTTCTCCCATAACTTTCCTTATGTTTCTAATTACCATATTTTGTTACACTTAACCTAATTCTGAAACATGATCGAAACTCCCTGGGGTGTTTTCTTCTCGGCTTCTTCATTTTGCCTTTAATTCACATCTTTCTTTGCCAGCACTGTCATCTATCCCTTTTGGAAGGCGGATAATTTTTAGGCTAGTCGGCGACTAGTGGTTGTCCACTCTTACCTGGTCCAGACCAGGGCATGGTTCTCCGCTACCTATTATCTCCCCTTGGTGGGTAGATAGGTATTTAATAAGCCTCCGTTATTCCCACCCTATCCCCTTTCAAGTTCCCCAAATTCTTTTTAATATTAATATCCCTTGAAGGGGGGAAGGTTTAACATGCCCTTACTGACATCTAGATAAATGCGTGCCCTTCAGACTTCAATACCTCAACGAGTTACCAGAGGTGTACTAAATGCCAATAGTAGGGCCTTTACGCCTATGAGATTCAACACAACACAGTTTTCAAGAAGTTTCATTCCTAACACAACTAAACTGTGGAATGAACTTCCTAGTGTTGTTGTTGAGTCCTTGGAACTTCAGAAATTTAAAGTGGGTGCTAATACATTTTTAATTAACAGAAACTTATAACTTTAATATTTTATTCATTATCCACACATATATAATATTATAATATTTTTAACATTATAGCATTTAATTTTTTTTTTTTTTTTTTTAATTTTCTATTTATTTATTATGTTTTTCTTAATCTTTGTTTCGTTTTTTCCATACCAGGTTTCTTTCCCCGCTGGGGCCCTTGGGCTTATAGCTATTTGCTCTTCCAGTTGGGGTTGTGGCTTGGAACTTTAATAATAATAATAATAATGAGTATCTCAAGCTATAAATCTTCCACACATTTCTTTCCTACTTTCACCCCTTTCTTTACAGATCTCTGTACAACCTTTCTGCAGGGGACGCTCTCGTTGGTCTTCGATTAATGTATTAAGTAAACGTAAATTTATCGAGTACTCTTGTAAGTAGTAAACATGTAGTTGTAAAATAATACGGAATTACTGACCAGCAAGAATAAAAAGCTTACTCGAAGGTAATTAAATAAAAAGGGAAAAGGTCAGGTTAGATCTCAGGGTCAGGATAAGGGAACAGGAGATATGGAAAAAAATAGTTCCGCAAGTTTTTTTTATGTGTAATATCATATTTTTAAGTACTATTTCTCGAGTCTCTTCTTATGTAAACAAAACATGAAGTGCTAAAAGTTATGGGATGTGTAGCCAGTATCGTGCAAGATTCCTTTGAACCCCTCGAAGTGCAGCAACTCCACGTGGCCTTTTTACATGTATTCACCTTTATCAATGTCGACTATTCAATGTACACCAATCAATTTTTGTTACAAAAAAAATTAAGTCTTCTAAATTTTTAAACTGAATTAGGGCAAAATTGCACAGCCGAATCCGAAAATGACATTCGTTTCCTCTGATCAGGTTAGTTTTTTTAGCTAAGCCGATTTTTAAAAGATCCGATCTTATAACTAAATTGATTACATTTTTGTGACATTTTAGATGGATTTTTTTAATATTTCCAATCCGAAAAAGGTTATTAAAATAAAAACATCGTTTCTATTACAATTTATTAATTTAATGATACAAAAATTGATTGGTGTACATTGAATAGTCGACATTGATAAAGGTGACTACATGTAAATTGGAAATTAGGTCATCATTGTTTATAAGTCAGGGCATGACATTCTGTTTCTTCAAACTCGTAAAAATACTCAATAGTTAGTAGAGATGTCTCTTTTCAAAGTTCAACAGTAATCAGCCATCATGATTTCATCCCAGCGTCCCTGCTACCTAGTGTCCATCTCTTACATGACCTAATGGAAGGTGATGTGAGCATTGTTATAGAGCATTTTTTTTTCCTTGAATCTGGATACCAACAGTTAGACAGATGACTTTGACAAGCTGAGATCGCGAACTAGATAATTTATCTCCTTTGGGAAAAAGGATGTGAAGCATTATTGTTATAAAATTTATTCATTTTCCTTAACAATGGAAAAATCTTCGTGACTAATGTCCGGAAGTTCTTCAAAGTCAGGCAGTGGAATTTCATTAGAATTGGCTACAGGACGACCTGCTAATAGAAAATGCGAATACTTGAGCCTTCTACCGTTCTTTCTGTTGTTCAAGATAAAATCAATGGCGCAGATGTAGCAGTCATTGACATGGTTCGTCGAATCTCTCCAAACCACTGGAATTCCAAACTTCACATAATTCTTTTTGTCTTTGCCCCAACGAGGCAGATACACTGTGTATGTTATGCATACCATGTGTAGCGCCCAAGCTTTATAATGGTCGCCAGTTTTCATACCAAAATAAGCATGGTAAGCACGGTTTTCTGAAATTTGTAAGTGGATTCCAATTAGGAACAACGGTGTATTCGCCACCGATGTAGCAGAACACATCGGGCTTATTTTTGCAAAACTTTCTGGCAAATACATTTCATTAACCAGCAAAAGAAACATACCAGTTAGTGAAAAAAATGCTGCATGTAAACTCTTCAGAATTCCTTTATTCAAAGGAATAAGAATTTTTTTTTTACATAAATCAAAACATTGACCTAATTCGCCAAAACCAATATGATTTTTTGCTTTAGCCCATCAAAATTCTCCTAAATCAGCTAAAAAGACTTAGACAATAGAGTTTGTGCTGGGCAGTGTTATACAAGTGAACAGAAGACCTGCGGAGAGAGGTTGACCAAAACTTCTCGCCAGCTCTCTCAGTTCTTTGATATTTATATATGCCTAATTTTGAGTACTAACGTATATGGCCACCACTTAATATAAATGCTCGATTTGGTTCAAACACAGAGGACGTGAGTAAGTAGAGTAGTAGAGTAACCAAGAGTAAGAGTAAGGTTGTGTGCGCGTAGTGTCCTAACCTCCTGATCCGGTAAAGGAGAAAACCGTTGAGGCAAGACTCGGCAAAACGCCAAAGACCGCACAATCTCGACGGCCACGGAGTGGTATTCTCCCCACCCCCCCGAGAAGAAAGTGAAACTAACTAGGGGGAAGGGCAGCATTGCCCGAAGGGGGACATGAGTCCCCCCTCCCCCCAGGACACCAAACGGATCTCCCTCCGTCTAATTGCGGGGAAACCAAAACCAACACGGGAAACAATATTCAAAACGGTAATCGGTGAAATTAACATCGAACTCACTCGTCTCATCGAAACCCCAAATGGGTGGGCGGCAGTCTGCTGGAAAAACAAGGATGTAGAAACCCTTGTTTCAGACAAGGCCAGGCAACCCCTTCGCGAGATAGGGCTCGAAGTGGTAGTCCCCTACGAGCTGCTCGTGAAGAGGGCCGTCATCCTCAAAAGAATTGACCTCTACTTCTTTGAGAATACGACCGAAGACATCCAAGCCGAACTAAATGAAAAACAGTCATGGGCAAATGTAGAGAGGGTAGATAAAATCAGCAAATCCCTCATCAAAGTAACCTTCGCTACCATCGGGATGGCTCAGAAAGCGCTAAGGGAAGGCCTTCTGGGCTTCTACCTTCGCGTCGCCCCAGAGCAGATAGAGGCAGAAGAATATATCTTCATTGAAAACTGCCAAATCTGCCTGGCCATCGAGAGCCACCCGACAAGAAACTGCCCCTCCAACATCCAAATCTGCGCGACATGCTCCAGAACCAGTCACGAATGAAGAGATTGCCGGGAAGAAAAGCCGAAATGTGCAAATTGCGGAGGAGAGCATAGGGCTTTGGCCATGAAATGCCCTCTACGCAAGGAAGTGTTAAAAAACAAAAGGCTGAAGCTCAGGCTGCAAAAGGAGGAAAAGTCAAAAGCAACATATGCCACCGCGACTTCTACTCCTGGAAACGCCACTACATCGACGGACAAAGCGACCCCGAAACTAATCCTGCCGGCCGAGAGCAAGGAGATTATGAGGATGGTCATAGTCGCTGTGATAGAACGAGTTGAATCTGTGTTAAATTCAACTCCTATCCCATATTAGTTAAAACCTCGAGGAGGCCCACGTTCATCTTCGATTCGAGGCTTGGAGTCTTATCAACAGCTACCGGACGCCAATGTTTGAACAAGGAGGTTATCGTCCCCCCCCCGTTCGCCCCCATACGCCGACCTCGCCAGATCGAGTTAGGCTTATGGACAGATAAGGCATTTTTCTCCGGCCCAGCTGTGCGTTCCCTCCAAGCTTTCACTCCATTTTCCCCCACGCCAAGGAGATGTCCTGGCTATTTATATGGAAACTTTACCACTAAGATCAGATTGGAGATCCAGATTTTCGTCGTGAAACATCACCACGACCCTCTCTCCCTTTGTGCGCCAAGGGACCTCGACCTCGAGATTCACCATCACTTGTCCAGAAGGAGGACAATATTCCTTGAGTGCCAAAGGTTCAAGCCTTTAGTGACGCCAAGTCCCCAAGGCATCCCCCCCCTGTTGTTCAAGGAGAACAGCATTAGAACAGCCATTGTTCGTTTTGAGCCCTTCGCCAAGAAACGGTTCTCATCCCCCCCTGTTGTTCGAGGAGAACAACATTAGAACAGCCATTGTTCGTTTTGAGCCCTTCGCCAAGAAACGGTTCTCACCCCCCCTGTTGTTCAAAGGAGAACAACATTAGAACAGCCATTGTTCTTGAGCCCGTAGACAAGAGACGGTTCTCATCCCCCCCTTTGTTCAGAAGAGAACAACCTAGAACAGCCATTGTTCGTCAAGCCGTTCGTCGAGTAACGGTTCTCCTTTCCAAGACGCCACGTCAGGATCCTTTTATCCCCCCCCTTCGGCTGGAACTCGCCAGCGGACCGAATATTCCTTCAAGTACCTTCCACTGCACCCTAATGAAGTTACGTAAGCCAAGCGTCACCTTTTGAGTATTGATCCCTTATTTGTCAATTCTATCCTGTGCTTTAAATGGTTTATCGAACCATCCCATCTCTTTAACTCCATATTTGTTTTACCTTTTTTGATCCCTTAAATCCTTGGATTAGCCCGAGTCTCCACGACCCTTTCCATTCTGTTTGTCAATATTTTCCGTTTTTGTGTTTGCTGATAGTTATTATTAATAAAACTCTATTTTATTAATGATAGCAATATTATTATCCTTGAGCTCAGTTCCACTTCTTGAGCATTTTGAAGATACATAATATCGGCCGCCAGACAGTAAAACGCACTCTAAAGATAATTAAGGAAGTTCCCTCAACGAATAGTGTTATATATAGTATCGTCGGGAGTCATTCTACGACAGTCGCCCACCTGGCAAATCTTGCTCGCCCTGGCAGTTTTTCGGAGGAACTAAACGCTATGTTAAGGAACAACGGCGTTAAGAAAAAGCTATGGTTCCCCCCGAACCCACCTTCCAAGGACGTGCTGAACATCGAATTCATAGATGTAGATGTAACGCAGCAAAAAGCCCCCGAAGAATTAAAAAATAATGAAGAACCAACCATCAACCGTGAAGAGGATGGGAACCAAGAAGGAACAAAACAAGCAACCGCGCAAGAGAAAAGCACCCCGAAGGAAAAGAGAACGCGAAAGAAAAAGAACAGCAAAGACCCCTAAACAAGTGGAAGAGGAGAGTATGGATGGAGAATCTGAGGATGACGATTCTTACCCCGCAGTTCCCCTGACAGAAAAAGTCAACGTCCTGGAAAAGGGACGTTTTTTCGACGGGGAAGAACTAAAATTAAAAGTTTTCGGGACTACTGGATGTAGACCCGAAAAAAAACAATCAAACGCAACTGGTAAAGGGCATTAGGAGTGGCGACTTCAAGTGGACTTTTGAGGGACCCTGGTCTCCAAAGGAAATGGAGAGCCTCCTATGCAGCGGCACCATGTATATCCCGGGATCAAGTTGTCACACAGTGAACACATCAACTTCCGAGAACATAAAGTGCGCCATGAAGACCTCGTCGATAAACTATAATAAAAAGTTAAATAAAGTGTAAAGCGCGAAATAACTAAATAATAGAGCAAAACGATAAAGTGTTAATAGTTAAACAAATAATTAATTAAACAAACAAGTTGAATAGAGAAATAAGTGAATAATTGAAATGTGACAATTAACAGAAAAATGTTCAATTTAGCAAATACAATAAATAGAAGACTATAAAATTAAAACTAATAACCAATGTGTAAATACAGTTAATTAAAACTAAGTACAGTATATGTGTAAATACAGTGAATTAAAGTTAAGTGTATTAGAAATAGTAATAAGTATAACAGTATCTTAAACTTAAATACAGTGTTCAATTTAGCGAATAATATAAATAGAAGACTATAGAATTAAAAATAATAACCAATGTGTAAATACAGTTAATCAAAACTAAGTACAGTATATATGTAAATACAGTGAATTAAAATCATTGTCATTATATATAGTAATAAGTATAGCATTATCTAAAACTTAAACTAAAGTGACACATAAATGAATGATTAAAGATCAATTATAATTTAAAAACTATAACCCAATTAGTGGGTAAAATTAATTTATTTTTAAAACCTTGTAAGTGGGTACAACCTAAAACCAAAAAATGTCAAAAAGCTGAGCTCCTGCGTGTATTCTCCAGGAGAACCCCCTTTATGTAACTTTGCCTTCGACTATTACTTCTTCCTCTCCTCAACTATAAATTTTTTCCATTTTTTCACCACTTTTGTCTATATATATTTTTTACATTGTGTAAATTTATGTAAATTTATTTATTTGATGTATGAAATACTTGTGCTTTTTCTAATAAATATATATCATCAGAGGACGTGGTGGCAGTGCCATTGTTCGGAACTAGCCAGAACGCTCCTCGAACAAGGTCTAGGCAACTTAGGTGCGATGACACGGTGCATTGTCCGGTTGGAATATCCCATCTTTGTTAAAGTACATAAATTCTATGCAGATTTTCAGCAAGAAGTACAAAGTAGCGCTCACTGGGTGTAATCTCTTTCCAGATTGCCATGATCTATGTGGCTTCTCTTAAACGTGTCTACGATGAATTTCACCTGCCATTTTTCTGATCATTTGACTAATCTTCCAGGCTTTATGCAAGTTCTTATACTCACTTTGATATTTTTCATTAATGTCTAGTGTCATTTTAGAATCTCTTTTGATTTTATATAATGAATTTGTATAAAGATTGTTTATATATATATTTACAAAGAAAAGGTCCGATAATAGATACCTGATGAATGCCACTGATGACCAATTTCTATGATGAACTATTTCCATTAACAACTGCTCTTTACCTACGGTTTTTCTGATAATTTTCAATAGATTTTGGTAGGCTGAACCATTATTTTGTACGCTTCTAGCATTATTAAATTTTTATGCGGAACGGTGTCAAAGAGAATTTTTGAAAGCGAGAGAAGCTACAAAGATAGCTTTATCTTGGCCAAAAGCTAAAATCATTCCTTGAGAAAAAAGAGAAACTTAGTTAAGTAACAACGTCCGCATCTAAGGCCGTGCTGTGTGTCATCCAATATTGATCATGCTTATCTATATGCTTCTGAGCAAACTTCTGCCTTGCTAATAATTGAGACTTATACAAAGCGAGAGAAGCTACAAACACAGCTTTATCTTGGCCAAAAGCTAAAATCATTCCTTAAACAAAAAAGAGAAACTTAGTTAAGTAACAACGTCCGCATCAAAGACGGGCTGTGTGTCATCCAATATTGATCATGCTTATCTATATGCTTCTGAGCAAACTTCTGCTTTGCTAACAATTGATACTTTTTCAAAACAGGAGTCTTGCGTGGTGATCGAGATCTGAGAGCTTTTCTAATCAGCTCATTATTAATAGTTCCTTTCGTAACTGATGCTTAAGACTTACGGAGATCGTCTTACAATTATTCCTTAGTTAATTAACATAAAGTTTTTCGATACAGATCTAAGTATACTACGAATAACTGGTTGAGATAGTTGTCTTGTACCTCCACTGTGAGGTAAGTTTGCAGTGGTGTTAGGGTTGTAGCATTTTTTTAGCAATCCAATCTACAGTAATGAAAGAAGGAACACGTAAGGCTGTAGAATTCCTTCTAGATTTACTTTATCTGTATCACTCAATTATCCCCATTTTCAAATCATTTGATTGCTCTTTACTTTTAACCAGGAAGAAACCTATCGGATCATTCTAGATCTTTGTATGACATTCTATAAAAAACAATTCTGTATAACTAAGCTAATGTAAAAGAATTTTACATTAATGTCTAAATATATATTTTTCCTATTATTTTGTATTTACGCTAATAAAATATACTTTACGTATTGGTTTTACACTTTTTAATTTTTTTCGTTAGCACATCATTCATTTATATAGGGTGGAATACATATTAAATAATTTTTATAAATGTGTAAAAATATTTGTTAACATTACTGTAGATCGGCAACAACCCTATGTTTATTATTGAGGAACTTATAATCAAAGCATCGTTTTTACTCTTTATATTGCAGTGAACTACCCAATTTTCATCTCCCGTACGAATTCTGGCCAGAAAGAGCTCATGGCCGTTTCGGCTAGTAGAGATGAAGCCACTTCCTATACAGTGTAAATGATTTTAGACAGTTCGTGTGGTTCCCAAACACCATTTTTTTCTTCTTTTCCTTGGATATTACTATGTAGCTTTAAAAAAGCTTGGGCATTGTTAGTGTAAAACAGTTTGCAGCCGATTTGAGATGAAAGCATTAGTTTCTTGATAATTTAATATATATTTAATTATCGTAATTAGTTCTGGATTTTATTTATAAAATAATGCCTCGACTTTTTCAGCAAGAACTATACCTATTTAAAATTTTACAGATCCGTAAGTTGTATTCTCCAATAAGCTTCCTTTCAGCTATCATTTTCGTCTCCCTCACTTTGAAAATATAAAAAAAAACCTTCTTACCCAACTAAAACCTTCAATCCATCGATATTTTTCCTCCAACTGAGCGCATTTGCAGAAAACCATGACAAATTTTGTTAGATTATAGTACTTTGTGTACATGATTATTGTTGTGGTGAAAAACACTCTGCATGCGATGATGCAATTAATTCGGGTTATCCATCAAAGCGTTATTAAAACTTCTTCCCAGTCTAGCCGAGTGTATCCCTTCGAGGTGCAGCTTATCTCTCTTTAATGACTATCTGCGTTCATAAAACTCGCCCCATATATTGCTAAAGTGTACACCTTTTTCCTTGCAGAGACCAGCAAGAGAGTTGTTAAGGTATGAAGCTCTTCCAAAGAAAACATTTTTCGTTCTTATTTTTTTCCTTCAGCTTTTATTAATTGGCTATACCTTCCCGGGAGTTCATTAAGTCTGATAGATAAAACATAATTAGTCCTTCATGTATAATATAAACGGTGTCTCGTGTAAATCCGTTTGTGAAATCGTTCACAGAATCGACCAGATTCTTAACTATTCTTGTCAGATGGCAGTATCTTCTCCATGCATTGGCTTTCTTCCGCAGAATTCCTTCATTTGGCCCCTAGTGACAGAGTTCCTTAAAAAATGAACTTTGAAATCATCAACAAACTGTCCAGATCCTAAAATTTAAAACTGATTAGACATTATTACTAGCCATCTGGCTTTAGTTATCGTGTTAGAGTTCTCCAACCAACAGAAGTGACCACCTCGTCCTCGGAGGCAGAATGCCTGACTAGTAGGATCTCTCGAAGGGCCGGAAGCACCGAGTTTGAAAGTCTACAGTTAGCCTAACGTTCGCACTCAATTGGGTACCCGGCCGCCTGGGTACCAAGCTGCCTACTCAAAGCCTCATGATGAAACGCATCACATGCAATTTCTGGTTTGAGGGGAAGAGCTATTTTGTTTGCTATTAAAAAGATATCCGTACTTAGACTAGTTTACATTGACAAGGGTAGGTTTCGGTTTATCAAATTTACTATTCGTCCTACGTTTTTAATTCTTTTCACCTAATTAATCTTTGCAACAAGCAAAAAGGGCATCTTTAACACTATTTATATATCAATATTTATCCAGACTTTTGCGTGAATAATGCCTTTAAAAAGACAAAATACACTGCGCTTACATGCCAAACGTATCTCCCTCCCTCTCTTGGCTTTTTGCCTTTTCGCCCGTCTAATTTTTCTCTCTCCTGTTAATCGCCGCATCTTTAACTTTCCTTTCCTCCGGTGAGTCTTTGATATATGTAATTAACTTGTGAAACCAAAACGTGCTACCTTATTCAAATCCTGTTGTTGCATTTATTAGACTTTTAGGGAGCACCTCTCAGTAATTAAAAAGAAATTTTCGTGTTGATTTTGAAACATGGCTCTCTATTCACGATTTTTATTTGATTCATAATATTTGTTTTTTTAATAGTTCTTCTGTTATATTGGAATTACTTTCACTACCTATCATCTTTATATCCAGTCCTTCACTTATCTTCGTTGAACCCTTGCACTTTTTCTAAAAACTACACTTCCTTTTCTCAATAATCGGCATTAGCCTTCTCTTTGCTAAAAACTTCAATTTAGATGTCTTTAATCACTGCATTATCTCCCTAAAAACGGCATTTTCAATTTCTTTAGGAAAAAAATGCGTTTGATAATTGTCCTACAACTATCCTTAAAATATATTAGACTATTCGTTTTTAGTCCTTAACTGCTCCCTGAGGCCGATTGAAACTGTTATTTAGTTTATTTTCAACGTTGTGGCGTACCTTTTAAATTGACTGCTTATAACTATTTAAAATCCAAGATTTCAAACTTTATATTTCTAATTAAAAGAAAGGAAGCATTTGTTATTACTTTAAGCAGTTTCTAAATCTTAATGGGCTAAAAAAAAATAGGGTAGTTTTGTTGTCAGAAGCCTATTGCTGAAAAATCAAGTGCACGCAGGGTTCAGTAAATATGGATACAAATAGGTCCTAATGGCAGTGATTAGTGCTTGTAAGATATTTCAAAACTATTAAAAATCTGTTGTATATATCATAAATGCCTTAAAACTCTAAATTTGTAGAATACTTGTCAGAAGGCCATTATTTTTAGAAGTAAGTAGAGGGCGGAGAAAAGACGCATAATTGGAAGCTTCAGTAAAGACTAAAAATAAATAACTTCTCCTAGCACCAATTATTGCTTGTATAAATTACTGAGTAAAGATTTATACGCGGGATCTACTACACTTTAAAACCATTTAAAATCTTTTCCCTATATTATACTTATGTCAGTTTTAAGACACTAATCTAATATACATGATAAGTATGTTGTTCACTTGGAATAATGTATAGATAGAGAGAGAAGGTAAGGAATAATAAATTTTGTAATAATAAACAAAACGGCCTGCTATAGACGTAATTTGGATAACATTAGGCCAAAATCGTTACGGCTTGGCTAAGCGAATTTCATGGATGCTTACTGGAAGTCGTTAGGATTAGGAAGTGAGATAATGCTCGTCGGCAGGTCGATTATGAGTAAGACGACGTTCTAGACTACAGCTAAGAGGTTGCCAGCTAGTTCTTGATAACTTGTTGCAAGGTCCAGTTGCCTTGCTCAACCTGCAATATCTGTTACAAGACAAGCCTAGGTGTGTTGCAACATTTATTTCTGACTCTCCTCGGTGCAAATCTGATAGGTAGTTAACAGATTAGCACCAATGAGTAATATAAAAATATATATGCTTTACCCGACACCCCATTGCTCTCCTTCCATAGAGAAAGAGGAGGCAAATCTCAAACAGGTGCTAATGGATTCACCGTTAAGCCGTTCAATGTTTAGCTCCAAGAAGGAGGAAACAATATGGAAAGTTTTTGCCACCTGCTACTGCCACAAGCTGGTAGGGACGCAACAAATTGCGGCTTTTGCAAATGAGAATCAAGCTACCACCCCAAATACTCTCCGCTCGCTGAAGAAGCTAGCGTGTCGAGCAAACTATCTCAAATAAAGCGTATTTCCTGGCTAGCATCACTTTTAGAGGTATGCGTTCATGGGCCCATGTTTACTGCTTTCCTCCTGTCCAACTTTGTGAGTGCAAACGTTTTACCCCTCCCCCCCGGCCCCCTCAGCCTAACAAACGTTCACCAGGGAATGGGGCTGGAATGGCAAGTGCGCTATATTACTTGATGTGATATATCTGTTCTCTCTTTGCTCCATTATACCTCCCTTCATACGGAACAAAGCAGCTCCACGGGAATTGCAAATAGTATCTTGTTTCAGTGTACCTTCCCCGGTTAGCCAGCTTTGATGAGGTTGAGTTCCACCACGTCGTTGGCTGGTTGGCAAGGCCCTTTCTTCTTATCGGGGAACTGAATTGTAGACACTTTCTCAGGTGGGATTTAGTGTTCAGATACTGGAGCAGAGGCTGGCGTAAGTGATCCATGAGCTGGGATCAGAATCAATAATGTAAAAGAATTCACTAACCTCTAAGCTAGAACCAGTTCAGGTTCAGGTATTAATCTGCCCTTGTGCTCTCCTGACGCACAAGTTGAATACGGACGAAAGGTGGTTGATGACTTCAATTGAAGCAATCACTTTTCAGGTTAAAGCTCTTGCTCCGGCCGCTCGGCGCTAGAGAGTTATGCTCATTATAGGTTCTATTTAACTAGATGATATTTTTGCTCTTCCTATTAGCGTCATCACTAATTACTGTGGGAATATGTTTTTTGCTCTTCTCTATGTAGAGGACTTTTCTTTATAACTAAATTCAATGATTTTGGATTTTTTTACTCAAGACCAAGGTTGTACAGTTTGCTGCTGCCGTAGATATCATCTCGACCAGGACCTTTTGCTAAATTGGATATACATAGATGTTGTAAAGTGGCACTAAATCTCTAGTCTTTTTTCGACTAATGTCTCACCTGAGATTGTAGTTATCCATTGCATTAAGATCTCCTGTACATGCTTCATGGAAATTCTTTGTCCAGTGGTATTCAGCCCGCAGAGTGAAGATAGGTCTATCCTTTTAATTTTTAACAATTAAATTTTTCGTTCAAAACTTGACAAACGGTGGTAAAATTTATTCATTCGAACCAGAATGTCTATTGCGTACGTTAGATTTGATCCACCAGACTCAGCTCCGTTTGGTGACTTTTGCTTTCCTCGCGTAGCCTAAATAGGGCCTCCTTGTTGACGTATAGTGAAGGCTCTAATTTTGTCTACGGCCGATCTAGATCGTGCCTATGTTAATAAAGGCACGCCAATCATCTCCAAACCTTTTCGGTTTACGGTTTGAAAGCTCCATCAAAAGTTCAACGTAATTCTTGGGCCAATAGCAACAATGGTTATGCCTAGGAGACCATCTTCAATGATACTGCAACGGAAGGTTTTTCGCAAAGCTTCTGCTTCCAAAGCTGATTTTGGGCAGGAGTTTGGCTTTAGTATTTCTTGAAGCATCATACTTCGCGTTACACTAGAGAGGTTAACTATGTACATAGAAGAATCCAAGTTCGAACGAAAAGTTGGAGCAAGTTCTGTCTTCTCGAAAGAGTTGCTTGCAATATACTGCTCTTTACGATATGCATTCATCAGATGGGCGCTGAAAAATAGAAAATCAATGCTCTGTATGGAAGATTACTCTCAGTTAAGAGATTCTTTTCCAATTCTAACCCCTCTGAGAGCGCATTAAGCGAATACCACATTCATTTTTCAACCTTTTACTACGTTAGATTATCATATATGAATTAAAGCTCATTAAAAGCCCTTTTATACCTGCCAAAATCATAATAACCTAAGGCGCCGTTTTTGAGATACAGAGGTTCTTTCAGAACCCCCCTCCCCCTTTAAACTTGCTATTATATAAATGGCTATAGAATTAATAAAAAATAATCAGTCGAACTCAATTTACGATCTAAAGATGCACATATGATATAGTTATCATTTGAAATGAGTTTTCTTTAGTTCCATTAATATTTGTGTTAATCGTGGACTAAAAGATATATTTTTCGGACAAGGTCAACTATAGGCTTTGTTCTCAGTTAGAAAGAGGGGTGTTAGGTGAATAGTAGTGGTGTTCTGAATCCCCTTAAATTTAGTTCAATCTATATTCGAATGATGCAAAAAATATAAACCAGTTCTTAGGCGCCGGGTTTTTTTTAGCAAATTTTAAAATCGCATGGTATAGTTTTGCGTTTTGTTCACAAATCAACTTTAAAAATCTACGGAGAATTTCCACGAATGTATAAAATTTTGCATTATCATATTTTTCACTATGTTCTAGTTATCTTGCTAAAACCAAGTATATACTATGATAAATTGCATAAAATTTGCAATTAAATGATATAAAAATCAATGGTGTAGTTTTTCTTTTCACAAATTAACTTTAAATATCTAAGAAAGATTTTCCACGAATGTATACAATTTTGCATTATCTTAATTTTCACTATGTTCTATTCAAGTTGCTTAAAAAATAATAATACCCTAAAAAAGTGCATAAAATTTGCAATAAAATGAGATACAAAACCAAAAAATGCGAGTTTTGAACGAGAGAAATTGAAAAGTGACTAATAAACAAGTGTGCTATCCCCTTAAATACCCTTAAGGCATCGGAATCTCTCAATCCTTTCGATTGCAGTGTCCGTGATGCCATAGCTACTGTGACTCGGAGTGATGTTAAAATTGTCTTCTGTTCGATGCCCCTGATGTCGACGCCACTCTGCTTGCACAGAAAGAGTCACTATATAGACGTTATACTCTTTCCTGTAGCACTTCGTACAGCATGACAAGGATAATATGTGACTGCCTCTCGAAATTTAAAATTGGGATCCAATATGCCTCAGCTATTTCTCATGATATATTTTTCAATGCATCGACGGTATTAAGTCATTTTTTGTCGCTTCCTAATATTGCTCACTCAAGGGGTGCAGTCCATCTGATAGAACCTTGCCCGTAACCCTTCTCCGAGAGCCTTTTGGTTTCCGACACTTTGCCCCACTTTTGGGGTTGCTTCTTTAATTCTGGGAGAGATTCTTACGCGGTACTTATCTCTGGTGAGGGACACTGCCCCTGCGCTCCTGTTTCCTGTGTGGCTGAGTGTTTAGAGGAAGAGGGCTCATTCATACTATTTGATCTTTACTTTAATGATTGCACGCCGAAAACTCTGATATATTACTCGTATCCATAGTAAGTTTCTTTGCTAACGGATTTCTTCACATGCTCAGCAAATCGAGGTCATCTTTCTTCCATTACTCGACAAGTTTTCCAAACATGTTTTACGTATAATATTACTTAAATTAGACCATTTAATTCACTCCGAGCATTCACAAAATTTCACATAGTATAGGATGAAAGCATAATTATTAATATAACTATAGGTTTCACATTGGCTAAAGTCAAGAGAATACAATTCAATGTAATAATAACGAATTAATACTTAAGAGCAATTCTCATTTAAATAAATTATTCTGTCTCGCATAAATTACTATATTATTTGGCAGTTTTTTAATATTATCGATAAATTATTATTTTCTCTGATACAGAATAAACTACATTCTCCTTCATTCCATCCTTCCAGAGTAAAGAGTTCCCATTCAACGTCCTCCAAATTTAATCAGAGCAGTCAATGCCTCATTTGTTTTCCTTATTGTTTCTATATTTTGTTATTGTTATTTCCCCTCTAGTTTTTGTTAACGTTTAATTTTTTATTTAAAATTAGTTTGTTTCTAATTTTAGTTTTCCTTTTGGGGCTGCCTATTCCTCCTATCGAACAGTTGTATTTATAAAATACTTTTATTTTTATCTCCATTTCTTTCCTTTTGTTTGTTTTCTTGTGCATTATAAATATTAGAAAGAATTACATCTTTTATTTATTTTTAGCAAAAGAGAATATTCTTTTGGCGCTAATTAATAATGTCGCCTATTCCTATAGGCCTTATTTTCAGTTGAGGGAAATATTTCTCCTGATAATTGTCAAAATGGTTACATAGGAATCTATTCATATCAATAAGATCAGTTAATTCAGACAAAGTGAAGTAATTTTAGGTGAAGCATTATCTCTTTTTCAATAATGTTTCTTCAGGTAGGTCTCAACGCATGAGGGCTCATTCTGGAGGGGATGGAATTCATTGTGAAATTGAGTTATTTACCCAAAATATTAAATAATGGACCATAGATAATTTCTACCTGACTCGCAAGGCATAGCATTTTATTGAAAATCATGAGTGCTTGAAATAAATGTAGTGAATCTCTTCGAGCCTTTTTCTTTTTTAGCTAAAAGCTCTCAACAATAACTACACCTCCTTGGGCAATATTAAAAGAAGGAGATTTCTCCTCTAACTTACAAGGTTTCAAAATTTTGTTGAGCCGAGGATTATGGGATTGTATTTCCAGCATTTCTCATTGTTTTTAAAATAAAGGATATTTTATATTTTTTAGCATACAGATACAACACACATAAATTGTAATCTCAATAATACAATCTTTTCAGGAATTGGTGTATTAAGGGTTCTATTCTTTTTTCTGATTACTTTCCAATGCCAAAAATACAAGCGGCGTTCATTGCGTGATAAGACTTTTCAAATTGTAGAAATATTTATAGTGGCACATCTTCACAAATACAATCTAAACGATCTAATTTAAAATAAAGATTAAATAAAATTTAAGAGGGTAGTTTCATCAATTGTTTCCAATTCTAGAAGTCATAAACAGATAAAATGTAAGAGTGAACATGGATGATTGTAAATACAGGTTTCCCATTTCATTTTACATCGTATTATCTTATTGTGAATCCATTCCCTTTTATCTCGTAAAAACCGGGACCAATCATTTTGAATTTGTCCTTAAACTCTTAAAACTATCATTTTTCTCAGTTAACAAGAGAGAAGAAGGAACAATTAAGAAATAGCTATATTTAGGAAAATTTGCTTATAGACGAAGAGTGTTTAATAAGATATGAAAATGAAATTCAATAAATCAGAGATAAAAGTCCATCATAAAAATGGGTAATCAGAATTATCGATAGTTGCACTTACAGAGGAATTTCAATGAATTTTTATAATCTTTTAGCTCAGCTTAATGTTGCCCATCGTTGCCGATGACGACGTCACTCCATACATGGATAAGTTTGATGATGTTTGGTTGATGAGTAATGCATGGAGTGATAACTTGCACAATGACGTTTAAGGTGGAAAGTAGGTGTGTTTTCTTCAGTCTACCATCTTCACTTTCCCTTGCTGAGTCCAGTGACAAGGAAATAATCCAGGACGACTGGAGCAGGTTTAACTTTCAGTGCTCTGCCGAAAAAAGCTCCCTCCTTGGACTATCGCCTAATGCACGAACCCCGTGTATATTTAACCTCCAGGTTTTCTTCTGAAGCCTTGGCCCTTCTAAGGGCTCCCACGAGGCAATAGGGTTGACCGGGTTATACCGCTCGGCACTCTGTCGTTGGACGTACCTTCAGTTAAAGGCAGGGGGACCCCGAGCAGGTAGTACACCAACAGTTGAGAGGCAGAGGCTAAGTAACCTTATCTTCTATGACCTAATATTAAGACTTAAGGTCATATATTGCGCATGCAATTTCACAACAGAATTACAAGAAGGAAACTAGTTTTGCTACTTCCGAGAGCAAAACTAACATCGATAAAACTCTGTGATTTTCTTTTACTTTCAAGTAAAAGGGAATTGCAGACTATCAAATATATTAGCGAATAGACGAATGTAAATAAAGTTATTACGAAAGGTTATTTTAAACAGATTCTCAACAATTTAGTCGAAGGAAGAGTGAATAGGAGAGAATGAAATAGTAATTTTTTAAAAATTCCCAAATGATGAGAATAAATTGTTATGCTTCCTAATATACACTTTATTTTTTTCTAAAATATTTTATAATGTGAAATACATTATAAGAGATTTAGAGGAAATGTATGGTTTATATAAAGAAATTATAGTAAAGTCTTTATCTAGTAAGCCGTCCATTAGACAATTATATAGAATGAGAGACGGAAAAGCACCACGCTGATATGGTACCGGATGACGTCAGGCACTTTGCCAACCAAGAAGTGTGAGGCCATGAGACTACTTCACTGATAACGAAGAATCAGCACTGTAATATAATGAGTCCCTAGTATAAATGGTAAAACAAGATGAGATCTATGATTCACAATCTATTTGATGACTAAAATAATTTTTACTATTTTCAGCTTTTATAAATATTGCTTTTTCACTGTTTTACTAAAAACAACACAGTGGGAGAAATAAACCTCCAATGGACGTTAGTACAAACACCTGCCTAAAACACTCTCCAGGAGTGCACTGAATTGCCGAGCAGTTATTCCTCATAGATTGGCAAAAATAGAAATAAGAGATTGGTGGCATAAAATCATTTTATATTGAAAAAAGCTTGGATGGGAATTTTCTGCATAATCTCCAGTGACTGAGAAGAGTTAGTCAAGAATACTCGACACAATAAATTATGGGATTGAAAACTGAGAGGTGTGATGGAAATACTATATAATTTACTAACTGTTCTTTGAGTTTTTATATTTTTATCTTCGCTTGTTAAATACAACTGGTCATAAAGGAGGTTGTTAGACTTAAAAGTATACTCTAGGAAAAGTTGTGATGGACAGATTTTGAAATCCGCAGAGGTGAATCAGCAATGGTATAACCAGAGCATCTTTGGGAGAATAAAGATTATTGAAGCATATTTAAACGTAGCTTATTGATTTTGAAATAATATTCAATTTATTTTCTCCTACTGAATATTTGTAACCTACCAACAAGAATAACCCCATAAACCAACAATAACTCCACCTCCCCAGATATACATACTCGTACGTGTCCACGATATGCTTCCAACTGGTAAACATCCCACGCACTCCAATCCGCTCATCTCTCAATCATTCCCACATTTCAACTAACTGAAAGAATCCACAGCTATAAAAAAATAACATACCTGAACTACAAAAGAGCCAAGTTAACTGATTTGAGAATACAATACATAGAAAACACTCTAACCAACTTCACACTCGAGCAATTCTCTTCCTTCTACCAAGCAGTCTCAATTCTCATGAACGCAATACACCAGGCAAGTGAGAATTATATCTCCCCAACGACACAAAAAACGCTTCAAACCCAATTTCACACATGAAATTAATAAATCCATAAAGGTATAAATAGCCAGACATAACACACCCTCCACAGCCAAAATACTTGAATAAAAGCCAAATATTCAACAACGAATCAATACTTTCATGTACACCAAACAAAAAGAAACTTGAAAACAATAACTTCAAACAATCACTCAAACGAATATCACAAAATAGATTATAATTACACATCATTCATTCAATCCAGAGTTACTCTTTTTTATCGAATATCAAAGCTGCAGCGACTGAAACCAATCTCCTACATGAACAGGCACAAAGCGCAATTATGGATTAAGGGATTAAATCTAGTTTTTTTATCATCCTCCATAACCTTATATTTTAAGGAACAAGATTTTTTGAAGGTTTGAATAATATTTTTTATTTTAGTTTGGTTGTCTCCAAAGTATATTTAAATTTTTTGGCCAAGTTATTTCTAATAATTCCTTTATCATCATCATCATCATCATCATCATCACTAACTCTATAATTTAAGAAGGGGATTTTTTGAGTATTTGAAATAATAATTTCATCTTAGTTTGGATATGACTTCTGTTTTTTTTTATCAAAGTTCAGAACTAAATATAAGTATCGAAATTTTGTGAATTATTTAAAACCCAAAGAATTACAAATGGTGAAGTTCAGAAATTTTTTTTATATATCTTCTTCTTCTTTTTCTTCTTCTTTTTTTACTTCTTCTTCTTCTTGTTCTTCTTTTTCTGCTTCTTCTTCTTTTTCTATAACTCTATATTTTAACAACGTGATATTTTTAAAGGGAAGAAATTTAGTTTAGGATTCCTTTTAAAAATTATTATCATTGGCGAACTTCAGAAAATTTCTAAAAATTTAACCATGGCTGCTTTTTTTAGATTTTTAATTTTAATCCTAGTAGCGAAGCGCAAGCTCCCCACGTATTGGGGAGTGGCGAAGCCATTGCCTGGTAATATCCAAAAATAAAATGGTAAATTTAGAAATAAATATGAGTATCGAATTTTTGTGAATTTTGAAACCTAAAAGAATTATATATGGTGAAGTTCAGAAAATTTATTAAAATTTTGGCATGGAAGCAAATTTAGATGGAGAAAAAAAAGAATCATGATAGGCCGTAGGACACAGACCGAAAGTCTTCCAGCGAAGCGCAAGCTCCTTCTGTAAGGACGAGTGGCGAAGCTGCTCCTCTTGTGACACTATATTTTAACTTGGAAATTCTGCTTGACTTTTTGTCGTTAATAAAATATATTTAGGTACAAATTGACAAAGATCAAATTTCGGAATAAGGATATAGCCATGGCCAAATTTAACTTTGGAATTTTTTAAAACGAAACGGTGAATTTCAGGTATTAAATATGATTATTTATCGAATGTTTGGAATTTAAAAACAAAACAAAAAGAATTACAAATGGTGAAGTTCAGTAAATTTATTAAAATTAAGGTATAAACTCTCTTATGGAATTACTCGTATTTCTAAAATGGATTTTCTATTTAAATCTTTATCGGGAGGAAATAGCTACTTACCCCTAAAAACGAATAAAACAATAAATTATTATAGAAAACTTAGATAAAAAAAAGACCCGTGATGATTGTTATTTTCTGTATTTGAGAAGAATTAGGATAAAACATTGCATTTAGACCTAGAAAGTAAACATGGATGTGAAATTGATAGACCAAGAGTAAATTTTTCAGAGACAAGGCATTGGCTTCGTCACTTTCCCCTACAGGGGGAGCTTGCGCTTCGCTACTAGAATTAAAATTTGAAATCTATAAAAAACAGCCATGGTTAAATTTTTCTAAATTTTCTGAACTTTGCCAATTATAATAATTTTAAAAGGGAACTCTAAACTAAATTTCCCCCCTTTCAAAATATCACGTTGCTAAAATATAGGGATCATATGAAGATCCTCCCCCCAAGTAGGATTAGGGGGGAGTATCTTCATATGATCCACTTTCTATAAATTTTCGGAACTTCAACACTAATAATAATAATAATAATAATAAATAGAATATCTTTATTTTAGAAACATGCAAAAACATACCAATTTTATTCAAAGAATTCATATAAAGTTTGACAAAACAAAATGGTAAAGTTCAGAAACAGATGAATATCGAATGCTTTGGATTAAAAAAAATAATGACCAGATTTGTGTTGGTATATATAGAAGTTTAGTCACATTTTGCCTATGTACTCAGTATAAAAAACACCATGAACCGTGATACTTTCAAGACTGTTGCGCTGCCCTTGCTAACTGAAGATTCTCTGTCAGTTATTAATTGGCTTAAGCAACGCAGAATGCTCAAAATTGAAGTGAAATTTCCCTCTTGTGATAGTAAAATGAACTGTACGAAGTATGCCAAATCTAATGATGGCTATGCTCGGAAATGCCAGACCAAAGATTGTGCCAAGTATAAATCTACAGTATCTATAAGGACTGGATCGTTTTTTTCCAACTCTAGATTAACGCTTCAGACCTGGGTTCATGCAATCTATATGTGGAGTGAACGTATTGGTGGATCAAGGGCAATTCGTCAAGTTGGTCTTTCTGAGAAGACCATGATCTAGTGCTACATTTTTTTCCGGGAAGTGTGCAGTAGATATCTTTAAGCTAACCCAGTGCAACTTGGTAGGCCAGGAACAGTTGTGCATATCGATGAATCGTGTTTTTCTCACAAACCAAAGCATCATCGGGGCAGAAGAACTCACACTCCTATGTGGGTGTTTGGAATGGTCGATACCAACACCTCACCAGGAACAGGATACATGTAAATTGTGGACAAAAGGATTCTGCCACACTTCTCCCTATAATACAAGCAGTAGTGCAACGGGGATCGATAATCCACAGTGATGTGTGGAAGGCATACATTAATATACAAGGACTTGGCTTTACGCACAGGAAAGTGAACTATTCAGTCAATTTTGTGGATCCGCAAACTGGTGTCCACACTGAGGCCATAATATCGCACTGGAACAAACATAAAGCACATATCAGCATAATACGAGGATGCAGGCGGGACTTCTTGAATTCTTATCTTCAAGAATTTATGTGGCGTGACCGTTTCTTCACGAATGCTTTTGATAACCTATGTACTCATATTTCCTTGTAATATTTAGTGTAATAATTCTTTTTTTAAGAACCTATGTACACAAATCTCCTGCAATATTTAGTGTAACAAAAGAGTAATCTCAATAATGTTTTATTATTTATTCCTTATTTAGTTTATTTATATTAAAATGTTGGGGGAAGGATGATCGTCATATGAGCGCGACTTGGGGGTGGAGCTTCAGTTGGGTACTTTGGGGGATGAAGATCTCCATATGATCCAAATATAGAGCTATATAAGAAGAAGATATAATATAGAAATAAATTTTTGGAACTTCACCATTTGTAATTCTTTGGGTTTTAAAAATTTCACAAAATTTCGATACTTATATTTATTTCTGAACTTTACCATTTTGTTTTTTGATATTATAAAAAAATTATTAGAAATAACTTTGATAAAAAAACATAAGTCATAACCAAACTAAGATAAAACTAATATTCAAATAATCAAAAAATCCCCTTATTAAATTATAGAGTTAATGATGATATGTATTAGTGACCATTTATAAATTTTTAGACCCAAAATCCTTTTCTATAGCCCGATAGTCCGTAAACTAGAGACCGAAGGTCTGCCTGCTAAGCACAAGCTCCATACGCGAACCATTGGGGAAGCCTCTACTCTTGTCTTACTACTTTTAAAATTGTGACTTTTAAAAAACAATAATTTAAATATTAGAATAATTATTACTATCACGTAAATTTTAAAAACTAATTTAAAAAATAAAAATATATATTTTTCTCAAAACATTTGGTAATGACTATATCTCGCTCCTCTAAAACATCCAAAATTAAAAAAAAATAATCCTCAAAATACCCAACCCCATTCCACCCCTCTTAAAGACCCAAAACGGCTTCAGTAAAAAACAATCCACAACAACCCAACTAACCACTCTAACAACACACAAATTAGAAGGCTTCAACCAGAACTGTCCCCTACAAAACACATTCATGGCTGCAATGGACATCAGTAAAGACTTCGACCCCGTCCCACGCCACATCCTTATAAAAAATATGGGTTAGTAACTACCTCACCAATAGTAAAAAAATGGGTAGTAATCTTTCTTTCCAATAGATATGGTCAAGACGTCGAAAACAAATCACAATCCAAAAGAAAAGAAAGCTTAACAGAGCCGCACAAGCGGCCATTCTTTCCTTCTCTCTTCAGCCTCTTCGTGCACGACATACCCTTCCCAACACACAAACAGTCCTGTTAAACTTGTACACAGATGCCTATCTATCACATTCCAATCCAATTCCAAAGCCAGAGCTTGCAAAACCCTTAACAGGTACCTCCAAACCTCCCGAAACCGATTCACACTAAACAGAATGTCCACCTCCTTACAAGAATTAACAGTCACCTTCTTTGATTATGACCTAAAACAAGCGAACTATCTCCTAAACATTTTGTTCTATAGCCATTCCTCCCACCAAGCCGCATCCACACTCTTCTGGGTGTATTCTTTGGCCCATACATGAGCTTCACTCAACAAACACAGAAAACATTACCTCGAAAGCCAGGTCCAAACTCAACAACTTCAGACAATGAACAATTACCAACTTTGGACTACGAAAATAAACTGACAATCCTTTCCAGATAGTTCGTTCGCGCTCTACTGTAGTAAAGATCCTCAGCCTGGGCACCGATTATATTTTAGATACAAACAGTTAAAAATAATGCCCTCGCATTGTAACTGGCTGCACATAAAAAAACACTCATACACCAACTCAATGCAGAAGAAAAATTCCCCCAATCGAGGACTATCTAATCTTGATAGTTATACAGTTCTTTTGGAAACTGATATAGCCGTTACACTCACAACACACCACCTCCGCTTCAACCCCTATCCACAGAATCTCCCAAACCACCCACATGCCTTTTACTTCCAATTAATATATAATATATCCAAACTTCACCGAAAATGAACATACGCACACACTTTACCAGCAGCACTCTTCAAAACCAGACGCAAAATACCTCACTCCAAAGCATCACCTCCATCCGACCTATATTCACAAATCTGAAGCAGCCCTAGATTGCCAAACCAGAGTTTCACTTGCCCGCTTGCGATAAGTGACCTTACCACAATTCCTGAATACAAAAATATCATTCACCTATCATTCTTCCTCTTGACCTTCTCATGACTTCTTTCATTATAATCTATCAGGGAGATTTCTGGAGACCACATGCTGTGGTAGCCTTCCTAAGAGCTGCCGACTTTGATTGAAGATTTTTATTGCAATAATTCATCCTAAATAAATGGATGAGAGCTTAGCTTACTTATGTTTACCAATTACCATTTTAATGTTTTGCTAATAAGGATGACGAATGAAAAGCAAAAAATGTCCTAAAATGGAATTTAAAACAAATTATCGTTTAAAACTAGTTTGTTTTGCCTCTCTCAATAGTTTATTAATACAAAACTAATCCAAATTACTCCCATCTTATTGCTTGGCCTATTTTAATAGCTACTTGTAAAATGTACTTATGGTACTCTACAAATAAAGGATAGTTAATAAGAAACTTGTATATAGGTTGGTTTAATCAAGACAATCCTGCACGTATCACTAATCTCACAAATGCATGGTCACTTCACTCAGCCAATCATAAGAGGTTATCTCAAAACGTACTTGCCTAGCCTCGCTTTCTAGATCAAGGAGATATTCTTACGAGACAGACTGACGCAGAAGATTTAGAGGATAAGTAGAAATTAAAATGGATAACATTTAACAAAGCCTGAATAGGCACCGTTGTTCCATGGGCAGGAATTCCGCATCTTAAACTTCCAGGAAAAAAACTTGTAAAAAAGAGAATACTGACGAATTAACAAAGTGCTTTAAATACCCTTAGACATACTAACTTGCTTGTGGCTTCTAATGAGATCATCAAATGTTGTCTTTGGAAGCTTGAATCTTGATTGATGTTTCTTTTGTTATAACTTCTCTCTGGCTCTTTATACGTCCTATGGTTATTCTTTATTTGTTAACTCGCTTTAGACATGATATGGTAGGTTTTACTTGTTTTATACGTTTCACTGTGCTTAT
This sequence comes from Ceratothoa steindachneri, assembly GCA_963969495.1. Lineage (NCBI taxonomy): Eukaryota > Metazoa > Arthropoda > Malacostraca > Isopoda > Cymothoidae > Ceratothoa > Ceratothoa steindachneri. The sequence goes on along the minus strand of OZ018324.1, from coordinate 110,332,396 downwards.
TAGTCCTTGCAGAGGACTTATGGGCGGTTATAACTCATTTTAGACCTATTAAGACGAATATAACGAATAATAATTGACTCGTTTTAAACGTCTTATCAGTTATTGCTCGAATACGTTTTATTTTTCTAGTTTTAAGCGTCTTTCTTAATTTTTACTTGTTTTAAACTTGATATGATAGTAATCTGTCGCTTTAGACAACTTATCGTGAAATATCTGGCAATTATGAGTGGTAACTTGAGAGCTTAATCGCTAGGTATGACACATTCTAGCGCAATATGTTACTGTAAGTAATAATAACAATAGGCATTGCGTATATGGTTCTTTTGAAGGCCTGAACCATTCAAGCTTCTTCAATCTATCAACTAAGGAAGGGCTTGGCAAAAGGGCTAACGGCACAGAGGGAGGGAGATCCTTGATAGTTTTTGTGTCGTCAGTTGGATTTCACATTATTTTCATCTACCGATTATTTCATTCTTTTGTATTTATTAATATCATCCCCCACTAGCCCATTCCCCACAAGCAGGTAAATTTTAGGGTTATTCTAATTATATTTTCTGGTCGATCATCGACCTGATATTTTTAACACTTCTTTAAATTTACCACTTTTCGACTAACTTCAGTTAAAAAACTATGTCAAGATGCCCTCGTTAGAGAAGGTTTAGCACAACCATTGTCATTATGGTTCTATGGTACTATATTCTCTCCTTTCTATTTTTTGTCACCTCCATTCGTCTTCCTAGGACAACATAAGCCTTCGTTGGATTACTTAAATTTATCTTTGCTTTTTAGGAACCCTATAAAACATCGGGTCTGGGATATGGGAAATCAATGTTCCGATCTCCCATTTATTGTTACATCGTGTTAGGTTCTTAAAAAAAAACAAAACTAACGACTGCATCTCTCAGAGATTTCATGAGTGATTCGCATATAAAATGGTCAAGAGAAGTGAGGTGAGGATGTGTATATGATACATATGATATTTGTATATGATGTGTATATGATATTTTAATGAAGAGATTACTTGGGTTTTACAAAACACCTCAATAAACCTGTTTACAATTATTTTCAAAAGCAATTTAATTCATCTCCTGATCAACATATCTTCCATAGTTTTATTTGAGGTTCAGGAAGAGTTATTCATTTTCATTCTCATTTTTATTCTTTTTACAAAGGATCTCTACTAAAATCTCTCTCTCGAATCCAACTCTATTGTATTTAGTCAGTCTACTAAATTCGGGATAAATCCCTTCAGCAGCTTTCCAACTAAAATGGATTTGATATATAATATTTAACAGTCCTAACGGGAATTTTCCATTTCGTAAATCACAAATTGTAAGCCAATCTTTGAATACAGGCGAAATTAGGGATAATTATAATAGATGGTAGCTTTATTAAAATGAATTGGAGTAAATAATGCCTTATATTATTGATTAGTAATGATGACCAGACTAACGATATAAACCTAAAATAGATGGTCAGGTCTTGCAGGTCCCTGTCCCCATAAGAGAAGTGTCAGCTTCTACTTAGTTGACTTAGTCCCTGTAAAAGAGGTAAGAGAAATCCAAGGGGGAGCGTAAATGCAGTTTTGTAACCAAGAATTCCTTTGAATTCCTTCTTTAAGCCAGAATTGTCACCCATGGTTGTATCTCCTCTCACCCGCAATTGAATGTCAGGTATAGCATGGATAACCATGCTGCAGTTGACATCTAGATAGGTCACCAAAATGACGTCACCAGAAGGGTAGTATGCTTTAGTTGGGGGTATTGTTCAAGCCATTGAGAGATGCACACTCCACCGGCCTCTATGCCCCTAGCAGTAACTTCTGTCGATTATTTGGTCTATATTCTTGCCAAATAATTCACTTGTCCTTACTTCACCCTTGTCCTTACGAACCTCTCGCTACACACTTGTAAACATTCTGTCGATATTTCCTCCTCGAGTCATCCTTGGCATGCCTAGTTGTTGGTGATGGGGTTGGAAAGGATTTGAGTCGGATTGATTTTGCGGCAGTGGGTTTTATTCAAAATTAACCACTCTTAACTGTGAGTGTTTTTTTCTTCTATTACTCTCAGGTTCTTCTGTACAGAGGCGGAACAATCATGTCCTTACATCTTTTAGATGAGTGTGCTTACTTTTATCAAATTTAACTTTAAAATGGGATAATTTTGGTGTCCCTACATAGGACCTTATTAAAATTTCTTATAATTATTCTTTACAAATTTAATGGATGGTTATGTTTGCTTGAATTCAGAAGATCTTGAATTAAGGTTGCTTTTCCTGATTGTACTTTTCTTTAACAGTTGATAAAAGTAGACATTTTTCTCTTCTGACTTTTCTTAATCTTTACTTTTAACCTGTATAATCTCATAAATATTAATATTTGTTAAAATAAAGGATACTATCATCATTAAGCAACAAAATACAAGATAAAAAAAAAATACTTGATAAAAATAATTGAAGATCGCAATTCTTGCTTTCACTGACAAAAGAGACCAATAATCAGAAAGGATCCCCTCGTTACACTCTAAAAACTACCTTATTTTAGTTAAGTTCTGGTTTGTGGTATTACATCGAATCTCTCAGATATTTTCCTTTTTTCTTATAGTCATTATGTGCAGTGATGTGACCAAATCTAAGAAATATTACAATACTTCCGTGTACATCACAATAACTTCACGACTGCCGGGCGGTCATATGATGTTCTCCTGCCCCAAGGGGTTCGAAATTAGAGGGAAGAAGGTAGCTGTTTGTCAAGATAACAAGCAGTGGTCGGCCAAAGTACCCAATTGTGTGCAAAATCATTCTTACCACTCTTCCTACTACTATTACCACCACTACCCTTACAACCCCTCCCATCACCATAAATTTCCCTCGCCGGCCTATATCCTGCTGCTCTCCAGTCAGGTCTACCCTTCATTTAAAGACCTTCTTCAGAAGAGAATCATGGCGAGATCCATTGATTTATGACACGGTACGGCCTTTCTCGACTACATGGCTTAATCAAGACGCTAAAATTCACTTTGTTGAAAGCTTCCACCAAGATTTTCACCGCCAAGTCACTATTCTCTTTCCTTCAAGTGTAACTCCTCGCTATATTCTGAAAACACTGTATGGAGGTCAGCACAACCTGTTTTGGTTTACATGGCACGTCTTTTTGTTTACATCCGTTCTCACCAAAACCTCATATAAACTTAGAGTTTTTCCTTTGAAAGGGGATCGCAAGTTGCCTTGTTCTTTATTCTAAAAGCTTCATCCTTAGATAAGACAAAGCTCATTCCTGAGCTTTACTCAGATGTGTATAAAGATTTACTCATTTCCTCTCACAAACTACCGTGATTTCTACAGTAATTTTATATTGGAGAATGCTGAGCATGAGTTCATTTAAAGATCATGTATCTTCAGTTGAAAACTTGGGTTTTGAAAAATTATTACCGATAAAATGCCAGGAAGTTAACATATCTCATCTAATTCCTGTTCTGTCTTTAACCAACTGAATATTTGTCGGCCTAATACGAAATATTTTCCTTCATTGCATTCACGAGGAAATAAGTGACTAATATAAAGTATAGAATCAAAATAAGTTATAATAGAGTCGATGAGCAAAGTGTTTATTTATGAAGAAATTTGACGAAGCAATTCAGTCACATACACTTTAATTTTAGGTGCTAAATTCTATATGTGAGAGCTTATGGAAAAATTATGTACAATAGAATTCAAGTACATAAAATCATTCGTTTGGATTAGAATAAGCATAAGATATAATTCTGTTTCAAGTTAATTCTATTTGCAAATGTGATGGGGAATGTGACTTTTGGGGATAGGCTTTATCTAGATCATCTCCCTCACTTTATTAATCATTCTCACCCTGTGAACTCCAGATTTGATTGGCTTGCAAAATCTAAATCATCTTCCGTAGTTTCAAATAACCCTTTATTTAGTGTAGATTTTGCTGTACATAACACTGTATTTGACATTTGGTGCCTAAACGTTGTTTTGTATGCCATCTGACAGTTCCATTTCCTGTAGAGAAATTTGTGCCCTTTAGTGCAGAGATGAAGAGTTTTTATGGCTCAGTGACATAATGAATTAGTATATTTTTTCGTTTGATTTCCATTGAGTGTTACATCTTGAATGAAGAAAAAGGTCTCGATTATATTTTCATCATCCGAATCGATGCTCATTCGTCTTAGAAAGAAAATGACAAAACCTACGTCAGATAAAAGGCCTTCTCCGCCTCTTAAGGGAAGCTAGACTCGGCTGCTTGTGTCCACGGAACTCCTCTCTCGCACTACTTGCTAATTCTTAAACGTTGTTTAAACTGTTCAAATTCACAAAATTCTCCACAGTAGAAGCACATTTCTATTAATGTTTACTTACAAACTTCGTGTTTCGAAGACTGTTATCACAATGTAATGGATTCATAGTTACTTGATTTTCAAGATCGTCACTCAACCTATGAAAATTCAACATATTTAGTTCACCTATGGATTTGCGCTTCTCGATCGAGCCTTAATAAAATGCAAACATGTTAATACCGCACAAGTTTTACATACCATTTTATTTATAAGTAAAGCATTTCTTGAATCTTGACTTACTTGTTAATGGTCATAAAATGCAGTGTTCGTAGAACGTTAAGTTGTTTCTTTGTTTATTCGGAACAGAGGTGAGATGTATAACTCCTTTAGCTCCCAAAAATGGACGGGTGGAAGGTGATGGGCCATTCCACGCTGGAGACATGGTTCAGATAAGTTGTCAGCCCAATTTCATGATGGAAGGCCATCCTATGATCGTTTGCCAGCAAGATGGGCAATGGTCTGGAGATGTCCCTAAATGTAAGTCTAAATCTGTAAGGTAGTGTAAACTAGTATTACTTCTTATCGATCCATTTTTAGATTCCTCTACAGAAGTTGAACAAATAATACAACACACGAGCAATAAGTTACAGACACACACACACACACATATATATATATATATATATATATATATATATATATATATATATATATATATATATATATATATATATATATATTTATTTATTAAGGAATGTGTAGGACCATTATATAATTTGCCTCCAATCCAGCTTTTATCCTTATTGGAGTAAATTCTTGAAATATCCATTTTTTTTATTAGTATACATACTAATTAATTCATAGATATAAGATGAAGGTTGTTTGGGGGGAGTCGGTCCCTCTAACTACTAAGAGTGGAAAGATGATTTCTAAACAGGTTATTCAGGATCTATGTAGATGTCGTAGATTGATCTTAATCCTTTTCGAACTCAAATTGAACTCGTTTGAACTTATTTTGCCTTGTCTATTCATACGTTTAGATTAACTAATGATTTAAATTATTGACCAAGTTCATCAAATACACCATGAATATGTGGGTCAAAATTATTAAAGATCTACCAATTGTTTGATAGTAATAAACTCAGTCAAGCTTAAATTCTTTTTTTATATGGCTCCTCTTCATACATAAGCCCAGCGTCATATCAAAAATAATGTAAATAATGACATCTGCTGAATTAATTACTCTCTGATACCCATCAGTATTCTAGATTTTATAAAATTAGCACAGCAGGTCAAATTTCAGCTTTAATTTGTAGTGGTTGAAATGTTTGTAATTGGAACCCTTATTCCGATGCTATACTCGTACATTTATCTGTGTTCTGTTTATGCGAATGTCAAAACCTAGATTTTGAGGTAGACATTGACTTATGATTTCTGTTTGCTTGCTCAATTATTCTTAGAATTCATTGTGGAGGAGGTCTTCTACCCCCTTTCTGCATTGCCAATAAAGTTGGGTACGAATTTTTAAGTATTTAATTCTTTCTATTATAAGCCACTAAACCATTTAGGCTGATATTGATGAGGACTCTCGTTCTAAACGATCTACTATCGTTTGTTCTCATTCAAAATTCAGCATTGACATATATATTTTATCATCCGTACCATATAATTAATGACCATATCGATATGTGACTATTTAACAAACAGACATAAAATTAACAAATCTATGGTTTTTGAGTGTAAGTAGCCATGTAAAATAATTAAAAGTTCACAAGATTGCCCCACTCCTTTAGAAACTTAGACCTTCCCTCGAGAAATCATAGGTAAAATGCCTACGAAACTTTCCACTCTTAAATTATTGAATGGAAAATCAACAAAGTATGAATCGCTAAATTTGAATTCCTGCAAATTTAGTTGCTCTCATTTACTAAATAAATATAATTTACCAAACAAAACCTAACGTTAGAATTTAGCTCAAACAACTTCCTCTACAGTATACATAAACACCTAAAAGTGAGTTCCATTTGGAAATTCATAGGTAGTGAACAAATGCAAAAAAAGCTATTAACTTTTTAGGACGCTAGTATTAACTAGGAGTCCAACACCAAATACCTGTAATTACCTCAAAATCATATGAATGAGACTCTATAGACTTTAAACAGACCATAAATCTGCTGCTTTTTCCCACTCGAATTTAAAGCGCAATAGCAACTAGGCCCTCTCAAGAACAAAGCTTGTAATGAGAGATCTGTAAAGAAAGTAGTGAAGATAGGGAAAGTGTAAATGGGTGTAGCTACAGATCCTCACGTAAGCATTCGGGCTGAGATGGCAAAGTGCGGGTGTTGAGACGACAAAGGAACACAAGCCTCAGATGTCAACGCCAGGAAGATCGCCCATGGTACCCCTAACATCCCTTTGATGGTACGAGGAAAGATCGATAAGGAAAACAAAGATGAGGCAGTATAAAGTGAAAAGATTGGAAAGCATGTTAAAAAAACCCTCAGACCTAAACAGAGACGAACCTTAAGCGTGAACCAGTCTCCCCCCCCCCCTCAAAAATGGGGAAGCGACTAGCCTGCAGAATAGGCCGCCCACTATCAAAATAAGTGATAAGAAGCTTGTAAAGAAGCAGGAGAATAAGGGGAAAAAATGATAATATTTAGAATGAATAAAGCCCTGATAATTTCAATCTAGTTTGAGAGAGTCCTGAGTACAATGATTCGGGAGGACCTGCCGCTTCTCCAGATGTCAGGTGTAATAGTCCACGTAGGGCACTGCCGCTATTTTTCCCACGTCTTCTTTATCATCCCCTCGATATTTTTATCAGCTCCTTTATATTTTACCCTCCTTTATCTTTTCTTCTCTATTTGCTTTCGTTATTGGTTAACATAATAATTTAAATTTGTTACAGGTCTGGAAGCGTGTACTTACCCAGGCACTATCATCTCCGGTACTATGAGTTCAGTGAAGTTCTACTACAGTGTTGGGGACGCCATAACATACACCTGTAGTGAAGGTTTTGTTCTTCATGGATCAAGACATATCCAGTGTTCAAAAGGAGCCAAATGGTCTGGTCCTGTACCTTCCTGTTTGCCCCAGTCTTAAAAACACGTACACAAGTCAGATACAGAACCTCAAGTTCAATCGATTAAACATCGCACATTCACTATCTATGCACTACACGATGTGCAGTCACGGAAAAAGGGTTGGTGGGGCAGTACCAGAGATGATCCTGCTACAATACCAATTTTTAACCTTCTTGTGCTCCACTTTTGAAATATATACGTGAGCTTTCCTATTTATAACAGAATACATCCTACTATGGTTCTTACAACTTTAGTTTGTTTACTAAATGCTATTGCTACTTTTGGTTTTATTTAGGACCACTAAAACACCCCGGCATAAGCAAAATTTGTCTTAGTTAATAGGTTGTAAGTCATTAAAAATCTGTGTGCTCATAAATCAAATCTTTAGATGTTCATAGATACAGTATTTGGAAATAAGGGAAGAAAATTAAAGTACAAGAGGTCTATAAACATTTTAACTTTGTAATTTGTGTCATGTTTCGTTATTTACGGCATCCAACTAATTTAAGAGTCAAATAGATAACTAATTGACTTTCTCACCTAAACTCACTAGGCCTCCATTCACTAAACTTGAGTTAAAAATAGAATAAAATTATGAACAGAGCGTTAATACCCTAACCCCTTTGACTTTTAAATAAGGAATCAAAATCACTACCTATCTTATTTCAAACCAGATATTTTAAATATAATTCTAACAAATATAGAGTCAAGTGAGTAGATTAATAGTTGGTCCTTCCTCCAAATTGTAGGTAGAAGTATGAAAAAAGTTTGCTTGTCAAGAAAGTAGTTTCGGTTCCCAATTGTCAGGTGTTTATGGTAGACTATAAATTTTTCATACTCTACTTACCATTTTAACAATTTTTATAGTTTATCACTAACATCAAACAACATAAAGCGCACGTTCTAAAAGTAAATAAAGATGACTCAAGTTACGCAACTTTGGCATTATAGCGAAAAGCATAGATATTATTTGTTCTAGTTTTGTGTGCATTAAATTTCTTTCTGAAGTTATTCATGTAGTGAAATTGAAAAGCACTTAAATTAACAGGGAACTCATGATTTACTGATTTCTATTTTGATATATGATACGATCCTTAACTTCCGTGCGTTTATTTCACTCAGTATGAGCAGGACAATTGAATAATTCTTCACGGAATAAAATATATTTAATTACTTCCCATTTAGAATAGCCGTTTAAAATCCGGGGGGAGGGGGGTAATATTAAAGAATGAGAGAGAACATGACTAACATTAGCAATCAGGATAGTTCACTATTCTGCTTTGTTGCTGCACGGATAGACCCTATTCAAATATGATCTTAAAATCAGATAAATTTAAAGGTGCTACTACAAGTAAAGGGCCGCTCTATCTAAGTGGTTACTTGCAAATATTGAATTTAAATGGAATAAAATTAAAGTATTTTATTTGTCAATATGTACTTGAGTAGATTCTTAGTAAGGATAAAGTTTAACATCATAAACTACGGATATACTACTGTTTTTATTGTTCACTTATTTACGGTGACTTTATGCATTTAAGGTTATAAATAGTTCACGGATATGTAAGTTACTTTAGCACCTAGTTTCCCATACCTGTAATAGTACTTGGCAGGTTTGATTGAATTCCATTTTCGTGTCTGCAATTAAGGTTTCATCTTAACCAATGCATCAAATTACCCAAAGCTCAGTAAATGGTGTGATATAAAGGTAACCAGAAACATTCAAATGAAATAATTAATTGTGGTTTTTCACGAAATTTCGATATAATTTTTTCTAATGTGATTTTTTTAATAATCTAATGTCAAAATTCTGCCTGAATATTTTATATACAGCTGGAAAGAGTCTTCGAGAGTCTTCTGGCTTATTAATTAGTAAATATTTTGCCCTTCAATTTTATTATTGATGGATTCTAGGTTTTTACTAACAATATTTTAGTGTATCGACATGATGACAGAGGAATCTTCATACGATGAGCTATGTCGCTTCATATCCACATGTATACATTATCAATATATTTAAACAATAAGCAGGTAATCAATGGTCATTCTTATGTAATTTAAGGACATCATTTAATTTCTAAGTAGACTCATTTTAAGTCCTCATTTCTCAAATATTATCTCCCTTCTCTTAACCAAATAATATATATATATATATATATATATATATATATATATATATATATATATATATATATATATATATATATATGAAGAAGGAGAGTCTTTTAAAAATATAAAGTCTTCCAAATTGCTAGTGTTGATTGTCTACGAGCTATTCCAACCTTGTTCCGTAGTTATTAGTCATTATGAAAAGAATCAATTGAATCAATTAAATTGGTCTTAAAATAATTTAGTTTTCTTTGGACCTTCAATTTAAGGGGTGTCTTAGAAATTCTATTAAAAATTAGATTTTTCCTTAGTTTAATGAAATTCTTGCGGTTCCTTTTAATGGACTAGTTCAACATCTTAACCACATATAGCTTCAGAGGGAGGTGATTAATTATCATCACAAACTTTAGGAAGAGGATGCTCAAATGGCCAGTGTGGAGAGTAGATATTTAATTGATCTATGGAGGGGAGGAGGCTTTTGAAGGTCGTCCCTAATTATGGGGGAACCTTGAAGGTAATCGTGAGGACAACCCAAGACCCTTGGAAGGGGGATACTGGTTGCCAATAATAGTGATAGATTAGAGAGTTATCGCGTCATCTTTTAGCAAGGACAGCTTCCTGATCTGGCTTCTATGTGTTTAATTGTGATAGCTATCCGGTTTATTCTGGATTCTGCCTTGATTATAATGTTTGCTTAAGATTGCCTCGACCAACTCAAACAGAGATATTTGTGCTCTGTTTACTACCGTGTGACATTCTCGTAAACGGCGCTAACTTTACTTTTCTCTCTCTCTGTACTTTATGTGTGTAGCGACTCTCGCGTGTGTCCTATTTTTAGACGTACACGCCGGTCGCTACAGATCCATATTAATTTCCAAATTATTCAACTTGATGAACCTAGCAATTAAAATTGTGTGTAAAATTATGAAAGAATGAGACGCAGCTTATTCGGAAATCTTTACATTTGAGAATAGTTTCAGAACTGATTGTTTTCCCTCATCAATCCAAGAATAACCATTTTCAAAGAAAAGTCATCTTTTTCGACAACAAGAAGATTTTACTGAGTAAAAAGATTTTCATCTTCAGAAGCATGTTAAATAATCATTGATAAGCAATATTTCCAGGAGGATATTATATTCTGGTTTATAAACATATAATATATTGCCTAAAAATGTGAAATGAATAGGTGGTTGATATAACATGCTCAATCAACTTCACCACAAAATTGTGCATGTTTGGAGGAGATTTCTCTTCCATGCTAACAAGTGACTATATTCGCTTGCTTCGTGAGAGCGGATTAGGAGCTTTCCCTGGACATAGCCGAAAGGGTGAAAATGGAAATTTCTTGCTATACCAACATAACATAACATAATTTCACGAATGTCAAAAGCCACAAGGGCCTATCAAAGGTCATCTGCATCTGCCAGAAACCCACCCACAAAATGCAGCCATAGGATTGTGTCAGATCATGCATCTACAATATACAATTTTAACTACCCACAGGAATGCGTCAAGAACAAAATGTATCATCATCGAGACTCGTCAAAATCCAAATCATACATTATATACAATAATGAAAAACTGCATCCAGAGGAATGAGTCCAGAACCCCCTCACCCCACCCCCCCCGCCTAAAGAAAAGAAGTTAACCCTTCCTCTCCATTTCAGGTTTAGACTGTCTACTGTCTCAGATCGCAAATTATTGCAGTAATCTACCACTCTATTGGTGAAAAAATATTTTCTAACATTTAATCAATACCTCTGTTTTTTTATTTTTAAGTAGTGACCCCAAACTTATCCATCCCAAAACAAATTTTAAAAAGCTCGATCATATTTCCCCTCACATATCTTCTTTCATATGAGAACATATTTAGAACCCTCAGTCTATCTTCATGTTCAAGGTGCTTCAGGTAAGGGATTACTTTTGTTGCCCTCCTTTGTACTGACTCTAGCATGTTGATATCATTTCTAAAATGTGGTAACCTTGCTTGTATAAAGTACTCTAAATGTGGCCTGACATACAAGTTGTAGAGTTTAAGGATAACCTCATCACTCTTGTAACTAACATTCCTCTTAATGTATCCTAGCACCCTATTTGCTCTATTTTATTGCCTCAATACAGTGTGTCGAAAACTTTAGTGACCTATCTACTACTGCACCTAAGTTCTTCTCATCTTCAACTGAATTCGGCCAATGCCCATTCATTTCATAGCTAAATTCCTTATTATCCCTTCCCATGTTAATAACTTTGCATTTTTTTTAAGGTTTAAAGTCATCTGCCACTTCTGAGCCCAAGCTAATAAAATATTTAAGTCACTCTGCACTTTAAAGCTATCCTCAACTTCTTTGACTACAGTTGTCAATTTAGAGACGTCAGCAAAGTTTTACAATTTGCTATTTACAGCCTCCCCAAGATCACTTATATAACCTATGAATAATAAAGGGCCTAGAACTAATCTCTCAGGTACTCCATTGATAACGTCCCTCCACTCTAACCTCACCCCATTGAGTACAACTCTCTGTTTCCTGTCTTTCAGCCATTCAGTTATCCAATTCATAACTTCCCACATATCCCATACATTTTTTTTAAATTTGTGAACTAGTCTCCTATGTGGAACCTTTTCAAAAGCTTTGCTAAAATATAAATAATTTACATCAACATTTTCTCACTTATCTAATTGTTTAGTTACATAATCCATAAATCCAGTAAAATTTTTAAACACGATCCAACTTTTGTAAACCCATAAGTGTAATTTGCGATAGTTCGCAGAGTCTGGTCACTTTAATAAGAGGATAAAAGAACACCGAACAGATATAAGAAGAGGTGCAATCTCCCCATGACCCCTTGTGCACATGCAAAATTCCGACCATACAATTGATTTCAACTAAGCAAAAATTATTTATAAAACAAACAGTTATATTGAGAGTAGAATTTCAGAATTAATTATCATTAACAAAGTCGATAATTTTAATTTATCTGAAGGGCAATACAAATTCAACAAAGATATCTCGAATAATACTGCCAAACTTATCTATAAAACAGTCCTTGAAGGGGATTAGAAATTTGCCCCCGAAACCACGCAAATATTTATTCTTTCCCTTTTGTCCAACTTTGTTTTCATTTTGTTTAATCTTTTGTTTGCCTGTATATAGTGGACTCCTTTGCCTTACAATTCATTATACAGTTGATAATGGCGTCATGCCGAAACTAGTCTTGTTTTTAAATAAATCAGATTGAAATATTGTGGTTTGTTATTATTTTTTGCATATATATATATATATATATATATATATATATATACCAGGCAATGGATTCGCCACTACCCCCTACGAGGGGAGCTTGCGCTTCGCTTACAAGGTTAAAATTTAAAATCTAAAAGAAAGCAGCCATGGTTACATTTTTATAAATTTTCTGAACTTCACCATTTGTAATTCTTTAGATTTTAAAAAATTCACAAATTTCGATACTTATATTGATTTCTGAACTTCACCATTTTGTTTTTTGATATTATAAAAGAATTATTAGAAATAACTTTGAAAAAAAATATGTCATAATCAAACTAAAATGAAATTATTAATCAAATACTTAAAAAAATCCCCTTCTTAAATTATAGTGTTAGTGATATATATATATATATATATATATATATATATATATATATATATATATATATATATATATATGCAGATACACCCATGTGAGAATAGGGAACGTACATACTCACATGCCGCCAGACAATCGTGGGAACGAAAGAAATTTGTCGTTTGAGTTGACCTTCGTCTCCTCTCTCTCTCTCTCCCCACCCTTCCCCCAACTGGAGACAGGGAGTCGGACGAAAGAACGTCTATCTCACAAACAAGCTTTAATTTTATTTGCTTTCTTTATGAGATCTTGGAGATTGTCAAGAAGGCGCTGCGATAAGCGAATTGTCGTGAATGGAATCTCTCTCTCGATTTCCCACAATCCGCGATATAAATAACATCGCCGTTTACCCCTCTAGCAGCAGTGTCCCAAACCAACTCGCGTACCCCTCACGTTGAACGAGAGTCGTTGTCGTAACGTATCGACTGCCAACGCGCCGTTGAGTCAACCCGGTCGCTGTCTCAAAGTGTTCCTGGATGTAAATCCCGCCCCGCAGAGTCTGTGACTAGAAGAGCACGTTCTGTTGCTCAACGTAACTTGAGTAAGAAAAGGAACATCCATATAGATACTGGAAGTTACTATTTGTTAGTGTCACATCCAGTCAGGAGTGAACTAACCGGAACTGCAGTCAGCAGCTTCGAAGTCGTCGTCTTATCCCCCCTCTCCCCGAGAACTCGTGTTAACTCCACCCGAACCACCTCGTCTGGACCTGAGTAGTCGTCTCTCCAATCCATCACAATTAATGGTAATCTGTAAACCCAGTGTCCCTCTATTCTTAAATCACCTATATAATTAACAGTGATTGATACTCCCATTGAGTCATTATAAATCTAGACGTTTAACGTAGGTGTTTAATATTTAATCCTTAATTTTGCCTGTTAACTATTGCTAATTATTATATTTGTGTAAAGTAATGTTTATTTTCTGTACGTGTGTTTATTTGTGGCTCCTCCCTTTTGACGTACCTTTGGCAAGACTTTAATTAAGCATCCCTTCGGCTAATTTATTCAACCCGTATTATGCACTTTTAGAATTCAACAATCACAAACCTCCCCCCAGTAACAGGTGGGACTTTTATAGTGAGAATCCTGGCTACGGCACAACACGCCTCTAACCAGCTTTCGCACGTTCAGTAGGAATTAAAGCCTACCTATATATATATATATATATATATATATATATATATATATATATATATATATATATATATATGATCGTAGGATTGAGTCATAGGGTCAATACCACCGACTTAAACAAATGCGGTGTGTCCAGATCAAGGACTAGAATAATTATTGGACCAGACTATGAGTAATTCTACGACAACCCACAAAGGAAAAGTGAAAAACGATTTCGAGCGCTTTCGTCTCTATTCTTAAAGAACTTTTCAAGGAATTAACAGCAGGCTGGACATACATTGCCTTAAAAAGTGGAAGGGGGGGGATTAGTCTACCCACCTCTGAACCTTAATTAGGGGGTACAATATCCTGAAACAACTTTATTTGAGATTTTATATATGTAGTGATAATGGGGTCTAGCGTGAATAAACCAGGGCTCAGATTGAAATTTCGGAACGTGTTAATGGAGATACATTCAAATATATTTCTCGCAATAACTTTAATAAAAAACATAAATCATAGCTAAATAAGATGAAATTATTATTCAAATACTCAAAAAAATCCCTTTCTTAAATTATAGAGTTAGTGATGATAATGATGATGATGAGAAATATAAATTTTTTCTTTAAAATAAAGGATCCGATTCCAAAGAGTCTTAGGAGTTGAATAATATACTTATTTAAATGTCCTGAGTGTTGTCATGGCCACATTGGAAGCTCCGTGTGAACTCTTAAGGCAAGATTCTTGTCTCATATGGGCATAAGTAATCGAACAGGCAAAATACTTCAAACTAGAGATAATTAAGAGATCACACAATAAAATGTAAAAGTGATATCTCGATAGAAGATTTCGAAATTTTAAATTCACATAAATGACAGATTACACTTCGAATCTCGGAAACAATATAATATATAAAACAGTTCAACCCAGATTTAAATAGTGATTTGTCATCGGTTCCCCTTCTACCTAACTCAATTAAAATGTTGCTTTGAAAGTTAATATTTCTTAGTATATCCTTTAATAATATTTTTTTTAATAGTTCAATATAAATATCAAACTCATAATCCTACTTATGAAATTTAAGTGATTTTTTGCAGTTCCTAACTAATTTAAATTTTTAAAAAACCTGTCTTTTTACTATAAATCTAAACTCTAATTTTAGAAATAATTTGAACTCTATTTTTACCTATTCAAAGCTAAAACTATCAATGCTATATTTCTACCTTTATAATTGTGCCCTAGTATATATTTATAGGCCTAAGAAGATGACCGTATTATGGTCGAAACATCGCCACTAAATAAATAAAGAAATGTCAACAGCAATTTACCTTACCTTGGGATTTCTGTTAAAAATTAAATTCAGGCTCTCTAGAATCAATCCTCATCGCTATATATATATATATATATATATATATATATATATATATATATATATATATATATATATATATATATATATATGAAAAAACTCACAAAGTATCACGTGAGGGTAGCAAATGAATGCAATGTCCCGCAGGAAAAATGAAATGGTGTTTCCAAGTACTTTCGAACTTTATTAAGTTCCCTATCAAGGATAACTACAAGAAATAATATTATATTACAGGTATATATACGAAAGAAAAGAATAAAAGACCGCCTCAAAAACAAGAAATCACCAACTACGCACATGTCCTTTACAACTTTTATCATCTCTATCCCGCCTTGAAGACCATTGTTAAAAGTCATCGCGCATCTCTCTGTGCTCATGACAAGAAATCGAAACTTTTCCTCATTAGTGATTTCTTGTTTTTGAGGCGGTCTTTTATTCTTTTCTTTCGTATATATTCCTCTAATATAATATTATTTCTTGTAGTTATCCTTGATAAGGAACTTAATAAAGTTGGAAAGTACTTGGAAACACCATTTTATTTTTTCCTGCGGGACATTGCATTCATATATATATATATATATATATATATATATATATATATATATATATATATATATATATATATATATATATATATACATATATATATATATATATATATATATATATACATATATACATATATATATATATATATATATATATATATATATATATATATATATATATATATATATATATATATATATATATATATATATATATATATATATATATTCTGCAGAAAATCCCAAAGGGAAAAAAATGAAAATCAGATTCCAAGTTCTTTCAAACTTTGTTTAGTTCATTCTCAAGGAATACATAATGAATCACCTTACAAGAATGGTATGTATAGGTTAAAACTAAGCGACGCTCTGCCTATGTATTACAAAAGGATACAAAACAGAGTAAGACTGAAAAATAGAAATAAATTACCAGAAATTTGGAATTGAATGCAGGTAGCGATGGGTAAAGACATATGGATAAGATCACTTCCAAAATATCTATAAGTGAAAGAGTGTGTGTGAAATGTAGAAATATAAGTCACATAAATATGAATACATACATATGCAATTATAAATAGGTTTTGATTTAATAAATCAAAGCCTAAGATTTTTGATTGACAATTTCGTTTAAAATTAGCTTTTTAATGACACTGTCCAGTTTAAAAAAAAACGGGGAATATCTTAAAATTAGGGGAAGAATTAATGAACGAGGATTCTACCATATTTCTTTTAACATAGTCATCAGAAAAGTTAAAAAAATGAGCCGAATTTCAATTGATAAGATGACAATTTTCAGATAAGTGAACAAATAAAACACTATTTCTTTCATCTCTTCGAATATTGCATTTGTGTTTGGTCAAACGAACATTTAATGATTTTCCAGTGTGCCCAAAGTATTGCTTAGGGCAAACTGCACAATCGACAGAATAAACTCTCCTTATATTTTGGCTATTATTTTGAACCAACCTTTTGTACATAGTAGACTCATACTTAAATATAACTGAAGTGTTTAAACACTTCAGGAGACGGGAAAGAAAGAAAAGTCGTCAGAAAAACGGTAAAACAAGGGAGTTGTTGAAATTGAATGCGGGAGGGATTTCAATTCTCTAAAACGTCTTTTTTGCCGAATCTAAATAACTGGCAAGAAAGTTGTGAGGCTCGAATATGATGGAGCTCATTTTGTTTGAGGGTTAAAGATTAGGAGGTAATTCATTTCAGCGGCTAAAGTAAATTTAATTTAGTTGGCTCTGGTGGTAGATTGTCGTGGTATGACATTACATTACATAAATACCATAATATATCTATGGGGGAGGGACCAATAACTTAAAGGCGAACCGACAAGGAACGGAACAAAACGAGTTTCGACGCGCGGAACAACGAGATAAGAGTGTAACGAGGTCAGGTAAAATTTTTGCAATGGCAAAGCTCAAGGTTATTTAAAGAGGCATGTACAAAAATATAATTTTATTTACAAAAATAAGAGAATAAATAGGCAAAATTACATCGGTAAACGAGGAGGAGGGGGGAATTGTAGTTATGCGTCAGACACTGAAGTTAAAAATTAATGTATTACAGAAGGAGACTATTCAAATGGGGATGATTAACTCAATTGGGTTGCTGAAGGGGGGAAGGAGACGGGTTGGCTTACGGAGGATTCCGGGTGAGACGTCAGGGTATGGTTTCACGGATGTCTTTTGCACGTAAGGTGAGGGCGCTCGGAGCTTCTGAGCGGAAAGTTAACGTGATGACGGTTCTCCAAAAGGAGGGGCGGTAACTTCAGGTCGAGGGGAGAGTATTTCTGCCACCAGAAAACAAGGAGGAAACGAGGAGGGCTTCGACAGGAGTTGATGAGTGAAGTCGGAAAAATCGCTCGGTAGCGATCGTCAAATGGAATTACCTCACTGGCTGGGGCTAATTCCAACACACGAAAAAGTTCAGCCGTTACTTTTCTTTGTAGTTAGCACCTGACTTGGAACTAGGAGAATTTTCTTGGGTCCTGGCAAGACTCCTCAACTCTGTGTCTGCCACATAGAAGAAGAACCCTATATATATCCGAAGCTCCCTCCCACGGGGTGGGGGAAACAGCGCTACTCTCGAATGGCCTCGAATCTTCACGCCAAGGCGATTCTAACCCGCGTAAAGGTGGTCCGTGGTGGACGCAGTTTGAGGCTACCGCTTGTGGAAAGAGATGGGAGGCTTACAAATTTAAGCCTAACCAACTTCTAGAATCTTTTCCAGCGCAAGGACTTCACTTTCATGCTGGAAAATAAATTCCACGTGGAATTGCCCCACAGAGATGCCATGTTAGATACGCTGTAGGTAAGACTACCTGTCACATACCTTATACCACCTTACTTCATAACACATACTTTCCATCAGTGTATGAAAGCGGACCAGACACTCTCACAGGTAAGCATCTTTGAGCAACTTCCAATCCCAGTGTAAGGTAGGGTATAGTGTGGGTTTTTCACATCATTTCGACTGCGACTCTGGTTGATATTATACCTAGGAAGCATTCTGTCGCGACGTGTTGTTGACGTTAAGATGACTAATTTATTCAGATAAAATCTTTCAGTTTCAAAGTTGAAGTAACTTGATTGTCTGATAAACTAAGATTATTAGCTGTAAAGCAGATTACATCAAATTTCATAATCTTTCTTTGCAACTTCAAAAAACACTATTCACAGTGGATGTTGAGAATATCCAGAACGATGGCGGGGGTAATCCATGTCTTCTGATTTAGCGTCGTTATCAATTGAAGTACCTCAGCTAATGTCATCGACATGAAAAACTTCCTATGGTTCTGCTATTGGTATAAAATAATACATGTTAAGGCACTAATTGTTAACTACATGTTAAATATTGCAAAAGAGTAAAAATTAAAACTTTTTGTGATATTCAAAGTAGTTAAATGTACCATGTTCTTGTATATCCTGAAATATTTTATCCCTCGCTTCTTGCTGGAAGGATGTTGTTTAAAAAATCTCCTCTTGATAAGCCATATAATCTATCCTCTTAGTCATTTTGGTTTTCGTAGAGCTCAATGTTCTCACCGTTCTTCTCTTTGAGTAACAGACTGTTCTTCTGCATTTTCTTGATTGGTTCTGGAGTTCCTATATCAAACAGGCTGTCTAATTCCAGCGCAAATGCTCCTCGTTTCCTAAAGGGTTACGAGCTCTTCCTGTGTCTTTCATCAGAGCACGATGTTTCTCATGTTGTCTCATGAAGAGCTTTATTGAGCTGTACTTGGTCATTATATTGATCCTAGACATCTGCCAGAATGGTACGATTAGATTCAAATGTATCATATGCGAGGTCGTGAACCTTTAGCCTCCTTGCATTTTACAGTCAATTCTGAAGAGTTAGAAAATTCTGGACCGCTCAAAAGATATCTCTCAGTTCCTTGCTTAATGTCGTTGTAAACATACAAGTTGTAGTTTGTTTTCTCGATTCTGATTGAATTTCTGTTATTTCCTAAAAAAATATATATAATTATTATTATTATTATGAATTATTATTGTTAATTATTTTATGTATTATTAATATTTATTAATTTTATGCTCTTTCATTTGATACCTAAGTGATTGATCTACCCTGTTTCGATCAAAAGTTTTACTGCTAAAACATGATTCAAGAGACCCCGGAAAGGAGTTTCTTGAAGCTCTATGGGGCGCGAGGCTTCCAAAAATCCGAGGTAAAAATAGTTGTGATTTTCATCTTTTTTAAGTCAAAAGGCATCGGAAAATGTACAGAATCCTATGAAAATAAAAAAAAAATCATTTTGGAACATAGCTAATGGTAAGTTCTATCTAGCATGTCTGCATTCCTCCCACCCATTTATCCTTCAACTACTCCCTCCAATATTTATTCTCCAAATTCATTCATTTACTCCCCCCGCAAACATTTTCCACACTTTTTCACTTTTTCTAGTGTCACCCCTCTCTTTATCCCTCTTACCTTGAAACTTTCTGCGAGATACGGCCTCTTTGTTATTGCGCTTTAAATTCGAGAAAAAATATAAATAGGGTTGCCTGTTGTCATAATGATGTTTTATGGAGCCCCTTTGGTCCAACATCTATTCTATTTCTCTAGTCCCTCACTTTCTCAACCAGGTCTTCCAATGCCAACGCACTAATACCCCTGTTCTAAATCCACCTCACTCAGCATTCAAAATGGAACGAACTCCTTCTAACACAATAATCACTCTTTTAATTTCAATCGACACTTCTGATGCATTAAATGAAACTTTAAAGCCCCCCTCTCCCTCAATGTAACGACTTAAAATAAAACAATTTAAAAAAGAAATAACCTAACCTAACCCGTAACTTAACACTCATAAATTGTATTGGACTTCAAGCCTCGAGACAAGAGTTCGATTCCGGCGAGCGTTGATACAAAACTTACAGCGGCGTTACGATTTAGATGCCCATTGGCAGATACGCTGCAATTACCCCGGGGGGAGGATTAGAAAGCTTCACACCTATCATCACAAACGCAGCCAATCAAACCACCGCTATCATCCCGTTCCCGTCTTCACGGCGCAACATACCCCCCCCCTCCTCTGGACCGGAACCCACCGACGGAGAAATAGTATCTCTTATGGTACCACCCATACCCACATACCCCAACGTTGATTACTAGTGTCTCCTATTGGGGTACTCATGTCCACATATCCCTGACGCGAAACCACGACGGGTAACTGCTCTCAAAAGACAATGATACACCCCTCCCCTCCCTTGAGCTTTCATTCCTTCCAGTGAGTTGCATACTGATCTATATGGGTATTTCATCATCCTGTCAGGGGATCTCATCTACGATGCGAGAGATGCATGTAGCAACTTACTCCTACGACAAGATTCCTTTCCTAACCAAAGTTAAAAAGAACAAACAAACAAAGAACTAACAAACTAAAAATAGTGTGGACCATAAAGGTAAAATGAGCAAAGTTAGGCACCCAAAGTAATAAAAGATTCGAAGTTTCATAAAAGTTAATTGAACTCCAAAATTAAAAAAAGCTTTATTCTGAACCTTCAAAACGTAAGTTGAAAGCAGTCGTAGATGAAGTATTTATTATAAGATACTAGTTATAACAATATACACCCGTTTCCATCTGCACGAAACTAGTATCTTCTAATTATATTTTTCCAGCTTCAGTGACGTCTTCCTTATTCGACTCAACTAGCGTACCATCTTCACCAACTGGCTTTCCATTTCCCCATCACTTACGGTATAACAGCCACCTAAATACCTTTAGCTCCATACATATATACAGTACAGGTTTGCTCTCTCGAAGCATTAATATATACACACGATTCATCTTCTATACAGACACAAAACACCATAATGTTACTCTCGTGATTTATATTTAACCTTCGTATACCTTCTACTTCTGACTCTTGAGGTTAAAACAGCTGCCATGCCTATCTTCACTATTGAGCATTTGCTATACGTCATCTCTATCCTCGCGACTGCAAATTGCCATTCAACCATTTAGTTTTCCACTTTTTTTCCAGTTCTAGTGCGCTTACCTACAGACCTTACATTAGCAACTATTCGTTCCGTATTTACTTTATCCTAATGTCCATATTTTCTCCTATTTCCATGTTTTTTCATATATTTTTCCATTTCTTGCTAATTAAACAACCGTGTACTATTTAGTGGTCCTCTCTTTTCACCCTTCTACTATCTTCCACACACCCACATAATAGATGTTAACTAGCATAAGCATGCGGCCAGATACTACCATATTCATTTTCTTTACAGCTTTCACATCAAACCCAATCCACAGCATATTCTTATTTACCAATCGTAAATTAAAATCATAGTTATATACACCCTTTATTAAGTGCACCAAACTATGAGAACTTTAGCACATCTTGTGCAGAAAAAGGTGTGTGCCAAACTGAGGTTCCTTTCTTGACTAATTTATCATCCGCTGTACATGTTATTCTTATCGAAGTGTAAAAACGCTACATTTAGCTATTTCTCTGTCAAACTTTTCTATTCATAACTCCTAGAACCATCAACCAATACTAATTTTGAATTCACTCAACTACTCATCCCAATTCATTTCATAAATTCTCTTTTATTCCAGGGGTTCCACATTCAAATTAAACACATTTTAATTCTGCCACTCAGAAATTTTTCAAGTTTAGACATTTATACACAAATATTACATCATGTCATTCTTCACTCAATAGTACACGCCCCTCTCTTTTATATTACCCCCACGATTTATGGCTGATTGCCCTCTTTTCACTTTATCTTCTATAAACTATTCTTTTTCCTCCATATTTGATACACATTTGATAAGCAACCGCAATCTCCCTCTTTTAAACTCCTTCACAAACTCTTACTTGTTTTCTTCATAGTATATTCCCATCACATTCTACGCACTAAATCAATTTTTATGTTTACGAGTCTTGAGTGATCTACCTTGAAGGGGTCCAGGACATCTGCCCCCATCACTGCTATTTTTTAATACAATCTCAGGAATTCTGAGGTTCAGCTTCCAAGGCCAGTGTCTACTCTCTCTCTCTCTCTCTCTCTCTCTCTCTCTCTCTCTCTCTGTCTCTGTCTCTCTCTCTCTGTCTGTCTCTCTCTCTCTCTCTCTGTCTGTCTCTCTCTTTCTCTCTCTCTCTCTCTCTCTCTCTCTCTCTCTCTCTCTCTCTCTCTCTCTCTATATATATATATATATATATATATATATATATATATATATATATATATATATATATATATATATATATATATATATATATATTATATACAAGAAGAGAAATTGGACGCGAATGAGCAATGAGACAAGAAACAGGAGTTTGTTAGAGGTAAGAGAAAGAGACATTAGAAGAAAACTAGAATCAAAGAGAGCAGAGGGCGGCACAATGAAGGCAATCCTTTAGCGAGAAGACAGAGATAATGCCAGGAAAAAAGTTTGAAATTCCAGGGAGAAATCCCTGTGGTGATTGTTATCACCCGCAGAACTTGCATTGCATTTGCTCTTTCTATATATATATATATATATATATATATATATATATATATATATATATATATATATATATATATATATATATATATATATATATAAATATATATGTATATAAATATATATATATATATATATATATATATATATATATATATATATATATATATATTTCGATGCCTACATACAGGTCTTGATATTATGCATTTGTCAAATATATTTTATATAATTTTTGTTGTTCTTTTGCAAAGAATCCAAGTGTTGTTTTTCGGAATGAACCGTCTGTCACTAACGAAGGCCAATTATGACAGCTACTGTATGAAATCTTGCGGAAATGGTAAAAACTTAAAGAGAACTTGAAACTATTTTCTATGTCTGTTTTCTGCTATTTATATCCAATCCCAAAAGTGGAGTTGTATTAATTGGTTCCAGTCGATTGAATGAGAAAGAGAAAATGGGTCGTCAAGATTTGTGTTTAGTGCTGCCAATCTTCAAGAAAAATGAGCCATTTTGCTCTGTATCGTTGCTTGGGGGGAGAAATGAATATTCTCTGGCAATAATAATGAGCTTAGCAGTTATTAAATGGATGCGAGCTCCCAATTTTTTTCCAAACAATCCCTTTACACAGAAAAGACTTGGGGAAACTGATTTTATTGTAGTTTGCAAATTGCATAATTAATTTGTTTCAACAAGGGAAATAGATTAGTGAGGACACAAAAATTCAAGAAATCTACTGTGCGGATAAAAATGTGAAATGAAAACGGCCAATACTGATCAACAGAGATTAACCCATTCCACTACATCACAAACTTCAGCCACACATTTATTAAATCATTGTTCAAAAAATAATCAAACTAGGTTATGAAATATTGCCTTACTAAGCTGTCATTTCCAAAAATGTTTAATATTTTTTTTAAACATTTCAAATTATTTAAAAGTTGCAAAAGATGCGTAACTTAAGAAGCCTTAGGTGAAGCTTTAAAGCGTTCCATAATCCCCAAATAAAGAAGAGTTCATTCCATCGGAAAGTTGAATTGAGCTTTACGTTGGAATATCTTTTGATTAAATAGATTTGTTAAATATAATTTAAAATGTATTTACTTTTTCGCCTAAAATACATATTTCATGTGATACACTTTAATATTTTTCACTCCAAATGTCTAATAAATACTAGAGCAGTTGTGGTTTTCAGCTGATAATCAAAATCACACAATAGGTAAGATAACGACTACCTTAATATTTTATATAGTTACAGATTACCTTTAGCACCACCATCAAAAACCTCACACTAAATGAACTAGAGTCCTACATTTAGTCTACCAATCTATCAGATCCCCGTCTTTCTCATTCATTGACCATTCCCTGCAACAAGTTTTTATCGGGATAGAAATCTGTTAATTGAGAGCGCTGAGGAATGGGTCTATTTTTATATACTCCTCCAGATACCCACCCACCCTCGCTTATCTGTTTGATAGAGTTCTCATTAGTCCGACTAGCGACGCCAGGTTCTTGGATGAACTACCCTAAAAAAGAGGGCAGCACGTCTTACTTCAGTATATCCACTTAGCTAGTCATGCAACAAAGTAAAATTAAAAAAGAAAATGCTTGAAACAAAAAAAATTTACAATATGTTTTTTTTTATTTCATTAAAATTTAAAACTACCGAAATGCCTTCAGATACGAGGGGCTGTCAATAAGTTCAATGCACTTGCGCCACTTGTCCCTGAGGCTTCGAATTCCCGACAACCAGAAATCTCCCGAATGCTGTTCAATCCAGCTCCTGGACGGCGAGCTGGACATCTTCATCGTCCCTAAACTGGCGTCCACGCATTGCAGCCTTGAGCTACCGGAATAAAAAGTAGTCGCTAGGGGCAAGATCTGGACTGTAGGGGGGCTGGTTGAGCTCCTCGAATCCGCACTCGCGCAGGGCAGCTTGGGCAACTCTGGCCTTGTGGACTTTGACGACGTTGAAGTCGATCATTGGGCGTCAGGTTTCTAGGGATCCAACGGGCAGAGACCTTGGTCATGGCCAAATTGACGTGGATGATGTTGATTACACTTCCAAGTTGTCGCTCGATTTCTTCGACCTTCATCCGTCGATTTTCGAGGATCATCCTCTCCACACGGCCCACATTGTGCTCGTTGGTCACGTCTGACGGGCGTCCTGGACGGGGGTCATCTTCAAGGGACTCACCACCATGGCGGAACTCTCTATTCTAGTTAGCAATGGTTGCATAGGAAGGGGCGGTGTCGGTATACACTGCAACCATGCGTTCATGGATCTCTTTTGCATTTTTGCCTTCGTTGGTAAAAAAATTGATCACTGCACGGTGCTCAACCTTCTCCATTGTTGAAAAATTTGTGACTGACGATCTGCGATCAGCTACTGCTTCTTAAATAGACGAGGCAGGAGCGTGCGGCTGCAGGTCCTGACTTGTCATAATGTCTCCTAGCACCCCCACAAACAGCCATCCCCCTTCCTCTGTTTTGCCCTACCGATTCGCAAAACTTATTCACTGCCCCTCGTAATTTAGCGCAAACATTATTTTTTAGCTATTTAATATTTCTCTCCTGGCTGACGTGCTTCAAAAACAAATATCAAAGAGGATTCTTTTTTGAAAGGGAGCTAGACTTAAATTTGAAGTTACAAAAAGTATGTTGAATAATATGCAAGGGAAAAATAACTTTTAAGATATTCTGTATTTTCAATCTTGCGTTGAAACCCAAATATGTCATTTTAGAAGTTACGGTTATTATCATTTGCAATCAGATTCACTAATTCAAATTTAATCCTTTCTCCAAGAGTTCTTCTGTTCTTAATGTACAAATTTTATTCCTAGAATCTGTTAATAAGAACACAATTTTTTTTAGTGAAAAAGGAAAATAAAGTTGTAAAACCATCGAGAGCATTGTTACTCGGGGAAGTATGAATAGGGGAAAATGTTCTTTCTTCTGTCTTTTTAGGGGTGATAAAATATAGACTGAGAAGCTGTAAGTAGAGTCTACTTGTAGCAATTGAGTTCAAAAAGGGGGGTGGAGGGGATTCTCTTAAATTTGTCTCCATTCCTCTGTGAAAGCTGCTCTCTTGCAAGTCATTCTACCTGAAAACATTTTTCCTTCCTTCATTGTAATTTGAAGTAGTTTTGAAATAATTGCGTGTCCTAATCTTAACAATTATCATGAACCTCTTTTTAAAAACATTTTCAATGAGATGCTTTTGCTGGTCTTCAGTTTATTCACTTAACAGAAAAACGGCCTCAATTTTATTAATTGCTCAGGAAAGAAATCGGAATTGGTAGGTCGTACCAAACAAATTATTCATTTAAAAAATAATTCGAAGGCGAAGAGGATTGACGAATATCAACATTAAACTACTCATAGCTGTACCTTTAATATCATATTATACGATTTGTTTTACCAATGCGGTCTATTTTCCAACGCAAATCTCATAAAAACCAAACCATATGACTCAAATCTAAGTGAACAGAGTTGGTTCCTCGAAATGAATAAATTATATTTCAATTAAGAAAATAAATTGTTGCAACCTCATTTTCTATTAATGGATTAAGAATAGATGAAAGGAATGAGTTCAACTCAGAACCATGAAAGTTGGAGAGAGACTTGTTATTTTTATTAATTTTTGATCAACAACCAAGTTAATTTTTTTCCCTCAATATTGCTCTTCACACCTTTTGCTTGTTATAATGGTTTTGCAATAAAGCCATTGTTTGTATTTTATTACCTCACATCGTTTCCTACCCTCTTTTTCCTACATAAAGACGAACAAAACGTGTAATGTAACTTTGAAATATAGCTTCTCTTTGTCATCACTATCTAGAAATTGATCTGACCCATTTACGATGGTTTCTGCATTAACATATACTCAGAGTATTGAATGATAACGATTCAATTAGTCTTCTTAACACACTACCATGACTCTTTTGACTCAAATGAGTGCATAGAATAAGCAGTTTACGGAATAATTATACTAAGTGCTATTAATGGAAGGCTACTTATCATTGATGTCAAGTAAGATAAACGAGATGGCTTTATACATAACATTCGTAGAGTTAAGAGCTCACAAAGTCGATCGTGATTCACGATTATGCAAAACATCCAACAAGGAAGAAGGAAAGCAGAAACTGAGCGCTTTCCTTATAAAGATTTTGAAATTACAGACCTCATTAGTCCTTGGACTCGAAGACGAAAGTTAGGTCATATTTGCAAAACGTGAGGAAAATTCAACTTTTAAATTTCTTTAGATATTCTTTGCATGTCCCTGGATTTTATATACATAGCTCTTATTTAGGGGTTTCCTATAGCCACAAGTTGGACATTCTCCTTCACTTATTTTTAGTTTCTGAATTTTGCTCATTATAGTAAATTATTTATTTCCCTTAATATCTCATATCATTCCAATAAATTTGAGGTTCAAAGGAGCTTTTCTATTGTTAAACCATGTTTAATTTTAAGCTATCTTACCATTGATCTATGGAGGGATTAGATATCTAACTTTTACTAATATTCCACTAAACAAACCATTAAAATGATCAAATATTTCTGTTATTAAAAAATGGTCCAATTAAAACATTTCTTATTACCCCTAAATTATTAGTTCTTCTTATAACTCTTATGGAAAAGATTAAAGACAATTTTTTTTTAATGTCCATTAATTTAAATTTAAATTCTTGACTGGTTTAAAGAATAATTGTTATGCTTTGTTAGGATTTGAGCCTGCCTTTATAAATAACCATTTAACATCCGAAAGAACATCAGTCCTCTGAAGAAAATAGACTAGCAAAATTTAGATATAAATAGACGCGGAAATTTGAGCCTTCGCATTACACACATATATATATATATATATATATATATATATATATATATATATATATATATTAAAAAGCATGTGTGTATCTATATATATATATATGACCGCTATTTAAGACCACTTAGAAGGACCATAAGGGCAAAAAAGGCTACCATTGGGGGCAACACGATCTGGTGAGTAACATAGGCTACTCGGATTTAGCAAAAGTGTCGCCACTTGGTTGTCAAAATTAAAAAAATATACTTGATAATGCTTATAGATTTTGAAATATGAATCTGTTACACCGTAGAGTTTTCAAGATGGTTCTTCTTTGAAAAACATGTAAAGTGAAATGAAAAGGAAAGTCAGAGAGGATGAATAAATCGTATGAACCTTCCTCTCTTACTCACTGGCCATCTTAACGGAGGCTAAGGTGAGGGGGAGGGAGAAGCTCGGTGCTCATTTGTAGTCCTTCGCACCATCATTTTCCAGAATCAAAGTAGAATCCGGGCAGTCCCTTATGAACTTCGGTAGGTTTATTCACAGGTTAAACAATGAAAAAAAGGCGAACATAAGACAAACAATTCGAGAAGAGGGAAAATAACAATTATTAACACGAGACTAGCGGTCGCTTTCAATAAAACCTGCCAAATGAAAAAACACTGCCCAAACTCTCTCTCTTACGCGCACACACACACACACACACATATATATATATATATATATATATATATATATGGTTGTACCACGTAGGGAAAAAGAAGATTGATTGGAGCTAGTAATTTCGTTACCTTAATAACATTTTCAAACTCACACATTGTGTTTGAAAATTTTATCAAGATAACGAAAGTACTATCTCCAATCAATCTTTCTTTTTCCATACGTAGTACAACCAAATATTTATACTTATTCACGTGTTACCTCTCGTAATTTTTACCCATATATATATATATATATATATATATATATATAAATCCAACTTCACCGTAGGAAAGAGAAAACGGAATCATTTTTCTTCGGAAATAGCTATTTCTAACTTCGAAAATTCCCAGCTGGGGTTGGATTCTAAACGTGCACATTGAGGGAAAGAGCAACCCCTTTGATCTCAATTAGACCGCCCTGTGATATAATTGCCTGAGGCTGCCGCGCCTTCCTTCTATCACATATTGGTACTCATGCTTCCCACGTGTATTCTGCGAGGAGAGAGTAGCATGGCGTTCTTATCGCCCTAACATTTCCCGAGTCTAATCTTCCCCCGCTCCAAGTTTAAACAAGGAGGTTCAATCCCTCGTTTTCCTGCAGGCGTCGATCTGGCCAGATTGAATTAGGCTTATGGGAAGATAAGAGTGTTCAAAGTGCTAGCGGGACATTCCATGGAAGTCCCCCATTGCCCCATACCACGAAGGGCTGGCTCAGGCTATTTATTCGATAGAATTTCGCATTTGAATCAGATCATGCCGATCCAGTCTTCCTTGTGCACCTAGGAACTCTGCCCCGAGAACCCCCTTATTGTCCAGAAGAGGACAATATCCTTGAGTTCCAAGGTTTGTGCCCCTCGAGGCGCCAAGTCAACAGGGCACCCCTGCTGTTCAATTGTTCAGAAGAGAACAATTTTAGAACAGTCATTATTCTTCGAGCCCGTTCGGCAAGAAACGGTTCTCGCTCCTCTGATATCACGTCAGTGGTAATTTAATTCACTCTTTTAAGATCCCGATTATCTTCGTCAGGCATCACGCCGATCCGGTATCCCTTGTGTACCTAGGAAATCTACCTCGAGAACCCCCTTATTGTCTAGAAGATTTTTTTTTTTTTTTTTTTTTTTATAGAGCCCATCTGGCAACTACCCACTTGGGCATAAGTCGCCGAAAAACACGACAGCCTAGAATTAGGCTACTTTAAAGTTAAAATATGAAAACTTAACAATCAATATAAATTTGAAAAACTTAACAATCGAAGCAATCTCCGGCAGCGGGGGGAGGTCCCCCTCACCCCGGTGCAGGAGAGTGCAATCTAAAACAAAACAATAACAAAAAAAGGAACCTTAAATAAAGGGGAGAAGGCCGGCCTCCCCCAAAAAGTCAATAAGTCCACCAGTCATGGTGCACGCACTCGTCCCGAGTACAAGGGACAGGCGGTAGCGACCCCGCCCATCCCGGTACCGAGACAGGTATCGTGCGCGAAGATCACCCAGACTGGGACATTCGACAAGAATATGCCGAACAGTCTGGGGGACGACGCAGTCGTTGCAATAGGGCACATGCGAGCGCTCCACCAAGTAACGATGCGTCACACGAGTGTGTCCGATTCGAAGACGACAGAAAGCAACCTGAAGCCGCCGCGGCATTGGGGGATAGGTCCATGGGAACAGTCGCGGCGCAATGGCACGCAACTTTAAGTTCCCCTCGACCGTCTCCCATCTTCTTTGCCAAGCAGTCCGAAGAGCTGCCCGTATTCCTGCCATGTAGTCGGTGTGAGGAAGAGC
This sequence comes from Ceratothoa steindachneri, assembly GCA_963969495.1. Lineage (NCBI taxonomy): Eukaryota > Metazoa > Arthropoda > Malacostraca > Isopoda > Cymothoidae > Ceratothoa > Ceratothoa steindachneri. Next base: position 110,301,958 of record OZ018324.1, on the reverse strand, counting down.
GAAACGCTGGTCCGGTCGCAGAGTCCTCGCGGACTCTTTGGCGCCCTCATCGGCGCGCTCATTCCCCGCAATTCCTACATGTCCAGGAACCCAGCAGAAGATAATCTCGACATCTGCCCGGCTCGCCAAAACCGTGGCATCACGGATTTCGCGAACCAGGGGATGCGGAGATTCCAATGCCCCGAGAGCACTCAGGGCGCTTTGTGAGTCGCTATAAATCACAATCCGGTCTCCGAACCGGGCACGTCGCGTAATCTCCCGTACCGAGTGGTGTATTGCCACCAGCTCGGCCGTGAAGACAGACGCAGCGCCTGGTAGAGCCCCGCTGACTTCAAACAGAGGGGATACGGCGTGGAAGCCGACCCCCTCTTGGGACTTGGAGCCATCCGTATACACTGGCACGGTACCAGCGTGACACGATGTGTGCTCCAAAAAGATCGAACGCAATACTCCCGGCGCAGTACAAGCTTTGGGAGCAGAGGCGTGGCGACCAATAGCCAAATGTGGTACCCTCCAGGGTGGCGTCCTGGGCAGAACCAGGGGCGCCACCGGCCCGAGAGCTATATCTACCTCTCGAAGGAGTTTCCTGGCCCTAAACCCAAAGGGCTTAGGGTATGACTGGCGTCTCTCGGCGGCATAGGCACCTTCGAGATCAGCTGCGGATGCAGTGAGAGCTGTTGGCGACTGGGGGAGGCGCCGGGCTCGCGCGTACAGGCGAGTGATGCACTGCACGCGGCGCAGAGCGAGTGGCATCTCCCCAGCATCGACCAACAGGCTCTTAATGGGGGAAGTGCGGAAGGCACCGGTCGCAAGGCGAAGGCCGGTGTGGTGGATCGAATCCACCTTCCGCAATAAACGCTCGGCTGCGGATGCATAAAACTCGCATCCGTAGTCGAGCTTCGAGCGAACAAAGGATCGATAAAAAAGTAAGGCGGTAGCCCTATCAGCGCCCCAAGCGCTGAACGTCACGGAACGGAGAATGTCCATGGCGCGGGTACAAGAGACCCTAAGGCTGCGAATGTGAGCCTCCCAGGTGAGGCGTCGGTCGAATACAAGACCAAGGAAACGGTGCGACTCAACCACATCCAGGCGCACCCCATTAAGAAACAAATCTGGGTCGGGGTGAAGCCGTGGATGGCGGCAGAAGTGCACCACCTTAGTCTTGGCCAAAGAAAACCGAAACCTGTGCGCTTTGGCATAGCAAGAGACGCGGTTCAATGCCTGTTGGAGTCGGCGCTCCAGAGTTGGCATCTGGGCCGCGCCAAAAGAGATCGAAAGGTCGTCCACGTAGAGCGTAGCGAGAACATCTTCCGGCAGCACCGAGGTGATGCCGTTGATGCTCAGGGCAAAGAGTGTGACACTGAGGACACTTCCCTGCGGGACACCCTCTTCCTGCTCCTTTGGGCCGGAGAGGGCTCCCCCCACCCGTACGCGGAATCGACGATCTCGCAAAAATTCAGATATAAACATTGGGAGGCGTCCCCTCGCCCCCATCGTGTGGAGAGTCTCCATGATACCGTATCGCCATGCGGTATCATAGGCTTTCTCCAGATCAAAAAACACCGTGGCGTAGTGCTGTCTACGAAGGAAAGCCTCGCAGACGGCATTTTCCAGTCGGAGCAGAGCATCCGACGTGGAGTGGAACTTACGGAAGCCGCACTGTGCAGAAGACAGATGGCCTCCGCTGTCCAGGAAATAGGCTAATCTAACATTTACCAATTTCTTCATCAACTTGCACACGCAAGAGGTTAGAGAGATTGGGCGGAAACCGGTCGGAGTAGAGTGATCTCTCCCCGGCTTGCGAAAGGCGAGCACAGTAGCGATTCGCCAGGAGTCTGGGAGGAGACCTTCCACCCAAATCCTGTTGAACAAATCTAATAGAAAGGCCATGCCTCGCTCACCCAGGTGTCGAAGCATGGCGTACGGGACATCGTCCGGACCATGGGCGGTGTCCGCGCACGAAGCGAGAGCGGAACGCAACTCACTCACAGTAAACTTGTCGATGAAGGGTTCTCCGCCTCTGGAGGTAAAGTCCAGCCGGCGGCCTTCCGCGACATCACGACGTGCATTGAATGCTGGCGGAGCAGCATCACGGCTAGAGAATGCGGAAAAAGCGGTCGCTAAGGATTCCGCCACGGACGCGGGGTCCGAGATTGCGGTCCCATTCTCCTGGAGAACGGGAGGGGGGTCCTGCGAGAACTTGCCCCGAATCCTTTTGACTCGCTTCCACACCTCAGCTAAAGGGGTCTTCCCGTTAAGTGAAGACACGTATGCCCGCCAAGAAGAGCGGCGGGCGTGCTTCGAAATATACCGGAACCTAGCCCTAGCCCGACGAATCTGGCCAGTAACATAGGCTACTCGGATTTAGCAAAAGTGTCGCCACTTGGTTGTCAAAATTAAAAAAATATACTTGATAATGCTTATAGATTTTGAAATATGAATCTGTTACACCGTAGAGTTTTCAAGATGGTTCTTCTTTGAAAAACATGTAAAGTGAAATGAAAAGGAAAGTCAGAGAGGATGAATAAATCGTATGAACCTTCCTCTCTTACTCACTGGCCATCTTAACGGAGGCTAAGGTGAGGGGGAGGGAGAAGCTCGGTGCTCATTTGTAGTCCTTCGCACCATCATTTTCCAGAATCAAAGTAGAATCCGGGCAGTCCCTTATGAACTTCGGTAGGTTTATTCACAGGTTAAACAATGAAAAAAAGGCGAACATAAGACAAACAATTCGAGAAGAGGGAAAATAACAATTATTAACACGAGACTAGCGGTCGCTTTCAATAAAACCTGCCAAATGAAAAAACACTGCCCAAACTCTCTCTCTTACGCGCACACACACACACACACACATATATATATATATATATATATATATATATGGTTGTACCACGTAGGGAAAAAGAAGATTGATTGGAGCTAGTAATTTCGTTACCTTAATAACATTTTCAAACTCACACATTGTGTTTGAAAATTTTATCAAGATAACGAAAGTACTATCTCCAATCAATCTTTCTTTTTCCATACGTAGTACAACCAAATATTTATACTTATTCACGTGTTACCTCTCGTAATTTTTACCCATATATATATATATATATATATATATATATATATAAATCCAACTTCACCGTAGGAAAGAGAAAACGGAATCATTTTTCTTCGGAAATAGCTATTTCTAACTTCGAAAATTCCCAGCTGGGGTTGGATTCTAAACGTGCACATTGAGGGAAAGAGCAACCCCTTTGATCTCAATTAGACCGCCCTGTGATAGAATTGCCTGAGGCTGCCGCGCCTTCCTTCTATCACATATTGGTACTCATGCTTCCCACGTGTATTCTGCGAGGAGAGAGTAGCATGGCGTTCTTATCGCCCTAACATTTCCCGAGTCTAATCTTCCCCCGCTCCAAGTTTAAACAAGGAGGTTCAATCCCTCGTTTTCCTGCAGGCGTCGATCTGGCCAGATTGAATTAGGCTTATGGGAAGATAAGAGTGTTCAAAGTGCTAGCGGGACATTCCATGGAAGTCCCCCATTGCCCCATACCACGAAGGGCTGGCTCAGGCTATTTATTCGATAGAATTTCGCATTTGAATCAGATCATGCCGATCCAGTCTTCCTTGTGCACCTAGGAACTCTGCCCCGAGAACCCCCTTATTGTCCAGAAGAGGACAATATCCTTGAGTTCCAAGGTTTGTGCCCCTCGAGGCGCCAAGTCAACAGGGCACCCCTGCTGTTCAATTGTTCAGAAGAGAACAATTTTAGAACAGTCATTATTCTTCGAGCCCGTTCGGCAAGAAACGGTTCTCGCTCCTCTGATATCACGTCAGTGGTAATTTAATTCACTCTTTTAAGATCCCGATTATCTTCGTCAGGCATCACGCCGATCCGGTATCCCTTGTGTACCTAGGAAATCTACCTCGAGAACCCCCTTATTGTCTAGAAGATTTTTTTTTTTTTTTTTTTTTTTATAGAGCCCATCTGGCAACTACCCACTTGGGCATAAGTCGCCGAAAAACACGACAGCCTAGAATTAGGCTACTTTAAAGTTAAAATATGAAAACTTAACAATCAATATAAATTTGAAAAACTTAACAATCGAAGCAATCTCCGGCAGCGGGGGGAGGTCCCCCTCACCCCGGTGCAGGAGAGTGCAATCTAAAACAAAACAATAACAAAAAAAGGAACCTTAAATAAAGGGGAGAAGGCCGGCCTCCCCCAAAAAGTCAATAAGTCCACCAGTCATGGTGCACGCACTCGTCCCGAGTACAAGGGACAGGCGGTAGCGACCCCGCCCATCCCGGTACCGAGACAGGTATCGTGCGCGAAGATCACCCAGACTGGGACATTCGACAAGAATATGCCGAACAGTCTGGGGGACGACGCAGTCGTTGCAATAGGGCACATGCGAGCGCTCCACCAAGTAACGATGCGTCACACGAGTGTGTCCGATTCGAAGACGACAGAAAGCAACCTGAAGCCGCCGCGGCATTGGGGGATAGGTCCATGGGAACAGTCGCGGCGCAATGGCACGCAACTTTAAGTTCCCCTCGACCGTCTCCCATCTTCTTTGCCAAGCAGTCCGAAGAGCTGCCCGTATTCCTGCCATGTAGTCGGTGTGAGGAAGAGCGAAACGCTGGTCCGGTCGCAGAGTCCTCGCGGACTCTTTGGCGCCCTCATCGGCGCGCTCATTCCCCGCAATTCCTACATGTCCAGGAACCCAGCAGAAGATAATCTCGACATCTGCCCGGCTCGCCAAAACCGTGGCATCACGGATTTCGCGAACCAGGGGATGCGGAGATTCCAATGCCCCGAGAGCACTCAGGGCGCTTTGTGAGTCGCTATAAATCACAATCCGGTCTCCGAACCGGGCACGTCGCGTAATCTCCCGTACCGAGTGGTGTATTGCCACCAGCTCGGCCGTGAAGACAGACGCAGCGCCTGGTAGAGCCCCGCTGACTTCAAACAGAGGGGATACGGCGTGGAAGCCGACCCCCTCTTGGGACTTGGAGCCATCCGTATACACTGGCACGGTACCAGCGTGACACGATGTGTGCTCCAAAAAGATCGAACGCAATACTCCCGGCGCAGTACAAGCTTTGGGAGCAGAGGCGTGGCGACCAATAGCCAAATGTGGTACCCTCCAGGGTGGCGTCCTGGGCAGAACCAGGGGCGCCACCGGCCCGAGAGCTATATCTACCTCTCGAAGGAGTTTCCTGGCCCTAAACCCAAAGGGCTTAGGGTATGACTGGCGTCTCTCGGCGGCATAGGCACCTTCGAGATCAGCTGCGGATGCAGTGAGAGCTGTTGGCGACTGGGGGAGGCGCCGGGCTCGCGCGTACAGGCGAGTGATGCACTGCACGCGGCGCAGAGCGAGTGGCATCTCCCCAGCATCGACCAACAGGCTCTTAATGGGGGAAGTGCGGAAGGCACCGGTCGCAAGGCGAAGGCCGGTGTGGTGGATCGAATCCACCTTCCGCAATAAACGCTCGGCTGCGGATGCATAAAACTCGCATCCGTAGTCGAGCTTCGAGCGAACAAAGGATCGATAAAAAAGTAAGGCGGTAGCCCTATCAGCGCCCCAAGCGCTGAACGTCACGGAACGGAGAATGTCCATGGCGCGGGTACAAGAGACCCTAAGGCTGCGAATGTGAGCCTCCCAGGTGAGGCGTCGGTCGAATACAAGACCAAGGAAACGGTGCGACTCAACCACATCCAGGCGCACCCCATTAAGAAACAAATCTGGGTCGGGGTGAAGCCGTGGATGGCGGCAGAAGTGCACCACCTTAGTCTTGGCCAAAGAAAACCGAAACCTGTGCGCTTTGGCATAGCAAGAGACGCGGTTCAATGCCTGTTGGAGTCGGCGCTCCAGAGTTGGCATCTGGGCCGCGCCAAAAGAGATCGAAAGGTCGTCCACGTAGAGCGTAGCGAGAACATCTTCCGGCAGCACCGAGGTGATGCCGTTGATGCTCAGGGCAAAGAGTGTGACACTGAGGACACTTCCCTGCGGGACACCCTCTTCCTGCTCCTTTGGGCCGGAGAGGGCTCCCCCCACCCGTACGCGGAATCGACGATCTCGCAAAAATTCAGATATAAACATTGGGAGGCGTCCCCTCGCCCCCATCGTGTGGAGAGTCTCCATGATACCGTATCGCCATGCGGTATCATAGGCTTTCTCCAGATCAAAAAACACCGTGGCGTAGTGCTGTCTACGAAGGAAAGCCTCGCAGACGGCATTTTCCAGTCGGAGCAGAGCATCCGACGTGGAGTGGAACTTACGGAAGCCGCACTGTGCAGAAGACAGATGGCCTCCGCTGTCCAGGAAATAGGCTAATCTAACATTTACCAATTTCTTCATCAACTTGCACACGCAAGAGGTTAGAGAGATTGGGCGGAAACCGGTCGGAGTAGAGTGATCTCTCCCCGGCTTGCGAAAGGCGAGCACAGTAGCGATTCGCCAGGAGTCTGGGAGGAGACCTTCCACCCAAATCCTGTTGAACAAATCTAATAGAAAGGCCATGCCTCGCTCACCCAGGTGTCGAAGCATGGCGTACGGGACATCGTCCGGACCATGGGCGGTGTCCGCGCACGAAGCGAGAGCGGAACGCAACTCACTCACAGTAAACTTGTCGATGAAGGGTTCTCCGCCTCTGGAGGTAAAGTCCAGCCGGCGGCCTTCCGCGACATCACGACGTGCATTGAATGCTGGCGGAGCAGCATCACGGCTAGAGAATGCGGAAAAAGCGGTCGCTAAGGATTCCGCCACGGACGCGGGGTCCGAGATTGCGGTCCCATTCTCCTGGAGAACGGGAGGGGGGTCCTGCGAGAACTTGCCCCGAATCCTTTTGACTCGCTTCCACACCTCAGCTAAAGGGGTCTTCCCGTTAAGTGAAGACACGTATGCCCGCCAAGAAGAGCGGCGGGCGTGCTTCGAAATATACCGGAACCTAGCCCTAGCCCGACGAAATTCAGCGACGGTGAAATCGTTCGGGCGGCGCTTATAGCGCATGTAGGCATAACGCTTCTGTTTGAGGGCCGTCTCACACTCGGCCGACCACCATGGGAGTGGTCGGCGTGCAAAACGGCCAGACGTCCTAGGAATAGTAGTCAGGCCCACGGCGATGAGGTTGCCGGAGAAGAACTCGACGGCCTCATCTACCGACCTAAACTCCTTGACTGAGATAGAGAATTCAGTCATTTCCTGAAATGCAGGCCACCGCGCCCGCGCCAAGCACCACCGAGGTGGTCTCTCAGGCGGCAGTTGCCCTGAAAATGATATTTGAATGGGAAAGTGATCACTACCATGGAGGTCATCGACCACCCCCCAATCAAAATCAGGCTGTGCATCCGAAGAGCACAAAGATAGGTCAAGGCAAGAAAATGAAGCGGTTCTCGGACAGTGATGCGTAAACTCATCCACGTTTAGGACACCCATCTCAAGCTCTTCGATCAGATCGGCAAGGACTTGTCCCCTGGGATTTATGGTGTAATCTCCCCAGAGAGGATGCCTGCCGTTCAGATCTCCAAGCAAGAGATAGGGCCTCGGCAACCGTGCCACGACGCGGCGAAAGTCCCCCGCGTCGAAGTCAGCTGACGGTGGAATGTACGCAGAAATGATAGTATTCCTCCTATCCAGGTGCAGCTGCACAGCCACTGCCTGAAAGGAGGTATCTAAAGAGAAAGGAAGAACGGAGACATCATGCCGGGTGTAAACCGCGCATCCCCCAGCCCGGCCGTCCCGCGGTGGTTGGGTCGCAAGACCCTTATACCCCGGGAGGGCAGGCAGGGGGCACGCGCCTAGCATGGTCTCCTGCAAAAAAATAGCTAACGGGGAACGGGATGAGGCGAGCCTCCGCAGCTCCTCCCAGTTGGCCCGGAGTCCACGGCAATTCCATTGAAGGAATATGCCCTCCAGGCCTAGCTCGGAGGAGACGCGGGGGCCCTCCTCGAATTGAAGACCCTCACGGGAATGGCCGTACGCTTCCCGGGGGCAGAACCCCGGGCGCTGTTGGCCGGACAAAGCGCTGAAGGCGCTGTCGCCTTCGAGGACTTATTGGGGGAGGTTGGGCTCGCCATGCGAGTCTTTTCCTCCCTCCGCCTCGAAACTTTAGGCGGGCGTTGCGGCTTCGGAGGCGGGGGGCCCTCTTTTCGAGGAACCACCGTCTCCGAGCCACTCGCTCCACCTCGGGGCGTGGGCAAAGGGGCCGAAGCTCCTTTGTTGCTGTCCTCCTTTCGGGGAACAGCTTTAGGAACCCCGGAAGATGGCCTAGCGACCATCTTCAGGGGTGTTGCCTCCTGTGAGTCTAACGACTCGGTGGAGGCGCGTGGCCGTTTCGCTTTACGCGAAACGGTCACGCTGGGGGAAGAGGGGGGAGCCCTGGTTTTAGCCGGGGCAGGGTATGAACCCTTTTTGCCGCCAGCTTTACCAGGGGAGCGCCCAGGTTGGGTAGAGCCCACAGAAGGGCTCCGAATGGGCGCGGAAACAACCGTGCTCGTTGGCCTGGATGGGCCAGGAGCAGAGGGTGCCTTTCTAACTATTGAGGCATATGACGTCCCAGGCAGAGCCGGGCGCGCCAGGACCAAGTCCTTTGCCTCGCGGAATGAGAGTCGATCCTGGGCCTGAACGGCCAGGATTTCTTTCTCAAGGAGATATGCACCACATTGCTTCGAAGAAGCAGGGTGCGGCTCTCCGCAATTGACACACTTGGCCACACACGATTTGGACTTATCGTGTGCGAACTTGGAGCAATTTACACAGACTTCGGGTGACCCCGATTTTGCACGTCTACATGATCGATTCGTATGGCCGAAGCGGTGGCAGTAATAGCACCGCCGCGGCAGTGGCACGAATGCCTTCACGCGGTAGCGGTACCAACCGGCACGCACCGACTCAGGGAGCTTGTCACAGTCGAACGTGACGAAGAGTGTAGGGGTGGGTCTCGAGGCCCCTCCCTGTTTTCTCATCACACGTTCGACCTTGACCGCCCCATGGTCGGCCAGCTCTAGGGTGATGTCCTCAATGGAGTAGTCAACGAGTTCCCTCGCATAAACTACTCCTTTCACAAAGTTCATGGTAGAGTGCGGCGTCACACTCACCGGGGTGCCATGAAGTGTCCGAAGAGCACTTATCTTGGCCGCCTCGGCGGGATTCGCCGCATTCGCCAGAAGGCTCCCGTCCGAGAAACGGGTTACCTTCGGCTCTCTACCAATTGCACTAGCTAATCCTCTCCTCTGATGGATCATGTTGCCCTTGGACAACATGGTGCCATCAGTGGAGCGAATAACGAGGAAGCGTTTGAAGCCAGCGGGCTCGAAAACGCCAGGTAACCTCTGAATCAGGGGCCCCGATGTCATCGAGGCTCCGCCCTGTGCATTCTTGGTCTTAGTCGTAGTCATGGGCTCCGCACACGAGGGGGTAGAGGGGCCGGATGTGCCGATCTTGGCTTGGTCGCCTACCAAAGTGGCAGCAGACCCATCCGTCCCCGCAGCCCCCGCGGATGGAGAGGAGCCCCGAGTCTTCTTCGTCTTTTGAGTCTTTTTAGTCTTTTTCTTTTTAGGAGAGGAGGGCGGGGAATGAACCCGCTTTTCACCTCCGCCGGCAGAAGTCCCCAGGCCAGATGGACCAGCCTCAGCCAGGTCCCTCTCCGAAATGGAGAAGGTCCTGGTTGTCGTAGGGGCACCTGTCAGAGGAGATCCCTCCCCTCCTTCTACTGCCTCGGAGCCCTCAGCCATTTGAGGAGGACCTTGCATAGGGGCGGATTCGGGTTCGGTGCTTGGCGCCGAGCCCGAATTCCCCCCCATGGAAGGCCCTACCGTCTGGGGCTGGGTCTCCTCAAGGACCATGTCTATCACAGGAGGGGCCTCCAGTTGGCCATCTCCTCCCAGGACATCGCAGGTCCCCTTGGCAGTATTGTCACTAGTCAGGTGGTGTGGGGAGGCACAGGCCTTGACCCCAGCAAGGTTCAAAATTCTTGCCAGCAGGTCTTTTGAGGGAAGCGACCGAAGGGGCCTGGCTTCCCTCTCCCCCCTAAGGGGGTTTGCCCTACCGAGCCGCTTGCACGAGGGGCGGTCGGCAATGGGCTGCCTGCTGGCTTTCTTGGCAGTCCCCTTAGAAAGCAAAGGAGGGACTGCCGCTGGAGATAGGGAGGTGCCCGAAAGCACCTCCAGAGAAGGGGGTGAGGGGGAGTCCCCTACACCCGTAGGCGTAGGAGAGGAGTAAGCCTCCTCTCCGGTTAAAGAATTATGGAGGGTCCCTTGCGCAAGCACAAGGGGGGGGACCTCCATTTTCTCGGTGGAGCTGCCCGAGGGCGGCTCCGTAGATGTTTTTGGGGAAGTTGGGGGTTGGGGTTTTTGTTTTTTTTCATACATGGGCATGGTGACCCTCTTTTGATTACGGGACGCAATAGCTCATCACCTCTCGCAGTTGCCCGCACTGCGAGAGGTGCTTACAAGCCCGGCAGAGCCAGGCGCCGCCATTCGGGACCACCCCTCCCGCATGGTGGCCTGGCAGTCCTTCGGCATGGCGGCTCCACCTTGGACACGGCGTAAAAAATATAGGTTGTGAAGAGGAGAGGAAAAGGGATGTGAGGAAGATGTGGGTGGGGATGAAGCAGGTTGTTAAAAAAAACCCATCCCGAACCGGAGCTGAGGGGTTAGGGAACAATGTCCCCTCCCCCCCTCAGCCCCGATCCGGGGTGGTTGGCTTGAGAAGAAGGTCAGCATTCTACCCTGTGAAATTAGAGGCTGACCAGAGAAAGTTGTGGGAGAGGTTGTATGAAAAGCGACGAGGTAGGGGAGAAATCGGGCTATCTGAAGGAAGGAAGAGAGGCTAAGCTGGGGCCGGACGGAGCGCTGGATCCCGTCAGCACGGCGGCCAGGATGGCAAATCGCCGCGCCCCTTACGGGGTGTCTAGAAGAGGACAATATCCTTGAGTGCCAAGGTTCGTGCCCTTCGAGACCCCAAGTCAACAGGTCCCCTCTGTTGGTTAATTGTTCAGAAGAGAACAACTTTAGAACAGTCATTGTTCTTAGAGCCTGTTCGACAAGAAACGGTTCTCGCTCTCCGGATATCACGTCAGTGGTAATTTAATTCCCCCCTTTTTAACCTTCTTCAAGAGAACTCTTGGTTACCTCAATAACCTCAATTGTTCATCCAGAACATCTCCGGTATCCTGTCTCAAGGATCGCTCGTACTTCCGAGCCCCACTTCGCTCACACTCCACGAAGTCTGTCCTTCCCCCCTCGTTAAGGACAACCCCCCCCCCCCTAAAAAAACCCTTCTCCTTGGAAGGAAATCGCCAGTGGGACCGAATCCATTCCTTCAAATCGCTTTCATCTTCACGCTGACCTTATAAATACGTAAGCTACGAATTGCATTTAATTATTTTACTTTGTGCCAACGTAACTCCGTGCTTTGACACGGATTTAGCCGACCCTTTTCCTTGTTGTTTGTTTTGTCATTTAAATCCCTCCAAATCTTAATCTACCGCTTAGTCAAATTTATCCTATGACCTTTTCATTTCATTGGCATCTCCCATTTTAATCCCCGGTCATGTAAATATTTTCCATGTGTTATTTTTGTTAGTTTAACTAATAAAATTCTATTTTATTAATGCTTGCAATATTATTTATCCTTAGGCTCCGTTCCACTTCTTAAGTATATTGAAGATAAATAAGCCTGTCGTAGAATGGACTCTCAACGATATACCATCTATAACTATTCGTTGAGGGAACTTATTTAATTATCTTGGAGTGCGAGGATATCTGGCTGGCCGATATTATGTATCTTCGATATGCTTAAGAAGTGGAACTGAGCTCAAGGATAATAATATTGCTATCATTAATAAAATAAAGTTTTATTAATAATAACTATCAACAACACACAAAACGGAAAATATTGACATAAACAGAGAATGGAAAGAGTCGTGGTGACTCGAGCTAATCCGAGGATTAAAAGATTTAAAAAGGTAAAACAAATATAAAGTTAAAGAGATGGGATGGTTCGCTAAACCATTTAAAGTACAGGATAGAATTGACAAAAGGGTTAAATACTCAAAGGTAACGTTCAGCTTACGTAATTTATACTTGTTGTGCAGAGGAAGGCGGCGTGAAGGAATTTTCGGTCCGCTGGCGAGTTCCAGCCGAAGGGGGAGGGATTAAATGATCCTGACGTGGCGTCTTGGGAATGAGAACCGTTTCTCGACGAACGGCTTAAAGAACAATGGCTGTTCTACGTTGTTCTCTTCTGAACAACAGGGGGGGGGGGGTGAGAACCGTCTCTTGGCGAACGGGCTCAAAATAACAATGGCTGTTCTACGGTGTTCTCTTCTGAACAACAAGGGGTGGGGGGTGAGAACCGTTTCTTGCCAACGGGCTCGAACGAACAATGGCTGTCCTAACGTTGTTCTCTTTCTGAACAACAGGGGAAGGGTGAGAACCATTTCTTGGCGAACGGGCTCAAACGAACAATGGCGGTTCTAATGTTGTTCTCTTCTGAACAACAAGGGGGAAACCTTGTGGGTTTGGCGTCACGAAGGCTCGAACCTTGGCCCTCAAGGGATATTGTCCTTCTCCTGGACAAGTGATTGTGAATCTCGAGGTCGAGGTCCCTTGGCGCACAAGGTGAGAGAGGGTCGTAGTGATGTTTCGCGACGAAAATCTGGATCTCCAATCTGATCTTAGTGGTAAAGTTTCCATCTAAATAGTCGAGACAATGGAGTGGAAGCTTCGAGGAAATGCACAGCCGAGCCTGAGAAAACAAGCCTTATCTTCCGATAAGCCTAACTCAATCTGGCGTGATCGGCGGATGGGGCGAACGGGGGGGATATGATAAACCTCCTTGTTTAAACATTGACTCAGGTGGCTGCGACAAGGCGCCCAGCTTCAAAGCGAAGATGCACGTGGGGAGCATCGTGGTTTTAAATAACATGTGATAGTGGTTGAAATTAACGCAGCCTCAACCCGTTCTATCACAAAGCCCTCTCCAGGCCTATTTATTAACGTAGAATAATACTCGGCCATCTGATTAAATCCCCGCAAAATGGCAAAATATTCCATGTTAGAAACTTGAATCATTCGATTGATTTCATGGAAGTCAAATGGTATTTAAATTGGCTAACTAAGTTAAGAGGAAAATCGTAGAATCGAGCTTGATATCGTCAGTTCCTAATTTAAATCTATCTGAGGGTCAATTTTGTTTTAATCCTGTAATACGAAAGCAAATATGCAAAATAGTAAAATGTCAGCCCTTCAATATGTTTAGGCCTAACCCCCCTCCCTGATTAGCCACATATATATATATATATATATATATATATATATATATATATATATATATATATATATATATATATATATATATATATATATATATGTGTGTGTGAAAAACTCAGAAAGTATCACGTGAGGGTAGCAAATGAATGCAATGTCCCACAGGAAAAAATGAAATGGTGTTTCCAAGTACTTTCGAACTTTATTAAGTTCCTTATATATATATATATATATATATATATATATATATATATATATATATATATATATATATATAGGTGTGAGTGTGTGTACTGTGAGCAAGAAAATCCATAGCAGCCGCTTGCTTAGTTGGCGGATCGGTGATCTCATATTCTTTGATACTAATGCGAACTTTGCAACGGGAATCAAATCAATCACTGGTCAAAACATCCGTTAGGTGAGATGTTCTGCTTTCTAGGAAAAGACACAAAGGTACACCATGTGAGTGCGCCGATGTTATAGATGTCTAAGTTTGGAAAACAAGTTGCTTGAAGCTAGTCATATTGTCGTTAAGTAGTTCCTTAAGTTCTTATGGCGATGAAACTTGATTGTTTTATAATTAATTTTTCTCTATGGAGACTTCCTTTCACTTATATCATGAAATCGATGAAGTCGAGGTTGTTGCTACTTCCACTAATAAGTAGTTACCAAACCGGTACATGAATGAGATGTTGTTGTTGTTCTTGTTGTCGTCGTTTTTCCAAACGTCGTTGGTTGTACAACCTTTTCTTCTCGAGCCTAGTGAATTTTGGTGGATTACGATAGAAGTTCAGGTACATCGGTATGGTCGGTAAGGTATGTTAGTAAAAAACGCGAAGCATATTCATGGATATGTGTAATTATGAAGAAGAAAACAAGGAAAAATGTATGAAATAAATTGAGGGGTAAATACCCAGGTCCCCCTCCCCACAAACGGGTATTAGCTGCTCAAGGCAGGGATTTCACAAATGCTACTCTGCTCATTATCGCCTGGGTTGAATGCAGGTTCCTTTACGAACATCTGGGTAGACGCGTCGATGCTCAGAGATCTCACAACAGGCTATCATAAAGGTTGGAATGATGTAAGTGGAAACGTTTTGCGCGGGGGGACTGGCTTTCCTTGCGAAAGTATCGGAGTCAGTCTTTGGTTGCGTGCATTCTTATACATTACGTGTGCTTTGTCATCAGCCTTACTTTCAAGCAAGTTGTTTCCTATAGTATAGTTAGTCATTGCACTCATTAAGACGTAAAAGCAAAATATTATTTAACATCGCATAGGATAGAAATTCATAAATTTTATTGCGTTCTAAAAAAATAGCCCAAAAGCGACAAAAATCGAGCAACTTTTTAACATCAAGCTCAGTTTGCAGCTAATGCAAACATTTTTCTATACTGCTCAAAGTTGAGCATCGATTCCATAATTCACTATCTCAAAAGAAATTATTCGTTATTTTCTTTCAAATTTCATTTTTAGGCCAAATGTGAAACTGATGACAACTGATACATAAAATGGAATAGATCGTGATTTAAAGAAAGTCACGTAAGGTCCTAAATAAATTGTGATACCCTCTTTTACTTAAAACAAAGTAGCATATACTTTTGTTTCTTTGACTACTGCCGTAAATAGCTTTGTAGAAACCTTGTCTTCAAAACGCACTCAAGGTTTTAATTTTTCCTTCTCGACTGATTTAAGACTCAGTGACAGTGGAACATTACTGTATATTTAGGAGAGGATGTCAGTGTCGGCCTTACCAACTCCTCTTCGCTGTAGTCTATCAATATTGAATACGTTGAATACTTTTTCAAGCTCTAGAAATGTCATTATTTTGCTGCAATTATTGTTGAACAGCATCAAGTCTTAAACACTGCTATTACTTCACAAACTTTCATGATATAGGGACGTATTACAGTAGATCGTATTTCGTATCTGTTGATAATTTAACTTTAGATCCATTTAATTTTCATGTATGGTGATTATCAAGGCTTCAAATAAAAGCAATCATAAATCCACAAGTACATAGATGTGTCATTTAGAAAAAGAATAAGGATAGGAACACAGAGTTGGCTGCATTACGGAGTCTCGAACACCCATAAATTTACCCAAGGTCAAGCCATTATGATACGAAAAATTTTACCCACCAACATATATAAAGAAAAGGAAATTTCATCTCCCACTCAAAAACCTTGCAGTTCTATTTATACTTTTAAATTTTTTTCACACTCAAGTCTTTCGACTTTTATAGATACGGACAAGTTAAGCACCATTTGCTAAAGTAGTTGTTTGCATTTCTATAATGTCTCTTCCCGAATCAAAAACACACAATTTCTCTGCTCCTTCTCGGTCAAGTTTTTGAAGGGACGTTGCAACATGGGCGCAAAGCCAAGAAAGTGCCACGCCCAACCATTGAGCGGGAAAAGAATGTCGAAAATGAGTCGTGGGCGGCAAGATCTAACCCAGACCTCACTTCCAGCAGCTGACCTCAAGGAAAACTCGCTTTGTTTTCGAACTAGGGCGCCTCCCCTCCCTCATTCCCCCACGTTTTGGAACTTCGTAGAAATAAATAGGTATTTTTCTCCTCCATTGTCGAGGTTTTCCATAAGATTTCATTGCCTTCAGAGCTGAAAAATTATCTCATTTCACGATTTCCCCACAAATAGGTTTGGTGTCTAGGGACAAGTATAAATTAATCACCCCCCCTCTATCTTAATATATATATATATATATATATATATATATATATATATATATATATATATATATATATATATATATATATATATATATATATATATATGTTTAACTTTGTTATCATTTTTGTTATTAATATTATTATTATTTCCAGCATCAACTTTAGTAGATCAAGTTCATAAAGTTACATCCGTCGCGTTGTCTAACTTTTTAATTTTAATTGGACCCCTTATTAAAACTGATAAACCCCACACTATTTCCCTCATTAGTTGGCGTAGTATCAAGGTTAATCATAATTATTTATATGTAAGAGAAAAACAGAGTTTTTAGTGATCTTGTCTTGTCCTGTCCTTTCGTAGGCGTTGGCGGATATTCTTAGGAAAGTTACGAAAAATAATCGCTTCTCTATCTAGGCAGGTAATCATATTTTTAACGATCGATGAGCAGTTATTATTTTTATGTTTCTCTTTCTTAAAAAATCAAATATTGCTGTGCATTTTTGTCTTTGAACATAATAATGGCTTGCGCGTATTTGTCAAATTTTTACCCACCATTAGTCACCTTAGAAATATAATGGAGGCAAATTATATGGACCTAAACGACTGCTTCTAAGTGTCCTTCTAGAGAAATTTTCGATTTTGTGTTCGTTTATTCGGATTAATTATGGGAGTGAAAGTTAAGGGTATTATTTTCAGAGTATGAACAATTAGGGAACAGACATCTTGTTACAGAGCAAAAATAAGTGATTCTAGATGCTTTCTAGGCGCTGATTACAAATTTGTCTTTAGAATTTGCGTATCACGTCTAGTTTTTGTGTAATTCAAATTTTCCTTTTCAAGCCATTTCAAACTTTTGCTCAATATTTTACCATTATGTAATTTTTAATATATTTAATATATAAAATTAATATATATATATAATAATATATATTAATAAATAATATATATATTAACATTTTTAATATATATAAAGTAGACTATAGTTAAGCTCAAATATCATTGAATTTTAATTACTGGGGGGGGAGTCAGATTTTTCAGATTTTCAGATTAATACATAAATATTTGTGATAACTTTTCTGCTACTAATAACTGGTAACTGGTAAAGAGGATAACACGATAATCAAAATTCTGCTCAGATAAGAACCTCATGATAAGGATCTCGCATTGTGTATCGTTTGCTTGCTCAACTTAGTATTTGAAATCTTGTCATGGCTTCAAGTTCTAGACGCGCATGTAAAAACAGTAGAGTAGCCCTTATTTGGGGGTTAATATCAAAAATATTTTTATTATAGCTCTCACCCCATAAATTGGATCCACCAGTCTCAGAAACATTGCTGTATAAATTTGTTGCATTTTGATTAATATTTAGAGGTAGTCAAGAGGGGTGCAATTTCTCATCTCTATATCACATTATTATATTGGTATTTACAAAGCAATTTTTGTCACTCAGCTCCAGGTCCCCCCAAACGGGTATTAGGTGCCCAAGGCAGGAGTGTCACAGATGCTACTCTGCTCATTTTTTGCCTGGGTTGAATGAGGGTTCCTTTACGAACATCTGGGTAGACGCGTCGATGCTCAGAGACTACTTGCAATAGGAATTGCAGTTGTTCTTCATTTTTCGTCAAGAGTCGGTTATACGTCTGCATAAGTGCAATTCCACGTTCTGCATTTTCATTTATAACTTTCAAGCTCTTTACGATTGCTTGAGCGGATTGAAAACCCTCTATTCTATACCAAACACGTGGATCTTCATTCAGAAAGCTGGTGTCCAGTCGAGGCTTATTGAAAAAATTAATTTTCTTCGGAGTAACGAAATCTTACAGGTGTTTATCTTTTAGGGAAGAAACTTGATACTGAGGTCTTTTCTGAGGTCCCTCCTCAGCGTCTTCATCTTGAAGCTTGTCAACCATGCGCTGCTTTACTTCAAGAGGAACAGCATCATCAAAGAAACTTAGGGCCACTAGCTGCTCAGACAAATACTAGAAATGCTTTGACAGTTCATTTGATGTAGCTTTGGAGTTGGCTGCATTCTGTAGATGAAGCAGTGACTTTGTTAAAGGAAAATCACGTCGAGGAGCTTCTTGTGCAATTGGGGCAGTTAACCATGCCTCAATGTATATTAGTTTTCCAAAAATACAAAGTTCCTTGAGACCCTTCAACTCCTTAGCTGTGAGTTTGAACTGTTTCCGGAGCATACAAATTTTGAAAGCATACAGGAGTTTACTCATCCAACTTGCATGATGCACCGGTTCTGGTGCTCTGAATTTTTCATCACGAGGTGGAACATCTCGAATAAACAAAATTGAAAGCTCCAGAAGCTCAAGGTAATCATTACGAGGTTGTATCTTCTGCAATTGATCAGTTGCAAACTTCAGTGTTTGTTGTCGAACATCATCTGGAATCACTGCACTGACACTCAGTTCTGCAACTCCTGGCTCAAAAGATGTAGAATCAAAAGATTCCTATCGGGCTGGAAATCGCTTGAAAAGCAAAATTTCAGGACCAGAGCTTCCTTTCATGGTGGATTCCAAAGTTGCTGCTAAAACAAGTTCGATGATATAATAACGGCAAGCAAGATGTAGTAAATCCCTGCCAAGTATCTGTTCCAATAAAACACATGCACCATTTCGACGTCCTGTGTTTGCAGGAGTTCTGTCAAAGCACATTGCTGCCACTGCTTCAGATATTCCCCATTCTTGTAGGGCATAAACTATAGCATGGGCTTGTGCTTCACCCGTTCCAGAAGTTAGCTTGGGAACACCAAGAAGTTTATTAATACTCGGGCCAGATAGGAGAATGGGAAGGCGATCCATATGTTCTTTCGGTGTCAGACCTTGCAAAGATTTCCCATCGCAGTGAACTCGTTTTAAGTGTGTCGAACAAATTCAGCTCTTGCCTTCTGCCTTGAACAAGCTATAGTTGTTCTGTTGATCGCTAGATTATGAGGCACTTTCAGTCATAACAATTGTGGCTTTTCTATATGATACGCCAGTACGATCAAGTGCAGCTACAAGAGAAGGTGTAACTATGTTTTGTTTAGCTCTAGAATGCTTTGAGTGAGGTTCTTCCGCTTTATCAGATAATTCAGATATGTTGCCTTCACTACTGATTCCCTGTTCACTGCTGCTAGAAGATTTGAGAATAACTTCTTTAGAAGTTGATGCTCCGCATTCCTTTCTACTCCTTTTCTTAAGCATGTCTTCAGCTTTTCTTTTCTACATAATTCGCTCTCCCTTTGCTGACATGGTCTTATCCACAGATCCCATAGTTCCACGCCGTCCTTTCTATTGTTGGTCAAGGAAATATTCTTTGTCTTCTTGAAGAACTATCATATCTAGCGCGTTAGTATGAGATATGTCAAAGAAGTCATCCAAATTATCCAGAAATGTTTCTCCTTTCTTTATCTGCGCTGGAGTTCGTCGATTTCTAAGACGTTTCAGATCTTTCCAAGTTTGAAAAAGGTTCTCAAGTTGCTTTATAGCATGATGTTCGGGCCGTACTGGAATTCGTGCCTTTCCTACCCAAAAATGAATAAGATATCTAATAGTTTTTGCTGCAGATTCGCATAGTGTCTCTTTTTCTTCAACATGACGCCTAAGAAACACATGTAAAGCATCACGATTAGATGGTAGCTTACTAACATAGAATTCCTTAACAATGAAATCTAAGAGAAAGTATCTATCTTTACTACGAGTAACACTATCTTCTGCAGCCATTGGTCACTAGTTATAGCTATATTGATACTAGCTATAAAATTAAAATACAATAGTATAATATACCTATAAAGAGAAAAAGATTGATTTAGTATTGAAACACACTCACTAAATAAATCAAGTTTAATGCTGCTGATATTTAGCAAGTGTATCGGTCAGCAGGAAAACAAGCAACTTGGATTAAACTTATCCGTTTATTCCGAACAAAACATTTAAACAGAGATCGAGAGCAACAACTGACCGCACCCTCACCCAACAGGGTCTACTCATCGACTGGCACTGAGCAGTGCACACAAGCTATGCAATGGGAGCAGGGTTGCTACACTGCATCATACCGCTACACAAGATAATATTTAACGTATCAGGGTGAGAGAATGCAACAACCGTCTTGCACGAAAGCCCATTCAGGATGCACATCTTGGGGATGGCTGGACTACCTCTAAACATTATCATAATGCTCTGAAATTTTATGTGGAAGGTTTTTTCCATAAATGGATCCACCCTGGATGGTGAGAGTAAAAGATTTCAAACTTTCAAAAATAAGGGCCACTCAGGTAAACAGCCCTAACATATTTTGATATGTTTGTGTACACTTCATACCAGTAGCACAACACAGAAAAATAGAAACAGCAGTAGCGATGAAGCAAGCCTACATATACTATTTTGTATGAAAGGTAGGGGACTAGGATAAAGATTGGGCCTTTCATATTTGCCGCACGAAGTGTAACACAATGTTGACAGCTTGGTTAAATAGGAAAAAGAAGGCAATGCCATTTTCTGTTCCCATGATATGGTGTGAGCCCTCAAATCCCTTGGATGATTGTTATTTCTGCCTAACAAATGTGGTTGGATTTTCAAAGAAAACAAATCTAAAAATTTTATCCAAATTGCCCATCAGCGTTGAAACCGGCACCACATGATGAATCTACTCCAGTACCGAAGCCACCTACTAAAATAAGTGAATATTTTAGTTCAGATAATGATTCTACTTAAATCTTTGGAGAAATTGAAGAAGATCAAACATATGTTCTAAATGCTCAAGATACAGAACCAAATTTATTTTGCCATCAAAGTTTAAACGACTTGGTACGAGATTTAGATCTGAGTAAAGAAAAGGCTGAAGTGCTGGCCTCCAGATTACAAGAAAGAAATCTTTTCCTTCCAGATGTCAGGGTATCTTTCTTTTGAGATCGTCAGCAGAAGTTATCAAAATATTATTCACAAGAAAATACTGTATGTTACTGCAACAATATTAATGGATGATGCAGGAAATCGGCTGTGACTATGATCCTAATGAGTGGAGACGATTCATTGACTCTAGTAAGGTAAGTCTTAAAGCTGTTCTGCTGCACAATGGGAATAAAAAAGCTGCAATTCCTGTAGCCCACGCTACAGGTCTTCAAGAAATATATTCATCAATGCAACTATTGCTGAAACTTATTGAATACAAAGAGCATAACTGGAGCATCTGTTGTGATTTGAAAGTTGTATCACTTCTTCTTGGGTTAGAGTTGGGATACACAAAGTAAATGTGCTTTTTATGTCTATGGGATAGCAGAGATGATAAAAATCACTATAAAATGCGAGAATGGCCAGCCAGAGAATAACACATTGTTGGCAAACATAATGTTAAGCATGATGCTCTAATAGATCTCCAAAATGTTTATCTTCCACCTCTTCACATTAGATTAAGGTTAATGAAAAATTATGTAAAGGGTATTGATCAAAGAAGTGAAGGCTTTCAATATTTGAAAAACAAATTCAAAAGATCATTAACTGAGGCAAAAATATAAACTGCAGTTTTCACTGGACCACAAATTCGCAGAGTTGTCCCTGTTTCTGATTATTCCTTCACTTTGTGTCTCAATGTAAAGGAACGCAAAGCATGGACATCTTTTGTGGAAGTCACTGAAAACTTTCTCGGAAATTTTAAATCTCCAAATTACCGAGAAATAGTAAACAATATGCTGGAAGCCTATGGAAAATGGGATGTAAAAGTCATTTAAAATGCATTTTCTGCATTCTCATCTCGGTTTTTTCCTGAAAATCTGGGAGCGGTTAGTGATGAAACATAGTGAACATTTTCATCAAAAGACTTTGGTTATGGAGACGAGGTACTAAGGCAAATTTAATCCAAATATGATGGGGGATTATTGCTGGTCTTTACAAAAACAAACTTTGATGTTTCACAAAAAAAAAACGAGGACGCTACAGCAAAGTTTATTTAAACTTTAAATGTATAACAAACTTAATCAATACAATAAAATCATCATAACTTGGGAGGGAGGGGGAGGGGTAACTTTGCTAGTGATGTACACTGTCTGTCCTAAGCCAGAATAAAGAAGGAAGATCCCCCAATTTTAAAATATTTTTGCTTAAAAATTAAAAAATTACAAAATAAAAATATTTTTTTATTTATTAAACGGAATAAATAGCGAAAGGTGGGGGGAGGCATTACACAAAATCTAGACGTGATAGAGAATTTTGGTTTTCAAATTCGGATTCAGCGCCCTCGAACTAATTAGAAACACTTATTGACATATCTGTTCCAAACAAAGAGTTAGAATTGGTTGCCTAGTGTTATCAGTCCATGTTCTTACGGTGAAGTAAAACAAGAATCTCTGGGGAAACGTTTAAAGTTGACATAACTTTTTTTTCAGGAAAATGGGAAGAGATATAAGCCGATCAAGTCATAAACGGCAAAAGATGATTTGAAATATGAACGAAAATGTAAAACATATGTAGAAATTAAAACATCCATAGATTAATTCCATATTCCATCTTTTAATCAAATCGAATAAGCTGTCAAGCATTAATGTGTCATTTTAAAATGAAAGTAAAATCAGTTGTAATACAAGGTGTCCCAGAAAAAAAGTTAACCGTGTTTTGAATTAGTATAACTCCAAACTTATGGGAGATTTTGGATTTCTGTAAAACAAAACAAATTTATAAACTATCTACCTGTCGATTCCGGAAATTTCATTAAATTCCCTTATACGATGTTGATACACTAATGGGTTTAGTGGAGGCTATCAAAATTATGTTTGCGCAAGGAAGTAAAATAATCAAACTTCGAAGTTTAAAATCAACAAATATATTTAAATCGATCTTTTACAAAAACACCTCTTGAAAAGGGGAATACAAATTCATTTTATAATTTTCTAAGCATCGTTTCCTTCCACATGTCCTCCATTTCTTTCCAAGCACAGTTGCGCCTTTGATCGCATAAATTGAACAACTTTTTTGATTAACTTGTGATTTGTCTTAAGTCTATTAACTTCACGTGTGATCTTATCTCTTAACTGGTTGATGCTTTATGGTGAAGTAGCATACACTTTATTCTTTAGATATCCCCCAAAGAAATAATCCCACGGTGATAAGTCAGGGGATCTTGGGGGCTATTCAATTGCATGGTTTAGCGCGACAAATGCGGTTGTCAAACGTTTCTCTTAGTTTTGTTCGTACAGCAAGCTGTCTATGAGCTGGTGCGCCGTCCTGAATCCACCAAAGACTATTGAATTGATTGCCGTAAATCTGACGGAGTTCCAGGAAGATCCTTTCGTTGATCATGCTCAGGTAGGCAGAACCATTCAAGTTATTTGCGTAAAACAATGGGCTGACAAGGTAGCCATTCCCGCATATTCCGATCCACAGAGACACTTACTGCTGACAAATACGTGTGTCAAAGTTGAATACTGGGGGGGGGGGTTCAGCGGCGCATATTGCCGAATGTTCTTACTATTTACCTTTCCATTCATAAAAAAGGCTGCCTCGTCACCAATCACAATGTTTTCCAAGAAACGAGCAGGTTTATGGAGAAGCCATTCGACAAATTGTCTACAACGAGGAAAATCAGTTTCAAGAAGCTGGTGTCTTGCATGCATCTTATAGGGATGCCATTTTAAGTCATGTTTAATAATGCGGTTAAATGACGACTTTGACAATTGTAACCCATTCTTTCTGACTGATACATGTGGATTTTGAAGAAGTGTCATCTGAACATTTTCGATATTTTTTGTTGTTCTTATGGTTCTCATACGACCCGAACGACCTTTATTTAGATTTAAGCATGTTCTTTCATGTTGGTATTTACGAACATTTTTCCAAATTGTGGGGTTACTTGGTGGGTGTTCAATGAATCTTCTACTTGTTTAATACTGCCAGTTCTAATAAAGTTTGTGACTACAAATATGCGAGGATCTTTTGTTAACCGCATGATTAAAAAGGTTCTATGGAAGTAAACTTTTACACAGAAACGCTTTGATTTGCTTAGTAAGCAATAATCACGAGACCATACCACAGCGTGGCTGAAAAACCACTGTAAAATGGCCTAGGCTTTGCTTGAAGAATCGCACAGTGACCTAGGCTACCTAGGTTGGCTATGCTTCTCTTGAAAGTGCACGGTGGCCTAGCTGACCTAGGCTTCGCTTCATTATTTTACTTCCTTGCGCAAACATATTTTTGATAGCCTCCACTAAACCCATTAGTGTATCAATATCATAAAAGGGAATTTAATGATATTTCCAGGATCGACAGATAAATAGTTGATCAATAAAACACTTTTAGCAGGACACCAAAATCTCCAATAGTTCTTGAGTTATACTAATTCAAAGTACGTTTATTTTTTTTCTGAGACACCTGGTATATAAAAATAATGATAAAATTAGTTTCCATCATTATTGAAAAGGCTCAATGATCATACTAAGCAAGAGATCAAAGTAATGAAGAATTCATTCGGTTTTGATGAAAATATACGATTTGATACACTTTTTCGCCTTATACCCAAGCAAAGTTTTCCACTCAGGCGACGAATTAAATAAGTAGTAATTAAATAGTGTGATGCTCGGTGTGGAATATGGAGGATGGGGAAGAAATTTCCAACCTAACACAATATATTTTTCTTGTGTCAAACGTGGTACGTGTGGTCGTGCATTGTCATAAAGCTGGTGGAGACACTCTTTCGGTCCACCACTGAAGGACGCTTTTATTCAAGACCTCAAGAATCGTTATTGTAGAAAATATAAGTGAGGTTAGAGGTCAAACAAAATTCACAGGTTGTAAACGACGTCCTTCAGAGCGATCATGTGAGTTCCTCCCCAAACACCAAAAAGGCAATGGTACAGTTATCTTTAAAAAAAATGAGTAATTCTGGAAAATCAAAATTAAAAATCTAATAATCATTTTTTGTTTTTTAAAAACGGCAATAATTTATTGGCAATCTAATATAGGAGTAATGAAGAGAAAAAGTTTCAGAATAGGCATATGCAACAAAAAAATCAAAGTGTGTAAGAGAAACAAGTGTCTTTATAGTATAGCAGTTGGATTCCTTTTTCGATTAAATCTACATAAGAATATATATTAATATTTTATTAGTGAGTAGAAGTTATGCGCTTAATTATATCAAAATTTGCATGGAAAATCCACGGTTGGCTAATAAAATTAATATTTGACTAGAGAATTGGGAAATAAAATAGTTATCTATAATACTTTTTCTATGAAGAAAGAAAATGGACAAGTTTATAGGGGAGACATTATCTTATTTATGTACAATACTGTATCTTTTATATATACAATACCACTCAAAAAGATCAGCACGCGTGCATTTCTATCACAACATCTTCCATAATTTTGCAAGAGAAAATCCAAGGTTTCCAAAATTGTTGTACGATAAACTACAGGTAAAACTACGTATGTGTAAAGTTATGCAAACTTGTATGAATATAACGATAGTTATCAACAGATAGACAATTTAATATATAATTAAAGTGTCTAAAATTATATAAAACATTTAGGTTTCTTGTATAGAGAACTGGCATTGTTGGTGCAGCAACTAAATTCATTTAAATTACCTGCACGTTAGTCCATTTTCTTGCCAATTTGGCCATGGCCAGTCCCAGGCCCGGCTGAGAAAGCAGG
Source organism: Ceratothoa steindachneri (assembly GCA_963969495.1). Classification (NCBI taxonomy): domain Eukaryota; kingdom Metazoa; phylum Arthropoda; class Malacostraca; order Isopoda; family Cymothoidae; genus Ceratothoa; species Ceratothoa steindachneri. The sequence continues at coordinate 110,276,374 of OZ018324.1, read as the reverse complement.
AGGGATGGATGAGGGTTGCAGATACCTCATTCCTTAAAAAAAAATCAAACACGCATGTAAATAGCTGAACGCACCTAAAACAAAAACAAAAAAAAAATCTCTTGCCAGCTGTCGTCCAGGTAACATGCCTGAGAAATCAGTCACGCCTCTCTCTGCCCACGACTAATCTAAATCTGCGCCACAATAATGGTCTCCCAATTGGAGATATTGCAGAGACTGTCAAAAGCTGCAAAAGTGTAATCCATTATATTCTGTCAATCTATGACCAAATAGTCTTATGTAAGGATGGTAAATCAACCGGTAGTTTCTCCAGATATTAGCGACATTTTTGGCCAGCAATGTTTCCAAGCCTACTGTATCACGTTGGATGGATGAAGACAATCTTCACGCTTCCACGCGTGTGGTCAAGCCATTGAACAGATCGAAGAATGAGAAGGCTCGTCTTACATTCTCCACTGAGCAAGTTACATGGGCGGATGAGTGACCAATGAAGCCAAGTCCACTTCACTGACGAATTTAAATTCAATTTGTTCGGATCCTATGGCAGGAGGTTCGTTCGTCGCAGATCAGGCGAAATATTTTGGAAATATGAACTGACGTTAATGTATTAGAAATCCTATAAATCTTCGAATGGATAGCAAAAAATATGATACTAAAGTAGATAAAAGAATCACTTAGCTTCTTTTTTAATTCCCTGCGGTCAATATATAGTTCTGGAAACACTTGGAATTTAATGAACGTTTTTTGCGTTTTATTCGGCCAATACCAATTAAATGCTGAGGATTAAATGAATTATTTGTTTAATGAATAACAAGAATAGGTTTAACAATGCATCAGTTTGTATGCTCTAGCTACTTACCTTCAATTACTTTGTATAGGAAGACATTTTCATAAACCTTTTGGGGGTCTTTCCTATATTAATAAAAAGAATATGTTGGATGCTCTTAATTCCCTGGCCATTCTGTTTTTTTCTAGTAGGAAATAGTTTAGGGAGTTTTCTTGCCACAGGTATTGAGAAGTGAATGTTGGGAAGATTCATAGCCATAGGCAGATGAAAGATGGTCACGGAGAGACTTTTAGGGTAATGGTTCAACTTAATTTCATTTGATAGTTTTTAGTGTTAAGGATATGAGGGATTGCTTAGAGAAGCAAATTATGGATTTATTTACTTTCATTCTTCTGTAATAATACAATATAACTTAGCAATCTTATAAAAGAAATAGTGTTTGAGTTAGGCGACATACAATTAAGAGAGGGTTAGAACTCTTCTTTGCTTGTAATTTCTAGGTTCATGAGAGCTCCTGTGGTCTTGGGTGTTTTTTTTTTTAAATAAGATCAGCGTGGATTTTATTCTCTCTTGGGTTCGTTTTGCAATAAATCTTTGGCTATTTCACTATTTTCCATTTTAATCAATGGAATTCTCCTTTGTTTTATTTCACCCTGAACGCTCGACGGTTATTAAATGGCTTAGAGTAAATTTTATTGGCATGATAAATAAAGGGAAAAGAGTCTTTTATACACAAAGACAATCTCTCTTTTTCTCTCATTTTATTCCTGATTCTCTGTCTTATCTCTCTCTATCTCTATCACACATGCACAAACAACACACTCACACAGATACATGGAAGAAGTGTTGCTCAGAATGGAAAAGGTCAGATTTTACGTCAATAAGCTCAAAAAAAGTTTTAAAAGAAGCAAAAACTGAATAACACGAGCAAAAGTTGCTCTCTCATTATTTTTTATGTCGACCTTCATACTTTGGAAGCTTAAATTAACTCCACTAAAGCCTCTGTGGCTGGGGGGTGATATCTCTCTTCCCTTCTCAGGTCCCCCGAACCTCATCTCTCTTCCTATCGCTAAGATCTGGCTCAGGAATTATAAAATATAGCCAAGTGAACAATCACTAAATTAAAAATAAGAAAATAAGATTTAATTATAATAAAAATGAGGTGGGATTGAAATCAATTTTCTGTTTACTTTACAGTAACTATGAATAAATTATTTTAGATCACTACCTACTGCATTTCTTAAGCACTTTGTATCACAGGACGATTTTTCTTGTATGCCAGACAATATGAACTTTTACCTTTATTCTCCTGTTCAGGCTTCCTTCTCCGCGTGGCGTTCACTGGTAAACTTGCAAATAAAATTATTTCCATGTGTATATATGACCCTTGTTCTTCTTAATTTGTGAATGAAATTATTGTTTTATAAAATTGTTTTCGGACAAATTATTACAAATCCTCCAATGAATTTGGAGTAAATTCCTCAGAGAAATAAAAAGAAACTTTCAATCTTATGTTTTGAGCCCAAAAAATCAATATTGACGAAGAAAGACCCACAGGAAACTGGAAGGTTAGTTGAGAGTTATGCATGACAATTGACGTACTCCTGATGATTGATTACCTCGCATTCTCATTCTCTCTGCCTTTGGGATCTTACAGAGGTGTGTATATACGAGTTTCTTAATTTCTATGTAGGAATCCTAGGGACACTGAATGCTCCCTACAAAACTTTCTCCACAAGGACCATAGCGGTTCCTCTTTCATGTAGCCAAGTCCATTTAAATAATCAGAACTTAGATTATACCAAAGTAGAACATGGAAGCTTCTGAAGAGTTGCGCTATTTCCCTCTATTTACGAATCGCTTTTCCAATACCTTTTAGATGATACAAAAAGGATAAAAAAAATTATTTCACGGACAATCATTATTCTTTTAATAAAAGTAAACGGTGCTATATTGAATTTTTAAATTTTTAGCTTTATTAAGACTTGGCAAGAAATTATATCGATTTTAGGAGACAAAAATGCTTCTTAGAGGTCTTTAAATTGTTCCATATTTACCTCAAGTCTTATTAAGATAATGCAAAGACATTTATAAGCTTAATGCTTAAGATTTTTTAAAGTTAAAGAAAACACTATTTTGATGCAACTTTAACCTTCTGAATCACAACTTGTGCATATTGCTTTATCTTTATTTGCTCAAAATGCCCATGATTCAGTTCTGGACATAATTGTCTCGAAAGATGATAAATGTGCTATTTACTGTAATATTAAGAATAAAAAATCAATGGCTTTCCTTCTCTTTGATGTGGCACCCAACAGCAGAAGAGTATGCTTTGCATTTGGTGGGGCGTAAAAAGATATTTTTTTATGAGCTCCTCAATAATAAGCTAACACCTATCGTATACTAATAACCTTAACAATGGCAAATTTTAAATGAAGTATTCAGGTTAAAAGGTCCTTCACTGACCAACGGAAAGGGTATCCTTCACTATCATGCAAATGCATGCTCATACGTAGCACCTATGGCGCAAGAAATAAATTATTGCGTTAGGCTAAGAAATTCTTTCTCATCTTCCATATTGATTGGACCTTACACCATCTGATTACCTTTAATTTAAGTCATTACAACCTCACATAAGTCACAACGTTTACTTTAATATGAATAAGGTGTAAATGAAATACTCGTAAAGTCGTATATTTCATCAAAAGCGAGTATATTCTTCAAGAAATATTTTCATTGGTTAATTAAACAATTGGGAACTATTGCCAGTAGTAAATAACTGTATTATTTTGTATATTGAAAATATTTTAATTTTCTTTAATAAAATAATATATATATTTATTTATTAATAGCCTAATAAAAAATATAACTGTGCTCGTTACCTTGCCGATTGGCCTACAACGCCTTTCAGTCTTGTCGTCTTCCAGATTTCCGGGTCGCCTGCCTGTCAAACTCTTAGCGAGTCTATATTTAAACTCCTGTCATTTTTTCTTTCCTATTATTCCCATCTTTATTTTGTTTTGTCTCAATAGCTCCTTTTTCCCAGCTATTTATTTCTCATTTATTTATATACATATATTCTTGTCTTTCTTTCGATCACTGCTGTTGAAGGACGTTTTTATGGATCGTTAGCTGGAAGTAGCTTGTCCATTATTAGAAGTCCATTTACTCGATCTTGTGTCTCCGACGCGATTTCTTCACGATAAATAGTAACCTTTCGATAAAAAAAAAATTCTCTATTTTGATCACAATTCTAACGAGCAACGCAGTACCCGAACTCCTCAAACTTGCTAGTTAAGAACACTAGATAACGCGCGTTATTCTCCTCAGTATCATTTATATGTGAGAAAATGACATATTTTGAAAGGCGAAGGACGCCACGGCTCAGTACACAACGCACAAGCGTCCTTTGTACCGGACTCGTAAAATGTTAAACACAGAATAACCTTAATTGCCCTTGTTTGCTTGTTCATTTTCTTCTTTTCATCTCTGTTTAGTTTGAATTGTTTAGAGTTAAATTTTGATGGAGTCGTCAGGGTATACTGAAAGTTTGGTTGCCTGTTCGGGGCGCGGGTCTGGGATAGGTTTTGTCTGTTCTGCTGTTAAATGTCATTTACTAATGAGAATTTTGATAATGTCACCTGTGAATATATGTGTGAATGACAAACGCGTTTCTGATGACTCTATTTAAGCATCTAAATTTACTTAGAACCTTGCTACTATAAACATTTCTTATAACAATAATGCTCCCTCTCTATTCTCTCAATGTTTTTTGTATTTATTTACTTTCCCATTCTCTCATAAACGAGGGGTCATTATTGTACTCACAATTCTTTTCATAGAAACTCCTCTGGTTATTCATTGGCCTCTAGCAATTTCCGTCTTCTTCCATGATTCCAGTGAATAAGGACTAAGACACTGAAAAATTAATAATTTTCCTCTTTTTATAACATTATCCTTTTCAATACTTTATTTAATTCCTCTAATGAGCAGGAAGAATAAAGGGTTGTTTCAATTTCATGTTTTGATTCAGTCGTGTGTTCTGGCGCTATGCAAAGGTCGTGCAAGGCTCTTATATGGGGAACTGTGTTAATGTATACCCTAAATGTGGATTCAAAAATGCATTTTGAATAAAGTTTTTTAATTAGCTAAGTTCTGAGTGAACTTCCTTTCATTTTAAACCAAACGAATGCTTCTTTTATTAGGATTATTCGGTGCAGACTTTAGTACTTTAGTCAGGTAAAGCTTTAAAGCTCTTTATCATAGTTGGTTTTGGGGGGAGGAGAATATAGCAAATATAAATGTTTTGGTATATAATTAATTGCAGCTTTATAAGAATAATTATGTATTTTCTTTACTTCTAAATTGAGTATATGTATAACTGTATATGTGTTGTTCTACATCTATTTATTTTTCTTCAGTGCGCGAGTTGCATGCATGATAATACGTGTGTTTGCGTGTTTGGGCGCTGCTCATTCAACTTGGTGTTCTTGATGTTGTACTGTGATATTTCACAAATGGGCATTGTTATTCTTGTTTTTAAATGATTATTTCGGGGTCACTTCATGTCTCGATCTTTTTAGGCTAATTTAGTAAATTATCTATTATCTACTACTCCGTCTTCCCTATAAAGATACGCTTGGCGAAAGATAGCCGGAAACGATAATAAACCCTATTTATATTCCTTAGTATTCGTTACATTGAAGTAATAGTTCCTTAGAGATATCAATTCGGTGGCCTTAGAGAAAACATGCATTCACTTCAGTTACTCTTTGTCGAATCATTTTTTTTATAGCCTTGGTTTTTTCAATCCTCGACTGCTACAGGAATACAGGTATTGTATGTTAAAAAGAAAGAATTTAAAATATACCGGGTTTCCCCCCAAAAATTAACCGTACTTTGAATTAGTATAACTCAAAACCTATTGGAGATTTTTTGGTCCTGAAAAAGTGTTTTTTATTTACCAATGATTTATTTGTCGATTCTGTAAATTTCATTAAATTCCCTTTAACGATCTTGATACACTAATGGGTTTAGTAAAGGCTATCAAAAGCGCAAGGAAGTAAAATAATGAAACGAAGCCTAGGAAGGCTAGGCCACCGTGCACTTTCAAGAGAAGCGTAGGGAGCCTAGGTAGCCTAGGGCACTGTGCGATTCTTCAAGCAAAGCATAGATCATTTTACAGTGGTTTTTCAGCCACGCTGTGCTATTGTATCGTCATTATTTCTTACTAAGCAAATCAAAGCGTTTCTGTGTAAAAGGTTACTTCCATAGAACCTTTTCAATCATGCAGTTAACAAAAGATCAACGCGTATTTGTAGTCACAAACTATATTAAAACTGGCAGTATTAAACAAGTACAAGATTCATTTGAACAACATTTTCCTGGTAGGCACCCACCAAGCAAGCCCACAATTCGGAGAAATGTTCGAAAATACCAGCATGAAGGAACATGCTTAAATCTAAATAAAGGTCGTTCGGGTCGTATGAGAACCATAAGAACAACAGAAAATATCGAAAATGTTCAGATGACACTTTTTCAAGATTCACATGTATCAGTCAGAAAGAATGGGTTGCAATTGTCAAAGTCATCATTTAACTACATTATTAAACATGACTTAAAATGGCATCTCTATAAGATGCATGCAAGACACCAGCTTCTTGAAACTGATTTTCCTCGTCGTAGACAATTTGTCGAATGGCTTCTCCATAAACCTGCTCGTTTCTTGGAAAACATTGTGATTGGTGACGAGGCAGCCTTTTTCATCAATGGAAAGGTAAATAGCCATAACATTCGGCAATATACGCCGCTGACACCCCCATCAACCCCCAGCATTCAACTTTGACACATGTATTTGTCAGCAGTAAGTGTCTTTGTGGATCGGAATATGCGGGATGGATATCTTGTCAGCCTATTGTTTTACGAGAATAACTTGAATGGTGTTGCCTACCTGATCATGATCAACGAAAAGATCTTCCCTTAACTCCGCCAGCTGTACGGCAATCAATTCAATAGACTTTGCTGGATTCAGGACGGCGCACTAGCTCATAGACAGCTTGCTGTAAGAACAAACCTAAGAGAAACGTTTGACAACTGCATTGTCGTGCTAAATCATGCAATTGAAAGGTCCCCAAGATTCCCTGACTTAACACCGTGTGATTATTTCTTATGGGGATATCTAAAGAATAAAGTGTATTCTACTCCACCACAAAGCATCAACCAGTTAAGAGATAGTATCACACGTAAAGTCAATAGACTGAAGCAAAATCACAAGTTAATCAAAAAAGTTGTTCAATCAATGCGATCAAAGGTGCAACTGTGCTTGAAAAGAAATGGAGGACATGTGGAAGGAAACGGTGCTTAGAAATTTTAAAAATGAATTTGTATTCCCTATATGAAGAGGTGTTTTTGTTAAAAATTGATTTTATATGTATATGTTGATTTTAAAGTTCGAAGTTTAATTATTTCTCTTCCTTGCGCCAACATAATTTTGATAGCTTCCACTAAACCCATTAGTGTACCAAGATCGTAAAAGGGAATTTAATGAAACTTCCAGAATCGACAGATAAATAGTTATTAAATTTGTTTTGTTTTGCAGAACTTAAAATTGTCTAGTAGATTTTGAGTTATACAAATTCAAAGTACGGTTAACTTTTTTTCTGGGACACCTTGTATACTAAAGGTCACATTTAAGATGTCATTTTGAATAACTAAATGGTATAAAATTAGAACTTCACTGCATATCATACAGATATGGTCACGCCGTGGTTCATGATACCGTTACCAACATTCTTTTTCGTTTTACTTGGCAGATAACTTGTTGTGTTAAAACTTGTTGTCCTAAACCTGCTTCTCGAACAGATATTATTTAAAAAGTCTAGTAAACAATTGTTTAAGCTCTTTTAAAGGGAATAGGTCGATAAGAAGTCAGGACCATCTTTATTATGCAGGTAAAGGATGAATTGTGAATGGACAGAGACAACAAATGGTAAAAAGGAATCACGACTGACAAAAAATACACCAACCCATTTGTACAGTTGGCTGAAGAAGTTTCTTTCAAACCACGAAAGCTACCTTAATTCAAGGAGCAACTTAAAACTTGATATATACAATAATATCAAACTGTATGTTATGCGAGTGGAGACAGACACCTGATGAATGGGGGCCTAAATTAAGCAAATTAGTTTAATTTAGTAATTCTGAGCAGGAAATCCGGCGACGATATTATCACTTTCTTCATGTAAGAACTAAGTTGAAGGAACACATTTATAACTTCCAAAATCTTAAGCTATGTTGCCACATTTAAATTTAAGAGGTTTACCTTCCTTTATTTAGGGAAGTAATTATAATTTCTTTCCATTTAGGAAATGTTTCCTTCATAATTAAGGTTCATGAACCAAGTGGTGATTTTTTGTTTCCTTGTTCCATGATAATGAAATGTCAGCTTGAAACCACCTTAGATCTAGTTTCCTTACATTGTGGACGATTCATTTTTTTGTCTTTGGGGCTAATTTTTTTGGTATGTTTGCTTGTCTATCTGAGTATTTATACCAGTTTGTTTGCTAAACTCTCTATTGGTGGATGTGCGTATGTATATATTTGTTTTCGTCTTCAAATGAAAAAGAATTATTCGAGTTGTTCAGAACCACTTACGACTATAAAAAACACTTTTCATTCAATACTATTGTAACAGTACACCCACTAGAACAACCACCCAACGAAGCCTCACAAATGGATCAACTTCGTTGTTAGAATGTATGTAATCTTTGTACTAATTTGCTCATAGATTCTTCGAGGGAGATATTCTTGTTTCACCAATTTCCTTTGTTTTTTCCATTCCTTTTTGTTCTGTCTTTTCCTCTCCCATTCATTCAAGCCCGAGCAACTGAAAATAGAACTTTACACCCACTAAGAAACAAGTTGAAAACATGAAGTGACTGTTTGGCTCGGTCATCCCTCATTAAATGATTTCGCAGCAGCATTTGAGGGACTGCAAAAAGGTTGGGAGGGGAAATTTCTTCCTGGTTTTGAGTTGCGGGGCTGAAAAGGTTGTTTGTGTGAAATATCAATTTAAAACTAGTTTAGACAATTCTCAAGGAATACCTCTCCGTGTTCTTTTTTAGGCTGTGGTTCTCAGCTCACGTGAGAAGATCCGATGGACACATGACACTGATATTAACAAAATTTACCAGAGAAATATCACTTTGGTATTAAAACCAGCATTAAATGTAGTCAAGTTTATGTTTGTGTGTTTTTTCGACTCAAAAACACATTGAAATATTAATAATATGGAATGGTAGCAAGCAAACATTGTAAAGTCTTCAAGGCTGAAACATACTTGGATGGTATCTACCTACATATACATACGAAACCAAACAAAAATAAGACAATCAAATTATTATGATAAAATAAAAGATAATATATTATGATACAATCGTATAAAGCATAAATCTGTTCTATATTATTATTAATATCTGTTGAATATCCTAATAATTTGGATAAAGTCATGCAGATGCCTAAATCAAAGAAATAGAGGATTTTTCTGATTTTCAGAGAGGCCAGAGTTAGTCAAAATGGCACCGAATTGCCTAGCAAAAAAGATGAATATGAAAATAATAAACAAATTTAAATAAAAAAGCAAGGCACAAAATTGGGTTGGACTGTTTGAAAATCTGCTGTACTTAAGCCTCTTTTAAAGATTTTCACGAACTTAAAACTATCAAAATTAGCCTGAGAACTTCAAGTCTCTCTCTAAAGTTATTATGAAAGTACAGTGCCAACGCTTTATTTACTAATACTAATATTTAAGGAGAAAAACTATTGGATTAACAAGACGAGAAAAGACGCTTAAGCCTTTTAGCCATCGCAGGACGATAGCAGGTGTATTATCGCCAACCATACTCTAGCGAATGCCTGGAGGATTAGGTACTTTCTCGGCTCCATCAGTCACAGGGAAAAGTCTTAATTGTGGAAATATTTTCTTTAACCACACATTTCATTTTTTACAATATTCACCAGGCTTTTTTAACGATCATCTCTCTACAATTCCTACTACTACTATTAATAATAATAATAATATTTCTAGGGCAGTAATTCTTTTTAGTGATCACAGATATATTCAACTTTCAGACGCCCAGGGTCAAGCAATGACCCAGCCGAAAAGTTAATATTAAAAAACTTAAGCATCATTTAAACGTGGTACTCTATCTAGTTGGGGAACTCGTTTTAAAAATAGTGACCCGTTTGACGGTAGTCCTAGTGCCAAGGGAGGGAAAGATTATCCTTGAAGAGGAAATCATGGCAATGTTTACAAGTTTCGATTCCCCCAATGATCGGTGTGTGCTCATAGAAGATCGATATCCATGTTAGAACCACGTTAAATTATAAGAAGGGGGAAACCAAAATGGTGTTGTTACTAGGCAGTTGGTTCGGTCACCAGTTCTCTCATTGTGTATAGGTCCATGAAAACCTAAAGAGAGAGCAAAAGGAGGGAAGATCAGCGTGGGAGTTTGCGTGCTTGTGAAAGTGTAGATGTTCTTGAGCTTTAATTGTTTGTTTGCATCAAAATTTATCTGTAACCGAGGGAAAATAATCAACGAATGCTTATCATCGTAGGAAAATAGAACTTGCCCGTTGCGACGAAAAAAAGAATTTAATTCAAATATTATTATTGGTTTTAAATAAGATTACACCCTTTGAAAATAATAGGAATTCAAGCCAATAAATACTAAAATAACCATTCACATTCCTCCAAATAATGTTTCAAATAGCCTAACACCGAGTGGTTATTATAATGGCTCGAAAAACGAGGAAAGATTGACTACAATCTCGAATCGCTACCATTTTCAACTGGTATAATTTTATTTTAAAATCTGTGATGATTATTTTCAAATAGTATCGAGTTATCAATGAAACGTACTGATCATAAAATACAGGAATTATTAGAAATGAGTTGACAATTGACGGCAATATCCCTTAATAGCTATAGAATTAGAATCGTGGGAAATCTTTTGTCACCAGTTGTGACAGGACTGCTTGAGTGAAATAAAAACAAGAGAGTAAAATCTCACTAAAATATTACGAAGATAAAAATCAGATAGCAGAGGATCATCGAATCGAGACTTCACCGTCAGGAGATTATCATGAAAGATAGGAGCGTGAGGTGGCAGTATGTGGACAGCAATAAAAAAAGGAAAGGTGCTTTGCCTTAGAAGAGTCATCAGGAAAGAGATACAACGCCATCTCGATCTTCTACTACTGTTCTATCTGATGGTGATTGTAGAGGGTATGTTGATCATGTGTTTTATAATGACAAGTGGCAAATGTGAAAGTACTAGTAGCTTCTTAAGCGGGAAAACCCGCACCAGGCAGGATTCTCTCGGTCAATGGAAAAGACCCTGAGTTCCTGGCGTTTATTACTCGAGCCCGAAAATTTGCTCTTTGCAATTTCTATATTGACACCTGAATCCAAATTACTTGGACGGCCATAAGGATTAAATCGATACAGCTTCAAATGACTTTCTTGGCCGAGTGAAATGGTGAGGATTCGAACCTTTAATTTCAAAGGCTTCTTTCTCTTTCTTCGAGCCAATACTATAATAACGTAATAACATTAATAAAAATATCACTTAAGATCTACAAAATAGCAACATGATCACAATTGTTTGATTTATTAACAATTACCAAGCTCAGAGATCGCCTTAGCTACTAATCTAGACTGCCTTAATTCTATAATATATATATATGTATATATATATATATATATATATATATATATATATATATATATATATATATATTGTTTTTTATTGAAAGGGAAATAAAATTTTCAATATTAGACCTAGACTCCGTTTAACAAGATCAGACCTAGGTCGCGTGCTCTCATTTATTTCAATAATTTTGAAAAAAAAATTAATTAACAAACTTATTTTGAATTAACAAACATATCGTCTGACAATACGACCTTAATAAGTTTCAAAACTCATTTAAAACTTAAATGGTCACCATCCGACTGACGGACCAAAGGACCGACAGTAACATACAATCGCATTCTCTTAACTAAAAATTTGATAAGCTAAAGTTCGGAAAACAGTTAACGGAATAAAACCTTTTGTTTACTTGTTTTCCTACATGTCTCGATTTTAAAGATCCTTTCGAGATACCGATCAAGGATCAGATCTAATGTTACCTCGAGTCTCACCCTGGACTTTTCCATTTTCAAAATATTTATCTGGCTAGATTCAATTTGAAGCGGAACCTCTGAGTCCAAGAAAGTGAAAACTAGTTTTCTCCCCCTAGAAATTAATAGACGAGGCAACGGTTCGTAGGGTGACCATAGAGCATTTAACTTTAGCCTTTTCATGATATAAGGGTTTTTTTTACATTAAAACTACCCTGATTTATGTTCGAACACAGATTTAGGACAATGTTGGGTCATGATTCTTTGCCACAGAATCGACCCTCGTGCCATCCTCTTCACTTGGTCCTTATATGATGATACAAGCCGAATACTGGCCATGTTTAGGATACTTATAATTTCAAAGCCACGTTTTTTTCTCCCTGGCTTTCAAAAAATCAAGTTAAGCCTTAATCAGGATCAAAGTTTGAGTCTTCCTCTTTCTTTTTTAACTGGTCTCAGTCCAGTTTTGCGCCCAGTAATCATGTTTATGTGATTTTGCCCGATTCTCCCTATTATTAATGACCATCGTTTCATTTTTAATGCTCCCTCCCATCGTTATCCCCTTTGGAGTTCCAAAGGAGTTTGTTTAAACCCCTTTTTCCCTTGCCATTTTTGACCTCTTAATCAGTAAGAGTTAGACAGAGTGTCGGCTGCAGAATTTCCCCTCGTTTCGATTATTATTATTACTAATAGTAGCAGCATTTTAGGCCAGAAAGTGGTCATGTGCATTCTTCGGGAGTCAAGTTCTTTTCAACCAGTCCTTGATGCGACCCTGATCGTGGCCGATGGGTGTACAAATGGGGATGGAGATAAAATCCGCTTCGTCATCTTTACTCCCCCATCCACGCATATACACACAGACCTCCGTCCTCCCACGTCTTTTCCACTTAAATGTCACACAGTGACCACTCGCATTCCTTTCCTTAAAGACAAAATAGTGGCACTTGTGGGGAGACAAAGGAAGTAGGGATTGTATACCTTTAATTCGCTAGAACGCTTCGACTACATATTTGAAAATTCGCATACGTACAAGAACGCATTTCCAGGTAAATACACGAGATACATAAATGAACGGTACAGATAAAATAAGACTAAGGAGTGAATCGGATTCAATTCGTGCTTGTGTCATGTTTGATGGATATAATGGATGGGTGAAAAAGCGGGAAATATACAAATTAGTATCATTACTCATGTCTATTGTGTTGAAGGATGAGTAAGTTGAAATTATACTACTTATGAAAATAATTCAGGTTTATTGAAATGAAAGTGAAATATCGATACAAAATGACTGAGTGAGGGACGAGTAGTATATGGCGAGGAGTGGAGGTATATAGTATTGGGTGAATGTTACAATTTTATGTGGTGGTATAGGTTACCGGTTTGGGGAAGCGTGGTTGGTAATTATAAGGGCATTTATTGAACAGTGCTCGTTGCTCTTGCGCTCGGCGGGTGACGAGGACTTTAGGCAGTGGGCCTACTTTACGCCTCTGTTGAATTGGTTTTGACTCCTTATAATTTTTCACGAGGGTTATGCATTAGGGTAGGCTTTCCGAAGGTTGCTCGGTAATCGGGGTAAGTAAAGGACTTTGAAAGGACGGGGCTAATAAAATATAACTTTACTCTTAAATTGGTCTACCAAAGGGGCAAGCGGAAACGTCTCGAGTTCTTTGGGGGTCAATGTGTAGGCTTTTTGTTTTCCGCGATGTATCGAGTCTGAAGGCGGCAGGACTTAGGCGATTAAAGAAAGTAGAGGGAGAGGTGACGCCCCCTTGTCGCGGGAAAAGAGCTTGTGTGTACCTTTGACTTTTCGAGCTATGTCGGCGGGGGTACCTCTTCTGGGTACCCCTGGTAGGGCTTCCCTTGTCGATTTGATCAGAAACGAGGTTCCAGACTAAGTGCGTCAATCCTTCCTATTTCTACTCTATTATTCTCCTTTTTTACTTTCATCCTATCTCTCCCACTTATACAAAAAGAAAAAAAGCCTACTATCATGTCACTCTCCCTTTTTTCCCTCTATCTACATATAAAGACCTGGCAGCTACCTCACGCGTCAGAAGAAAGGCTTTGGAACCTCTATAAACAACGCCAATCGACGCTCACTGGTTGCGAGAGACTAGGACTAGAGGTGTCCTAGGCGTTGGGGCACGATGAATGGGATGAGGGTAGTACCCCGTTAACCCCTTACCTGGCGCGTAATTATTGACCGTTCCCAGTGCCCGTTGACGGGTGCCTCTGGTAGCATCGGTCTGAGGTGACGGCCCTTTGTTCCCAGGTTGGTTGCCAGGCCAATAAAAAGCCTTGGGTCGAGTCTCTTGGTGGGGCGGGATATCCATTGAACGCTGCTCCGAGATCCTGGCCGTTGTGAAGGGAACTAGTAGGAATTTAGTAAGGGGCGTGCTTCGTTGTTATTCACCTGGTGAGAAATCGATGGACCCTTCGGAGACCGTCTGTGCAGCTTGGTTGGGAGCCACGGCACGCCGAGGCTTGACGACTCGGTCGGACGAACAACAGCACATGGAGCGTGCCTTCCGGAAGACTCCGAAACGACTCCGATCAATAGGTGGGAGCGACTTACGCAGGAAGAACTCACCAACCCCCCTTTTTATCATTGATTGGTCGCAAAGTATTGAAAGAGAGAAAGTGTTCAAAATGATCGGCAAGAAAGGACCAGGAGCTCTAAAATACACGTGCGCAATATGCCACATAGATAAGTGGTGCGTGGACTTTCCGGAGGGGTGTTTTTCGAAATGCCACCCGGCCAGTTCCTGCACCGACTGTATTTTAAACGGCCAAATCAAGGAGCTAAAGAAACATGCAGGGCTTCCGAGGAAAGATCCAGGAAGTTGGAGGAGAAAATAAACAGCCTCGAATTAGAACAGGCTGGACTGATTCGCAGGCTAGATGTCAGAATAGCAGAGCTAACGTCAAGCCCTGTACTAAACACTGCATCTGCAGTATTACCCCCAGAGCTAAGTCCACATGCTACGGATAAACCCTCAAAGAAAAAGAAAAGGAAGGGAAAGAAACAGGAGGAAGAGAAAGTTGAAACAGAAGATAAAGTAGAAGCTGAAAAAGAGAAAGTTGAAGCAGAGGAAGAAAAGATAAAAACAGAAGAGTATATAACTAGGGAAGATAGGGGGAAAAGATGAATAAGAAAAATAAGAAGAAAAATAAGATGGAGAAGAAAGAGGGAACTGAGAGTTTGCTTCCGAAAGGAAAGCCTCAAACCTCTGCACGGAAATGTCCGAGGGTTACCCTTGTGGGGGATTCGCAAGCACAAGGTTTGCAACCCCTGCTAGCGGCCCGCCTTCGCACTCGTGTGGATGTATGCTGGTAGCCGGGACGGGGAAACCACCACATCAGGGTAGAGGCTGAGAAATCTCAGATCTCCGAGAATTCAGTCGTTGCCCTAAAGGTGAGTGGGAATGACCTCTACCTCCGAGGAGGCAAAGTAGGTCCCAGCGAGAAAATTCTCAACACGGTCATGGGAGCCGTGGACGACTGCGGATTGAGAAATCGCAAACGGGTCGTTGTAGGGATGCTCACAAGAAGGTGTCCTAGCCGGACAGCTCACTCAAGGAACGTGACCCTGAACCAGCGCCTGTCCGACCTCTGTACCGCCGAAAGGGTCTTCTTTCTGGACCCTTACCGCACCTTTTACGGTCGAAACGACCTTTACCAAAGGGACGGAGTGCACCTTTCATTCAAGGGAAAGGCTATACTCTGTAACTTAATCCAGGATGTCGTAGAGCGGACGCAGAGGAGCGTCCGACCCAGATTGAAGGCGGACATAAGACAGTATGCCCGTGTCACTCCTGGAACGACGTTCTTAGATGTGGCAAAGAGGGGTACTGCCACACAAAAGAAGCCGGGAAACTGAAGAGCGTAGGGAGTCCTACACTTGGGGGCTCCCTAAAAGTTCTTCTGTTAGACGCGAGGTCAATCGGGAATAAGTTTCTTGAGCTCCGTGGCCTCGTAGCAACAGAGGAAGCTGAGATGGTGGACATAACGGAGACGTGGATTAAAACCTCAAGCCGAGATTTTGAAGGTAAATTCACGATTCCCAGGTACCAGCTCTTCCTAGAAAGATAGCCAAAACAGAGAGGGTAGTGGTGTGATTTTGTATGCCAAGGATACTCTCAACTCGACGGATTGCAACAGCGTATCCAACCATGAACTACTAGGTGTTGACCTAGAGATAGGTCCTGCCAAATACAGGACCCTGGTGCTTTATAGACCTCCTGCCCAACTTGTTGAAAAGGACAGAGATCTGTACCAGCTACTAGGATAACTTGTAGAAGACAGATTGTGTATCGTCATGGGAAATTTCCACAAACGAGTTGACTGGGAAACCAGAGAACCCTGTGGCGAGAACGCACTACTCCTGGAGCTCACGAACAACGAGTTCCTGACTCAATGGGTGAGAGAGCCAACGAGAGGAGACAATATCCTCAACTTGGTCTTCACCTCTGAGGACGACATCGTTGAGGACCTCTCTATTGGCGAAGAGCTCGGTGGCAGTGAGCACTGACTAATTAGATTCGTAGTCAAAGTCCCCAAGGAAAAGCCTACAACTAGTAAATCAAGGAAACTCGATTTGAGATGAGTAAACTTTACAGGTCTACGCGCGGGACTGACTGACGCAAGGCTAGAAGAGTGCGAGGCTGTTGAAGACTCTTGGAACAGTTTCAAAACCACGTTCATGAGTCTTCAATCGCGTTTCATCCCTCTGAAATGTCCCCGTCGGTCCTCTGTTCAACCAAAGTGGTTTATTCGAGAAATCGGCCAACTGCTTAGGGAGAAGAGAAATGTGTACCGGCAATCAAAGATCTCGGGTGACTTTGACGACTACCAGAGGCTAGCCAGGAGAGTGAAGCCCAGCATAAGGGCAGCTAAGCGGTCTGAGGAACGCCGAGTGGCGAGACTTTGTAAAGGGAATCCCAAGGAGTTTTTTTATATTTGAGCAGCCGTAAACCAATCGGTCAAACGATTGGCCCTTTGAGGAATGAAGAGGGAACATTAAAGCATTCAGATGCAGAAAATGCTAACCTCCTCAACAACTACTCCTCTACAGTGTTTACTGAAGAGTGTGGTCCCATTCCCCAGCTGACGAATTCCTACTCGGGAAAAAAGCTGGAGGCAATGGACTTCACCGAAGGAGAAATAAAGAAAAAGATCGCTGACCTAAAGACGAATAAGTCCCCAGGACCAGACGGGTTTCTATCCAAGGTGTTGAGGGAAGTGTGCGATGAAGTATCACGACATTTGTGCGCTATCTTTAAAATGTCAATCCGGACCGGATGCGTTCCTAGAGACTGGCGTAAGGCGGAGGTGACTCCGATCTTCAAGAAAGGAGACCCCAGCCATCCGTCAACTACCGAACTATTAGTCTGACTTCGATAGTCGGTAAACTTATGGAAAGCATGATGTTAGACAAAATGACGTCGTATTTAAAGTGAAACCTGCTACTGAGGAGTTCCCAGCACCGCCTCCGAAGGCAACGGTCATGCCTGACGAACCTTGTGGAATTCTTCCACTTCGTGTTCAGTGAGTACGATCAGGACAAGGTGGTGGATGTGGTGTAACTATCACTAGCGACCTCAAGTTCTCGAAACAGTGCATCGAGGCAGAGAAGAAAGCCCAAAGGATGTTAGGCTACATAAAGCGCCAGTTTGGATACCGTAACAAGGAGATAGTACTTTGTCTGTACAAGTCCCTCGTTCGGCCACACCTGGAGTATGCCGTACAATTTTAGAGTCCTTCATTTCGAAAGGAAATCGCGAAATTGAAACGCGTACAAGCCAGGGCAACCAAGCTGATTCCCTCTATCCGACATAAAAGCCATGAGGATAGACTAAGGAAATTAGATCTGTTCTTGCTGGAAACTCTTAGACTGCGTGGTCAGCTCATCCAAGTTTTCAAAATACTTCGAGGGTTCGACAATGTTGACTACCGGGATATTTTCACACTGAGTGAGAACAGAACGCGCAATCACGGCTTCAAACTTAAACTGAAGCGTTACAACCACAATCTGTGTGGAAATTTTCTTACCTACAGCATCTGCGGTAAGTGGAGCGCACTTCCAGTGGAAGTTGTCAACAGTAAATCTGTTGACCAGTTCAAGTCAAGACTAGATAGTCTTGAAAAGTGGCCGTTTAGGGACGCAAAACAATTGAGCAGCCATGTGACCGCTCGATTGCTAGTCGAAAAGTACCCTCTTTGAATGGACCGTAAGGGCTCCTAGGGTACTCTCTTTCCTTGTAACTCCTTGTAACTCCTTGAAACTCCGTTAATGAATAAGGAATAAGGATTCCGAATAATGAAAGTCAGTCTCTCTCTATATATATATTTCGTCTCCGTGGGAAGGACCCAGTGATCTAGTTTGGTTGTTATTTCCACCCTTTGGGCGGAGTTTCCCTTACCTCTTTGTATCTGTTGTGCTTACATATTTCCCATAGATTTAGCTTGCTTTTAGGGAATCGTTTGTTGCACTTCTCCAAAATTTCTCTGGTCAGTTCTTATATTTGATCAGCTTCTGATAAATGTTCAACACGCGTATGTTTGTTTGGAGCAATCCCCGTATTTGTCCAGGTTGTCACCTTTGACATCTTTGTATTTTTGTAGATTTCCGCACGACTCTAACAACCGCTTGCCTCAGATCTATGCGTACAGTTTAACATACATGTAGATTTATTTCCTAATTATATTTGGTTCTTTATTTATTAGACTTGGCATATTATTTCCCTAATTTGCACACATAGCAATTTTTAGGATTTGATAAATTCTTCGAGCGTCCATTTATGGAGTTCTTCGCTGAGCCTATTAAATCCTGTTATTTTCTGCCAGAGGCCTACCCGTTTTATAGAACAAACCCTACAAGCAGATAGGATAAATTAACATAAAATTAAAGCGCCTTTAATCAATTAATTGACTGCCCATTTTGATGAAGAAAAATGTAGACTGCTGGAAGCTGCCGGCTCTGTCTCACCTAGTTGAGTGCGTGAATACCATGGTTGTAGGCTCGTGGGTTAAAGTGGTTGAATGAGTTTTTGCGCGAGATGATTAAGAAGACACTGGAGTTGCTTAGGCGATTGTTTGGGTTGCTCTAGTTATATTCTTCAGTGACGTATCTAGGGATTTGGGTCCCCGGGGGCATTATCTCCTTTATTGCCCCGTAACATACGAATGTTTGATATCATGAATGACATCAAACAACTACTGCAATATTCTGGTGCACTCTGGTATATCTGATAGTGTGTCAAAGAAAACAAAGAAAAATAAGTAGGACACTTTAATAGTGATTACTTATGTATGATTTAAGAAATAAACTACAAAATGTAAAAACTAGATATTACAAATTGAACAAATATACTAGTCAGAATTCATATTGGTATATTCCATCAGTCTTATACAGCAACAATGAAAGTAATTATTATAACGTTTTACTACAGAATACTTATGTATGATGACAAGAAATAACCTAGAAAATGTGAAACCGAGATATTACATTTATTAAATATTCCAATCAAAATTTATATTGATGCATTTTATCAGTCTGACACAGCAACAATAAATGTAGTGATTAACACAGGTTAATTCAGAATTTAACCGTTTTATTAATTGTTTTTGTCATTCAAAAAAGGGATGGGACACCCGTTTAAGGCCCCCTCCAATTCGTAGGGCCTTTCCAATTTAAATTTGTGACCCCTTTGGTCCCCCCCTTAGCTACGTCACTGATATTCTTACACGAGTTTACGAGAGTAGAGTCGGCACCTAGAAGAACGCCGCAGGGCAAAGAATGTACCTGCAAGGGCTCGCAAAGATGCGATATTACGAAGTCGGTACTTGCTTGAATGAGGCAGCCAGAGTACGGCGTCACGAAGCGGCAAACTGACGTCTGGTTCTCACATTTTCTATAGAGATGCGTAAGTTTCGTAGGTTTTATAACAGTCATCTTGTGTAATTTGCATAACGCCAGTATTCACAGGTCGATAATTAGTTGCCTGATGGTTCTCCAATGCGATAATTTGACTCATCTATCTCACGCAGTCTATAGATCACGGTACCATCCCTATGTAATGGGTAAAGGATGCCATGCATGTTTGCCTCCTATTCTCCACGCTTGACTGCTACTTTCTTGGGGAGTATACTTCTTGATTTGCCCGAGGGTGAGAGGTGTAGTGTTAATGATGAAGCCATTATTTCTTGGCTAAAATAACGAGGAAATGGACATATTATAACAGTAGACACCATATAAGAAATTCCAATAAATCACACCACACCGTATCTAGCCCCTACCTCGCCCCATACCGCACCCAAACAACAATCTACAGGGGCACAATAATCTTTACAATCTCCGTATAGTGATACGGGCAGGGTTAAGTCCCACAACACTAAAGAATATTAATAAGAACTTCGTTATTAACACGAGATTCGAGAACACCAATTATAGGCTAAGTTGGACTATGCCAGTCTTAAGAAACCCAAATGTGTACCGACAGTTAAGTAACGATGATAAGTTACATAAATTGCTTAAATCAGAGTTCAACTTATAGCACAGCCTAGTACTGGCAAGGCAAAACAAAGAAAATATAGAAAATAATATATTAAGGTTATAAATGAATATAGGAAATCATGAATATCATATTTACAGTTTATACAATAAATAAAATCTTAATAGTACTTATCGCACGTGAGAGAGAGGTCTGGGTACATAGGCGCCAAACTTAACAACTATAACAGACTTATGTAGCAGTAGTAGTGCACTGAATAATAACACAAAACAATAGAGCACATTAATTGAACAGTTACACGAAATCTAAAGCACATTAATTCCAGTAGGAGCGCGTTAAGTGGTTGGAGGTGAACTGCCTAAAATTGGGGAATTTTAAACTTGAATAAGTATTGGTAGCAAGTTAGTTGGTTGTATGGGAGGAGGATAGTTGGTTGTATGGGAGGAGGTTAGTCGGTTGTATGGGAGGAGGTTAGTTGGTTGTGCTATGTGCAATTAATTAAGGAGTTGGAGATTGTTGCTCTGATATTACACAAATATACATTACAAATAAATACATTAAACGTTATCAATATAGATTACAAATATACATTACAAATACATTACAAATATATATATTAAACGTTACAAATATAGATTAAAAATATACATTACAAATACATTACAAATATATACAAAATTACATAATTTTACATAACTAGTAGTATACATAACAATAGCAATTACCACCTAAACGTCATTTCACCTGATATCGACCCAGATGAATCCTATATCCCATGTCACAAGCGAGTCGTACTGACAATGCTCCGATGCAGTTACTGCGCATAACTAAGCCCCAAAGACTGCACCGGTCTTACCGACAAAGATATCTGCATTCGCTGTCACTAGAAACCAGACACGGCTCAATTCATATCTACACCGTGGGACGAACCTCTTCCGGTCGGTGAAGTTTTTGAGGAACTCAACCTGGGGTCAGGGGACCCAACCATGCATAAATGAGGAAGTAGGTAGTAATATATGAAAAAAAGGACGGAGGAGTGGATAAATAGGGTTTACTGACCCCTTCTCATGCAGGGAGAATAAATACAAGGATCCTGTCGTCGACCTCTCTTTCGAGGAAGATGATTAATCTTATTGAGGAAAATAAAAGACAATAAAAGCAAAATCACCTCTAAACAATACTTATGGAAAAGGTTGGCAAAGAGAAGGATCAAGTTTGATCATATGAAATGTGTGGGAGATACATAGCCAGAGTCGTACGTGGATCATTGTTATTGGGTTTATTTGCCCATGAAAAAACTCCCCACAGAAATATTGGTATCATTTCCAGAGAAAATTACATGGGGAAAATTAGCATAGTTAAAAAATTTAAACTTGAAAAACCATTACAGGATAATAAAAAAAAAATTCTCCTGTTATTTAGAATTAATTTATTACAATTAAAAATAATTTATTAACAACACTTAGAAAAAATAGAAATCTCATTTCAAAAAATGACTATTATATCAATAGATCTTAAATTGGTTATTTAATCATTTGCGGTACACTCCTTTTCTCGGAAATTTTTCATTCTTAAATTAAAGTTTTGTTATACTTATTTCTGTATGGGAACGACTTTAACTCACGATCTTACAACCATAGTACTCAAGCACTCAACTAAGTGAAACAGAGATGGCAGCTTCCAGCAGTCAACATTTTCCTTCATCAAAATCGGCAGTCCATTAATTAATTAGAGACGCTTTAATTTTATGTTTATTTATTCCATTTGATCCTCGTTCCTCAAAATCAGTCCTTTTGTATTAACATTTCACTTTCATTTTAATAAACATGAAAGTGCTTACTTTAGCCAAACAGTCTTCATTTCTCATTGTAGTTATGGTTAAGTTAGGTAAGATTTTAGACGTTCATATGGCAGTTAGTAATATGTAAACAGCTTGATGTGGAAGCTGCAGTTCTACTAATATTACAAATATTAATAAATTATAGTTTTATTGCCACTTGATTGAAATAGTTAAATTTAAAGTTCTCTGGAAGGCAATTGCAAATTAGTGGCAATTTTCTTTTAAATTGGACATTTTCCCACACGGGATATTCCCGTGGTCTATTTCACCATAAGGGCTGTTTTCCATGGCAAATTTACCCACTTATAATTATCACAATGGAAATGTTACTAGAGTAAGCTAAATTATTCGAATACAAAGGATAGCTTGGTGGCAAGAGCCCTGGATGCCAAAGAATGCTCTCAAATTCTCTCTGCAATGTGTTAGGATCACTGATTTTGAATTGTGCTGCGGGGTTTTGCTGACAAAGAAAAAAGTGACCATTTTATTATTTCAATACCAAAACACGATTTCAAAATAAGTGGTGTTTCCACTTCCGAGTGCGATATGGCAATACAATCCGATCGGGTGTCATTCATCGCAATGACATTGGACGAAAAAGGGATTTGTTTTGAATGGCATATTCAACAAAAATAAAAGTATACTGTTGAGTGTTATACCGATATCATTAGTTTCTAAGGATATCTACAAACGACGGATGAGAACAAGACAACATTAACGAACCCCTTAAGTCTGTACTTCGACTTGGGGAAGCTAAATATAGAACCTGATAGCTCCAGGTAAAAATAATGATTTAGAAATTTGCCTAATTTTTTATTAGTTATCCTTGAGAAACCAGAACGTCTATTTGCATGAAAAAGTCAAAAACTCTTGGAATTACTTAAAAGGCCTATTCACGAATAATTTTCCATCCATTTCATATAATTCATGATAACAATTGTTCGATGTAGTTTATTCTCATATTCAAAATTCTGCAGTGAATGTAGTGACTGCAATTCAACCTATTGTCTTCCTGACCTATGGTGAAACAGATTAGGAGAAATGCTTCATAGCTGGATTGTAAGAGAGACACTGCAGGTCTTTTCATATTGTCATAATAATTCAATTATTTTACCAAGAAATACACCTTTGTACTAAAGCAAATGCACGCAATTTGGAGCAAGTCTTAATTATTTTCTCACATCTCAACACTGTCATCCTTCGCGACACTGAGATGATAATGTTTGATTTCCTTCACTCTGGTGGTTGTTTAAGATTCAACCCAGTCTTCCTTTGTGTCAAGCTTGACGTTCTGAATGATAAACAAAACTTCTTTCTCATGTTGTATGTCGTATAACGAATCATTTATTTATACTACAAGATAAAACATAAATTTCAACCTATGTAGCACATATTGCATAATAAAGAAAATAAATGAGCCCTCCAAATTAGTTACAGTGACACAAATAATATCTGGTGGTCATTTAGGTGTAAAAGAATGGTTTGTAATTCCAAGTTTACGCTCAAATTCAATTGTTTGTAATGGGTCCCTAAATGCCATTGTGAGGATTGTGGGAACCTTCACAGTTCTGACCTTGAATTTTGCTCAAATCTTGGTACCTGAAAATAATATAGTAATCTAGTATTTTCAAACTCATTCAAGGTGAAGGGAAATTCAATCAAGCATATTTTAATTCTCCCAATAAAATTTATGAAAAACTTTGAGAAAAACATAACTTTTGTATATCTTTTGGATATCTTACTGAAAAACATAAATGAATGGGCGAAAGATCCTCACCAGAGGGTTTCTAAAACGAGGTTTATAAAGAAAGTCGAGAATTTATTAGAAAGGGAAATATGTGTTCGAATACAGATACCAAGGAAACCACTTTGTAGCACTAAGAAATGCGTGGAACGCAACTTTATTGGTCTCACTCCTATGATTTTTCTCAGTATTTCTTTAAAGTTGGTACAGCATAAATCGAAAGAGGATGTGAGAAATTTGCTAACTTTTTAGCATTAGATTCATGTAATCCAACAAAAAAACTGTCGCCCAATTTAAAATAAACAACAAAATGAATAAAAATTACATGATAATAAAATATCAGAATTTTCAAATAAGTCTTACAAAAAACTACATATAGGAATACACAATTAGTCTTACAAAAAACTTCCTTTTAGGAATACACAATACACTACTTTGGAAGGAAAATACACTCTATTCTGTAGTAGATTTTGTGAATAAGATACCTAAATATATGTATTGCCAAACTTCTCTTATTAGGTATAGTTAAATCTTCCAATTAAAGTTCTTTATAGCTGACGCTGGCTTTTTTTATGGCAACATATTACTTCTCTTTGTGCATAGGAGGAATTCGTATAATATAACTATTGTGGTATATAATAAATACAAGAACGCCCCACAGAAAGAGGAAAAAATATTCACAATTTATGTAGTATTCTGTTTATTCGCAATTCATTCCGTTAAGAATAAACTGACTAATATAAAAGGATAGTTACTAGGGGTGATTAGAAAGTAATGAGTATCGGACTCATGGCATCGAGCGTGAGGCATCGAGTGTTGCCCGTTGTGACGTGTTTGAACTTGTCGCCGCTTGGCTGGGTTCAATTTTCTTGTTGCGCTGTGCGATTGCGTCATTGTTGGTTTCATTGTTGGTTTTGCTATCTAACCGGAAACATGGATTTCTCCGAAGAAGGTTAAGGTTCTACAGGTTCACTAGGCGTAAACTCGGGCAAAGGGTCAACGGAGATCAGAGGGGAATTATTGCAAGTTTTTTTTTCAAGTCCATCACTGGAAACTGTTTCCGCTGCTTCGAGTTTTTGCAGCCGGAAAAACTCAGCTGAAAGACCATCATCGGTCTGGACGCCCCCGGACATCCGTGATCGAATCAACAACAGTCCATATCCAGGCCATCATTGACGAAGATCCAACTTAGTTATTCTTCGATTCTTATCTTTGGAGTCTGGTGTCAGTTATGTGAGTGTACATGGCATCAATCATGAACACTTAGGACTGAGGAAGAAGTGTGCTCGATGGATGCCCCATTTTCTAACAGAAGAACGAACAGGTGCGGATTTGTCGTCTCTGACTGGCTAAATTCGAACCAAATAGTCTCAAGCATTTTCAGATGTTACTACCCAAAATGAATTTTGGATTTCTTTATTCCCCACCAGAAATAATAGTCCAACATGATGTGGTTGAGTGATGAAGAGCCTCGACCTCAGATTTTAAAGGATTGATTTCGTAGCAGGAACGATCTTTTCACCATCTTCAATTCATAAGGACCAATGTGTGTGGATGTAGTGCCTCAATATTCTACTATCGCAGCTAAGTACTACACTGGTGTATGTCATTTTTGTATTTATATGCGCGCACTTGATGGATAAAGCATAAAAGGATGAAAATTCGCGTCTTTCAGTATTGCAGTTCTAACTTAACATATAAATATTCCTCTTTCTATTAGTTGAAATTTAAATGAATGTTTCTTTTGGAGATTTACCTAAAAAAACCTAAAACCTCCTTAATAGGCGTTCAACTGTTGGATTACTTTTAGAAAATCCATGTCATGTATACATAGTGGCACAAAGTCTCTGAACAATACACATTGGGATTAGGATGGAAAATGAGGTGAATGTGTTGAAGAAAAAGATACGATCGGTAGACAGAATTGTGTGATAGGAGGATGATTGGTGATGATATGGATGACAGGGTAATTTTGAAAAAATATATTTGAACGAGGGTGATGGCGATTTGTGCCAGGTAGCCTGGCAAATGCTTTGATTTTTTTTAAGGGAAGAAATACGGTCCGCAGGACCTTCTTCCCCACTTCCATCCGTCCTTGATCGGGGTAGGGCAGAAAGGGAGGAGGCCTGCGGCTGCCTTGCTCCTGGAGAACCTTCCCACACTTCTCACCCTCAGTTCAAGTGAACCGATGGGGAAGTGTTTGGTGGGACGTCCGGAGCAAGGTTTAGAAGAGGGTTTATATTAGAAGATTGAAAAAATGAGAATTAAAAGAGACAAAGTTTGGTGAGGAGGCAGGGTGTGCAATCTTGGTAGTAGTAGGTGAAAAAGAATATCCAAGGCTTGGGTGGCAAGGGGGCCTACTGATTATTGTGGATTCCGAACCACCGTACTGCATTTATCTATCTTTCATTCGTTCCTTTTCACGCTTTTATTCCCAATTTGCTTAACTTTAGTTATCAGGAGACCGATCAATCTCTGTCTTTTATTCACTTTCGTTCTCTTTTCTTCTAATTCGCATTTTAGTTGACGAGTAGACCGTCTCATCTTCGTAGTTATTTCATTTATTCTCATTTGCATTGAGTGTATTATGTAGCATTCATGCCGCTATGCTTCTATGTTGAGCTTTTACATGATTTATTTTGTTTGTTTTTTAGTTTTTTTTTGTCTTTGTGATGTATGTTCGTTAAGTTGTATTTGTTTATTTCTTTTGTTGCATTGAGGTTTTTTGCTCTGAGCTTTATCTCTTGTTCTTATAATACTACTAATGAATTTCTTATAATGCGCTCTTCAAGGCCCTCTGTAGTTGTTGTTCGTTGTTTCCTTTTCGGTTGCATTTATCGGTATTCATAATTTTGTTTCTTTTATGTGATCTTTTTCAATATATTAGATTTAATTGGAATAATTGTATTAATCGGTAGTTCAGTCGTAATCGGGTTGATTTTTATTCTATTTTCATTTTAAGGGACTGTCTCCTTTCCCGCATTTCAATAGCTCATTATTCCTCTAGTGCACGCTATGGTTCGTTTGAGTTGTCCTTTGTTGCTTGTCTAGTATTTCTGCTCGCGGTTTCGATCTCGTCAGCTTTGTATTTACCACATGGAAAATCTTTGGGGGTGTTTCTATGTAATTTGACGCAATCGCCCGGGAAGATTCGGATTTTGTTGTGGAAGAGTAGGTTTTCAACATCTTCATCCTCACCAGTCGTTCCCGTAAGCCCTTTTAAACGCCCACTTCGCTTTACCTTCTCTTAGGGCTTTGATTATGTCATTTTTATTTTTACCCTCGGAAAGGGGTACTCGTAGCTTACATATATTTTTAGTTTGTAATTTGCAGCCTGGAATTTGTGTGAGTAATCTTCCTCTTCTTGTTTCTTTTCTGTTTCCTTCGATGCTATTTTCTTCTCGGTTTCTGTTTCCTTTTCTTTTTTCTCTCTTACTGTTTTCTGTTTTGCCCCTACTGTGGGTTTAGTCGCATTGAGGCTTAAGATTTCCGAAGAGGGTGAGTTCTCGAGGAAGCACATCTTTTTCATTCCGTTTTTCGCGAGTTTTGTGTTCAGTGTTTTAGAGAACGTTCCGGGTTTTCCAATGTCCATCACGTGTGCGTATAATAAATATGCACGTGAGGAGTTTCATTGAACAACCATTTGGCCCAGTGAGGCGTGTTTTATTTTCTCTCATCTGTTAGACTGTGGCCTTGGCCACACCTGCATATGTTGAGTTATTTCTGCATTCCTGTCTGTTTTTCTCTTTATTTTCTTTCATGTTTATTATTTCTTTTCTTTTTGGACAAGCCATTGCCATGGTTCTGTGTGCTCCTCCACAATTTAGGCATTTCTTAACAATATGTTAAGAACAATTCTTCCATAAATGTCTTGTTGCCCGCATTCCCAACAGCTTTGTACTATATCTGTGCAGTTCTTCGTCGTGTGATCCTCAATTTTGTAACAATTGAAGCACATTTGTATATTGATGTGCTTCTCTCTCTCCATGTTTTTCGGCGGGATCCTCAAGGTGAACAGTAACAATCCGTTCTGGCATATTTAACTCACCTTCTCTGTATTTCTGCCCACGATTTTAAATATGTGCGTGTGATTTCTAAATTTGATAACTTCTAATATTTCGGTTCCTGGTTGTCTTGCTTCGATTTCGTCTTTTATTTCTTCCTTTGTATGGGAGCCCACCCATAGGTTGATTTTCCTGAAAATGAGGCTCCTATTTGCCGTTATTTGTGGTGGGATTTGGGGTTCTAACCGGATGCTTTTCAATATTTTGGTGCCTTTCGCTGAAACGAATCTTTCAAAGGCACGTTCCGTGTGGCAAATGACGATATACCTATTCATCACGTCCAAAATTCTTATTAGGGTGACCTTTGGTTTCCCGTAAAAGTTTTCCATTAGTTTTCCTCGTTCCAGTCTGTTTGTTCTTTCCCCCGTCCTTAAGGGTACACGGAGACATTCATACCTCTCCCCTTTCCTATTTTTTGTCCGTCTTACGTTGCAATCTATAAAAGAGACAGAGTTAATCCGTTCTTTTCTTCACTTTCGTGCCATCTATTGGTCCTTAAATACCTCAATTTGATAGAAGCACTCCTCCATCACACTACCTAACTAGTCCTACTGCTACTAGGCGCTTCCACTAAATTTGGGGCTCCTGGTACTAAGGATCCCCGTTCTTCGACCCCTCAAACGGGGGTTCCTTCTGGGGTTCACTACTGTCTACTTTAGGGTGGTTCTAAGCACAGTGGTGGTCAAGTTATGTTACTTTATAGTGCGTGAAATGTTGAAGAAGATCAGGCAGAAAAAGGCAAAAATTTAGATAGATCTTCCTTTAGGGAACCTAACCCGCCCACTGGAAACAGGAGGAATCTTCAATCAGTCTAGCATGCGCCCCATATCTCTTCTTTCTTCTTTCTAGTATCTCCCGCTTTCTGTTCCGATATAATTGTAGATTTTTGCTTTATCAGGCGCTGCTTTTAGATTTGTTTTATATAGTTATATTGTGCTTTTATTTTAGCATTGAGGCCTTTGTTCTTATAATTTGCTTCTAGGTTTGTTTAACATATAGTGATTTTTTTTAATAGCATTTGAGCCTTTGTTCTCTAGATTTGTACTCATACGAGCTTTGAATACTTGATTGTTCTGTTTCCTTATAGTGTTATGATTATTATTTGTTTGCGCGCTCGTGCTTTAATGCTTTCTTTAGTTGGTTATCATTCTTTTTCATCTTTTTTCTCTTATCATCTTTCTCAGCTATACAGTGGTTCTATTACATCTAATATGTTTGTCCTGCTGCCTTTGAACTTTCGTTTAAAGTTAAGTGTTCGCTTTTATATTTCTATTAATTTGACCATGTTCAGAACTTCGTTTTGGAAGTTCTCCTCTATTTTTTCCTATATTTTATTGGTAGATTCGTGGATAAATTGGTTACTTGGCTTTAATTTTGTTTCTCGGTGGAGATCACTCGATGGGGTTCTTTCTCTTCTGGATGTCTTAGTTATGGAGTGGATCGCTTAGTTTCCTGCTCTGCATTTGAAGCATTTTTGTCTAGGTCAGAGTATGGGTAGGTATAAGATTGGGTGAATGAAGGCGATGTAGAGCTTTATTTTGTTGTCTCTGAGAGCAATTTTTTCATTGCCCTGGAAATTATATCCATTCTTTGGTAATTTTAAAGCCGGGAACTTTGCCTCGTCTATCATTTGAATATATGAATGTTTTTCGCGGTCATTCAATGTCTTTTTTCCTTTTCACTGGGCTGGTTTTGAACTTTTTCGTGTTGATTTTATTATTTTTTTCTCGAAATCATTAACTTTATGATTTCACGAGCAGTTCTTAGTGCTATGTGTCTCAGATTTTTACGTCCGCTTAAAATAATGGTCTGAAATACATCGGATGTCAGTTGGAATTACAGAGCACAGTCTTCCGTGGATAAGGGTAGGCCTCAGTAGAAGTATTGTAGATAAAGGGTCAAGTACACAAAAACTCGGCCTCCTATAAGCGTATCCAGATATGTACATAGACATATGAACTCGCACTCGAGTCTCCTTACCCCCTTCCTCAATACTTTGGTCAGTGACCTTTTCTCGAAGGATTCAGAGTGTGCATACATACATACACATACTGGAGTTTTCTAAGACATGGACTCGCATTTTAGATGTTATCACATACATATTTTTTCGTTCTAAAACGCTTACCACGATTCCTTTTCGATATTATTTACTTGGATGTTTATCTATTCTCTGTTTTGATTTTCAGGGCACAGGATTTAATGAAGCAAAGAGATAGTTATCTTTGATTGGCCCAAATATTTTCTAATCGATAAATAAGGAGACAAACATTGCTTCTTTTGCTCTAGAGGTCAAAATGAAGTAAAGAGATAGCTATCTTTTGTTAAAATGGACCGTCTATCAAACCCTATTGTCAAACCTTGACCTCACTCCCTCATCCGACTTGAATAAATTTATTTGTATTTTTCTCAAAGAAGTCA
Organism: Ceratothoa steindachneri; assembly: GCA_963969495.1. Lineage (NCBI taxonomy): Eukaryota > Metazoa > Arthropoda > Malacostraca > Isopoda > Cymothoidae > Ceratothoa > Ceratothoa steindachneri. The sequence goes on along the minus strand of OZ018324.1, from coordinate 110,245,829 downwards.
CAATGAAGTAAAGAGATAGATATCTATTGTTTAAACTGGATCATCGACCAATCTTACTTTTCCAACTCTTACCCCACTCCCGCCCCCCCTTCATTTGTAGAGATATAAAAAGGACATTCTAAACCTTCCTCATTTAATTATTATAGATCACAGCTTGTTGGGAAGAAGCTTTTTACCTCGTACGGTATTTTAATTTTGTTAACTAGGTGTAAGAAAATTAAAGACCAGGCAGAAGATGAGTGGAAATCTTGTGGGGAGATTTGTGATTTTCTTGAACATTTCAGCTCCTTTCACAGAGTAAGTTATTTTCTTCTCGTTTTTAAATGATTTTTTTAAAGTCTAGCTTGATATAATGATTTATTTTACTTTTAAACTCAAATATACAGATTTCAATTATTTTATTGAGTGTAGAGGATCAATTGTTTTTCTTTACATTCTATTAAAAGTATTCTTTACAACGATTTATTTGTTTATTTTATAATTATATAAATCAAATTGCTCAATAAAAGATAGATATGATTTACCATTTGTCATCTGCTGAATAAAATAGACACAAAACAAACCACATGAGTTTGAAAAGTAACTTTGAACCCTGAATGGATTGATGATAATAATTTTATTCATTTTTACTAAGTTTTTATGGATATAAACATCATTCTGAAACCGTAGACATAGGCTGTCAAAATAATACAAACTTTTTTATTAACAAACAAAGCGATCCAATGCGAACCAGGTCTATGTCTGCTGTCCAGATTAATTATATAAGCTGCTGGCAGTTTTAAAGGTAAACATAGATCAGTGTCTCTCGCAAAACATCCACAAAAACTCGTTTTGTAGTTTTATCTCGATACATTAGTTCTTCTATTTCTACTGAATTCATTTTATTAAGAGTAAACTAATACGTTCCTAGACTTATCTATCTCAATAACAGACTGAAACTCTGCATATATAACAAGGGAGACCGGTTCTATGAATGGAGATTTAAACTGAAACTATAATGATAATGTTCCCTGTTGTATAGGATTGGAGCATTCTCCAAGACAAGTAGTACTCTTGTCCTGATTTAGTTTAATACAATAAATATTTTTACTTTTTATAAATTGTTGATATGTAAGTCCAATACTCTGCCCACCTCCAATACACCCTATATCGTTATATAACGAGTAAAAAGCCCTTGGCGCAACTGGATATGTATCGTCCGAATAGTCCAATTCGAATGGTTTTTCAACTTCCTTCTCGTTTATATAGATAGTGATGCGATTCACATTATAAGGTTTAAATTCAAATTGTGATGCATCAAAACTACCAGAAAATGCAGAATGATCAACCATTCTTATAACCATGTGTGTAGGTATTCGCCCCATAGAGATTTTATCCACACTCCTCATTGATATTCCACTCACAATTGTACAATTTCGCATGTGAACTTGTGTGATAGGGTACTTAGCGTTTGATTTAAGCAGCCTATTTACCATCTCTAGATACGAGGGGCGGTCAATAAGTTTTGCGAATCGGTAGAGCGAAACAGAGGAAGGGGGATGGCTGTTTGTGTAGGTGTTAGGACAAGTTATCACAAGTCAGGACCTGCAGCCGCACGCTCCTGCCTGATCTATTTAAGAAGCAGTAGCTGATCCCAGATCGTCAGTCATAAATTTTTCAACAATGGAGAAGGTTGAGCACCACGCAGTGATCAAACTTTTGACCAAGGAAGGCAAGAATGCAAAAGAGATCCATGAACGCATGGTTGCAGTGTACACCGACACCGCCTCCTCCTATGCAACAATTGCTCGCTGGAATAGGGAGTTTCGCCATGGTCGTAAGTACTTTAAAGATGACCCCCGTCCAGGACGCCTGTCAGACGTGACCAACGAGGACAATGTGGCCCGTGTGGAGAGGATGATCCTCAAAAATCGACGGGTGAAGGTCGAAGAAATCGAGCGAGAACTCAGAATATCACATGGAAGTGTTATCAAGAACATCCACTACAATTTGGCCATAAACAAGGTCTCTGCCCGTTGGGTCCCTACAAACCTCACGCCCCATGATCGACTTCAACATCGTCAAAGTCCACAAGGCCAGAGTTGCCCAAGATGCCCTGCGCGAGTACGGATTCGAGACACTCAACCATTTCCCCTACAGTCCAGATCTGGCCCCTAGTGACTACTTTTTATTCCGCCAGCTCAAGGCTGCACTGCGTGGACGCCGGTTTGCAAACGATGAAGATGTCCAGCTCGCCGTCCAGGAGTGGCTTGTACAGCAGTCGCAACATTTCTGTTTGTCGGAAATTCGAAGCTTCAGGAACAAGTGGCGCAAGTGCATTAAAGTCGAGGGTAGTTATATTGAAAAATAATAAAACACTTTTCCTCATATCTTCTTTCCTTATATCCGAATTGCAAAACTTATTGACCGCCTCTCGTAAGCTGATGCTAAAAGACGGACTTTTCTAGTGTAAAGTAAACTCTCTAATAATTCTATTTTAGCTTCTAAACCGCTCTGGCTTCTAAATAGTGTAAATGAATGTGGTGCTCTGGATAACTTTATCTTTATTGAGACTCTATTAATTCAGAGCTTATGTTGTGAGAAGAAATCAGCGTGTAGTTCTCCATATACATTAATTAGTTTCATCTGAGATCTGCTATACTTTCTTTGCTAGAGTGATATCCTGCAGTGGAAAGAAAAGTAGATTTTTCTTCTTCAGTAAAGTTCAACAGGGTCTTTAAATATGCACGATAGGGGTAATTATTTCTAGTCAAATTTACAGGCGCTTCATTTAAATGAATATCAATATTGCTGAACAAAGTGTGAAGAATATTATTTTCAGGAAAAACATTTTCCCCATCTAGAAGTTGGCTTCCGTTTAACTTCACAATTCTTACTTTAATATAAAGATAAACCTCACTAGGGTCTACATAATACTGTCCGTTACCAGATACATAATATTCAACCGGGATGAGGTTGAAAGAGATATTGCTGATGGGAGAATAAGACTTATAATTGCTTTTAACGATGGAAGTTTGGGGTGGTGGAACAGTAAACAAATCAAATTCTGTCTTCGAACAGATATCACTTGTTGGATGAAGAGTATTCATTTTATCCATGTAAGATTTATAGCCATTGATATCTTTATGGGAACATCCATGAAATGTCTGATGGTTTATATTATGAGAAGAAAACTTCCCCAGCCTCATCATCATCTATTTTCAACTTTCTTCTATTCTTCAACTTCTTATTCATCCAATTTCTCATATTTATTACACCTATTTTTTTCTGATTTCCTCTTATTATCCCTCTAAGATTTTAGTTTTCTTCTAATATACTGTCTAGTATCTTTAATGATATTGTTTTTTACCTTTCCAGCTGGTCTCTCAGAGCTTGCTTCACACTCTTTCCATGCACAATATCCTGAACAGTATCGAAACCAGCTGAAATAGCCTTCTTTCCTAGATAACGAGCACTACTCTTAAGATATGGTGCTGCATTACTGAATAGGGAAGAGAAGAGGCATCCAAGACCATGTCCCCTCTGGGCTCTTAACCCTTTACACACGCGTGGTCCATTTAACATTTTTAATTATCGTTTAATGTTCACTTGTAATGTGTAGTTTTATCATCAAATGCCCAACAAAGAATGGAAATTTTTCCCCTTCAACCGTTCTTATATAAATATAAATTGATCTCAAGTCCCCAGAGCTTAGATTCAGATAGTGTGGATTATCAAAAGTTATACTGAATGAACCATCATTGAAAAGAAGATGAATAATTCTCATCAGCCTCGATTGTGTCACGCCTACTAACTGATATTCTACAATGTTAGAGTAAATGTAACATGATCTCGGGGGAGATATAAGAGCAGTAAAATCTATATTGAACGCTATACAATGATTTAATTTGGGATATCATCTCTGATAGATCTTTTTTAGTATAATGAAAACTTCTTTTGACAGATGAATTAATAGATTTTCTTTCCTTTTTACATTGAACAATGAACCTGAAGTCAGCATTAACATATAATCAGTAGGCATTTTCCGTTGCTTTCTGTCAGATTAAAACATTAAATCTTAAGATGCTAATTTATGTTTCATTTTCAGATTCATTTTCCTATGAGTGCTTTTTTATTTTTGTAATATCCAGCGTTATCCATATCTCATCATAAGCATAGTCAATTTCTTTTATTTTTGTTACCTTTCCTCTTGCCAATATAGTATTTGATGCATAGTTGTTTACTTCCGCGATTTTCCGATAGACTGTGAATGCGTGTGTAGTCTTAGTAACATTATAGATATTCTCTGTAAATTGAAACTCACAAAGACCTACTTCATACTGCCTGTGGTTTGTTATTATGGACTTGTGCAACTCGATTCTATAGTCAGGCATGGTATTTTGAGAGTAAACATACAGGGAGAACGAAGAAAGAAGGGTGACATTAAAACTCTCTAGGCTCCATCTTCACAACTGATATAAAACCTTCCACATCTCCCACCTTTATATAATTTTATGAATGTATTTGCTCAAGATTTTAGGGTGATATTCACATGCTTTGATATATGAGTTAAACGATTCTGAGTACCCTCGCCATTTTACTACATATAGCTAGTTTTTTCCATGCCCTTTCGCTTTAACTATCCTCTCCACTACATATTTCTTACGAGAGTCAAATTTTACTTTTTGTATTTCTTCTTCATAAACACCACCTTCAATATGTTCTCCATTTAAATCTTCAATATAATACAGGGCTAATACATTTGAAATTTTATATATCTGGTAGATTTCCTCACTCCACCCTATTTCGTACCCTTTTTTAAATTTACTGGAAACGCGTGATAATCGAACATAATCACCGATCTTATATAGAAACTTCTTTTTTTTTACCTTCAGCTCTCTGCTTCGGTATAGCAACATCGTGTCTAACTTTCAACGGTGTGTTCCCAATTATTTTATGTCTAGAATTATTATAAGCCTTTGCAAAATCATCTAATACGTCGATGTATTTCCAGGTATTATTAAAAATAAAGTATCTGAAAAGTTTTTCTTTTTTCATTCTTTGTACACGTTCTACAAGACTAGCTTTGTTTAGCGAGTGAACATGATAAATGCCGATATTAAATTCGCTTAATAAACGTTTCATCTTATTTCCTTTAAACTCTCCTCCATCATCAGAACATATATAACCTGGAGTCCATCCGGATTCTTCCATGTGATTTCTTATAGCATTTGACACTACCTGGTCCGACTTCTGGTTTAAAGGAATTATTTCGAGATATCTAGAATATACGTCAATTACAAAGAGTATGTAGCGTACACCATAATTAAAATTTTCATATTTGGACATCACAGTTAAATCTAGTTGCCAAATCTCGTTAGAGCCTTGCGCTTTTCACGTGTTTGGTCTTGAATATTTTTCAACGGGTATATTTAATGTATGCCAAGCCTGAGAGAAAGCTTTCCAAATCAGATCTTTTGGCGATCTTTTTTACAGATTGGTGTAGTCGATTTACCCCACCAAAAGATGTTGGTAAACTCGGGGATGTATATAAGCGTAACAATCGACGGTTCATTTCTAACTAAATATCTGACTAGCTTACACTCTTATATAATTATTCAATGAAAAGACATCTTATCTTAAAATCCAATATTATTTTACATCTAGATTAAAATATATAATTTCAATTAGAATTTCGTGGATGTTCGCAACCTTATTACTTTGTACACACTTACTGGTTCTCTGAATCAAAAGAGCTAGATTAGTCGAATCGGGAAATCGGTATTCGATATGTAACGGGTAAAAATGATCAATGTTTATTTTTAATCAACCTTATATTTTTTCAAATTAATATCAGAAGTTTTTTATATGATCCAGTATTTGAATAAACATATTTGTTAAAGAATTGTGCTCTGATAAAATATTATTTCTATCTTGACTAAACTTAAACTTTATTCTTGCAAGTCTTGATGACGCAAGCTGGTGACACTCCACCCTCTGGACTTTCATGGTGAGACTGGTTGATAAATAAATATTCTATAAAATTTTATTTACACGTGATGGTGACGTAGTCGTAAAGATCCCTGAAGACAAATTCTTTCATAAGTTCGATACTGTTCCCCCTCTTGTTGAGAAAACAGTGGAACTCATCAAACGAGATATTTTTTTAAATACTCAACTTTTGTGATGGTGGGTTTAAGTTTTCGCCATTCGTCAAGTCCATCGTTGAATATAAGATAACAGACATCAACTGCATTCTGTAAGCATTTTATTTGACGAAAACTTTGAAGAAACTTGTCTTCAAGTTTTAGAAAAGTGTTGACTTCATACTCATTGTACAGTAAATACCGAAATGGATACTTGGAAAGAGACTGTTAGAGTTGGCCTCTACTACACACTTTAACTGCTTTACGCCATAGTCCTTGACCAAACGATCAACATAGGGGGAATTTTCCTGTTTTAACCTGTGTATTGCAGCAAACCCAAGCCAAAACTCATCCTCACTAAGGAATAGTTTATTGTTATAGCGGGTTCTTCCATAGGTATTTTCAAAGATCATTCTAATATAACCGAATTTTGTTCTAAGTAATCTTCAAAAGGCTGAATATATTAATTTTATATTCTTGTATAACTTGCTTCACCCGGAATCGAGACATAGCTTCTTACGCGTGAGTATTCATGTAAATTTGGACAGACAGTGAGACAAAAGCCATTAGGATAGGGTTTCTCTGACGCGGTTTAAATTCTCAGGTTTTTTCTTGTATTAACATAACAGTGGAGTTGCCACTTAGCCTTTTACAATTATTTGATTGGACCGTTTGGTTGCCATTTTCATCAGTAAAATTGATTAATAATTCAACCCGTTCCCTATTTTGGGTTGTTGGCGATAGTGAGAAATACCGCATGTGTTTGCGCAAACCCTTGATGTTGAAGTGGAAGAAGTTAATGCATGAGTAATATTTTCTAATTCTTTCCGGCGTTGTGAATTTTTTTAATAGATTTCGGGGAATTGGAAGATATTAACATCGCTTTTAATTCTTCCCAGAAGAGGGGTAGTGCTCCTTTCCACGTTCTAGTTAAATCATTAAGGAGGTCGATAATGTTAAATTGTGGGAGCCTTTTATCATCCATTGTAATCACCCAATAATTATCCCAACTGAATCCTTCCGTATTTTTTTAATGTCTGATAAATTAATCTACTCATTTCACGAACATTAGGCTCCAGTGTTCGTAGTACTTCCTCTGCATATTCGTTTATTCTATCTCTATCATTATGGTTAACATTAGCTGAAGGTGAGTTTACAACCTTATCATACTGTTTTAAATAATGTTCCAACGTGTTCTGATAAAGTATAATACGTTTATCTGGTGGTATGTGTGAATTATTGAGTATAGTAGTCAATTTTCTCTCCAAAGATAAAAGTCTTTCTTGAGATAGTATTAAGTTTGAGGGTAGCTCTCTCTCTCTTTTTCGGGATAAACAATAATTTTTTTCATCTAAGAAGGTTGGAGAGAAGAGGTGTTAGAACAGAGAATAAGATTGGTAGAAACGATCATCCACGCTGATTTATTATTTTTTTCTTTAGACGTATATGACCTGGATTTCGAGCTAACATACGTATCAACCGTTTGAATGGTTATATTTTTTGTTTATGTGATGCTGTCATCGGAACATTACCTTTTACTAGATTAAGACACATTTCACATACACATTAGACAAAACCACTATCCATTCTTCCTATGATTGATTTTTTCATCTTTTTAGAAAGTGTAGGGAACGCATGGAAGAGATACGCGTATCTTTTAATTTCATGGTTCATTCTAAAAGATATACGGTTTCGATTTCGTTTGGAAATCTACTCGTACCCGTCTGTAAGGTAAATCGCACAGTGTTTCTCGGAATGAAGTCGCAGAGCAAGAAGCCATAAGGTTTTGAGACTGCTTCTTTATATATCTGCATGAAGCTCTTACGTTCCCCCAGCATTATTTGTCCAGCAAATATATTTATCTGGGAGATGTCTCTCCTCTGGTTAAATAAAACTAAATTGTGATAATTTAAGGCTATATCGCGCATATAAGAATTTTTATAAAATAGATTTGGAGCCACTAGGAATATGGAGATATTATTATGGTGGGAGGTGACTGAAAATATCTCTGATATATTTGCATCTATCTTCTGCATTAAGTTATCTAAAATAAGGAGTGTATGATTTTTTCCATCTAGAGATGAAACATCATACACCCCTTTATAAAACATCACTTCATTTTTAAATTCTTGATAATCTTTCTGCCACAGAGTATAACACCAGATGATTCTATCAACACGCTGAGTAAACATCTTATCTCTATTCCGGAGTATACAATATAGGACGTGGGTTTTCCGCTAGACGTCGGCCCAATGATCGATGAAGTACATTGGGATATAAATTTAAATTTGTTCACACTTCCTTCACTCATACTTTTCTTATGTACAATGAATGATACAGCTTCTTTCGGATAACTATATACAAAAGCCTCTCTCTCAAAGAAAAAATCATACCTCCTTCACTCATGCTTTTCTTTTATATAATGAATGAGCCAGCATCTTTCAAATAACTATATACAAAATGTTTTCTGTCTTTATAGATCTTCAGAAACGGAAACTATGTTTACTCCTTCTGCAAAATAGCGAAAGATCCACTAAAAGGATCCAACCCACTCCTCTTTATCCAACCTCTCATCGAGCGAAGGTGTCGTCGGTTCGGGGTCTGATTACGTATTTGTCACTCATGCTTTCCTTTTATATAATGAATGCATAAACTTCTTTCAGATAAATATATACATCATTTTTCCCCCTTTTAGATTATCAAAAAAACAGCAGAGATAAAATCGTTTTTATGCAAAAAGTACGCCAATACGAGAAAACAGATATGGAAATCTTCTGATTATTATATATCATGTAATCGTGGAAAATCCAGAAGAAGCTGGTCTTGGTAGAGTAGTGCGTGAGCTTTCACGACGTATATTAAATCTCCAATGGATTTTAGATGGTGATTATCATGTAAATATAAGTTTTCAAATTATGGATGTATCCGGTGATACAATCCATTTACATGTTCCATTCGTTCAACTACGTGAGTGGACACTATTCGGTTATATCATGAGACACAATGGAAACAATCGAGTTTAGCTTGTACCTTCAATCTCATAGTTTTTGTTTACAGGATTCCTGCAGGGCACTCAGTAATACTATCCAATGTCAGATTTGATCGACATAATATATATAGAGGTCATATAAATTCTACAGCTGCGCATTTGTTTCCTCAGTCCTCGCGAAAAAAATGAAGGAGAATGTTCGCGCAAAATACATTTAGCTTCCAACAATAATAAAAAAAGTCTCGAGAGTTGGCAAGAAAATGTAATCTTGTGTACAAAGAGTCTGTCACTGTCGATCAATTTTCCTTGATAGAACGAGAGCAAAGATGCAGGATCTTCATATTAACGGCTACAGGCAATGAACGTAAATTCAAATTACTCCATCGACCAACTTATCCTGAAAAAACTACCCCACTCCTATTCATTGGTCTTAAAAAGGTGAAACTTACTATCCAATTCGCCACATTAGTGATACATATGTTAAAACCAAGAAACTTCTTTTTAATCACGGTATGCCTTTTTCCTGCTATACGTTCCATGACAACGTAACAGTCCATCTAAAATATGGGGAAGGGGTATGCAGTCAATGTCTTGGGCATTGTGATGAAAAAAGAATTCGAGGGATTTTATGTAATAAGTGTAATCGCTAATTCTACAGCTAATCATGTTTTGATACGCACAAAAAGCTTCATACTTGTGTGAAGATTAACATGTGTCTTAGATGTAACTATATAATCATGAAGAGTGCAAACGGCATAAGACGGCACGAGTGTGAGAAGTTGTTCTGTTCTAAATGTTATACATACTATAAAGCGGATGAAGCAGAGCATACATGCTGAATGAAGAGATCGAAGAAGTTGATGGTTAAGAAATGGAATGCCGTATATTATGATATTGAAACCTATAAAAAGTGGGATCAGTTATACTTTTTTCTTATATATTGGTTATGCAAATAATCTGTGAACGCTTTTTTGATAATGAGAATGAGACATATGACAAATGTAAGAACTGTGGTACACGAACAAAGATTTTTCAAAGAGATGGTGAAAACTCCCATTGTAAACCCGTTATAGAAGAGCTAATACGAATAAGAGGATCGAGAGAAAATGTGAAAACATATGTGATAGCACATAATAATACCAAATTTGATGCCCAATTTATCTATGACGAACTGCTTCAACATTTTAATCCTAATCTCTTTACTTCGCATCCAATGAAGCGGAGACGAAAGATTTTTAAGATAGAGCTCGTTCAGGACAATTTTTAAGGACACACTTCTATTCATGCCTTTGCTGAAAAAACTGCCAAAAACAATGGGAATCCAAGAAATGGAAAAAGGTCATTTTCCTTACGATTTTCTTTCAGAGAAAACTTTGAATTATACTGGAACAGTTCTTGAAAAAAAAAATATTTTAACTATGAAAAAATGAACAGCGAGAAAAAAGTACACTTTGACACTAATTTTTCTTCGAATTTCCAGAAAAAAGTATATAATATTCGTACAGAATGCATTAAGTATTGCATTCAAGATTTTTCTATCCTTTAGGTGTTCGCTCATAAGAAGATTTAACATTGATCCTATGCAATCTTGTATCACAATAGCCACATTGTGTTACAAGGTCTATAAAGAAGTCTTCTTACCAGAAATTCTAGTGCAGTCATTGACAGGAAGAAATCCAAAGCTTTTTCTTATTAGGCTATATGTTGGCTTATGTTTGAAGAACATGTTAGAGGAATCCCGATTTTTCATGCAAGAAACGGTGGTGATCGAAGCCTTTCTGTTGATAGAAGAGTGTTTTGCTGGCGGGTTTTCACCATCAGGAGGAGGAACTGGGTTTCTCTGTCATGGATATTATTGGCATGAGTGCCAGAGAGAAAACTGTGATCTAAAACAGGATGTTTCCATTGGTGGACGTTGGTCGTTGGACCGATATTATCAGACAGTATAGAGTGATCGAATTCTTAGTAATAAATACAAGGTTATCATCATCTGGGAATGTAAATTTGAAACCATGATGCAAACCATTACAGGGCCAGGTGAGATGGTTAATATAACATCTGACGATGTAATCAATGGTTTATTGGATGTTGGGAGTGCACTTTTTAGGGGCAGATCTAACCCATATATATTATACTACACACCAACCTAAGGTGTGATAATCCATTATGTCGATTTTTGCTCCTTATATCCGTACAGTATGAAAAAAAATCCCTATCCCGTAGGATCACCAAGACGTTGTGTATATGTGCGAGAAATTTCATCTATTCAAGAATTCACTCAGCGTGTGAATGAGGCATATTTCGGTATCGTGAAAGTTGATGTTCTCCCTCCTAATGATCTGTATATTTCAGTTCTCCCTCAATCCGTTGGTGGTAAACTTACTTTCACACTCTGCACCACATGTGCTCAGCAAAACTCAGGTGAATACGATCACCCTGAAAAGCAATGTATGATTTCCGGAGTGTACACAATCCCTGAACTGAAACTTGCACTGGCAAAAATGTATAAGATCAAGAAAATCTACGAATTTTGGAAGTTTAAAAAGAGAGATAGTTTGTTCGCAGAGTATATAAAAACTTTCCTAGAAAATAAAATAGAAGCTTCTGGCTTCCCACGAGGAGTAATTGGTGAGAATGAAAAAATAGAATACGTGAAGAGGGTGAATCATTTTGAGGGAATAAACATCCAAATAAACAACATCGAAAGAAATCCTGTAAGCGTTTTAGAGCGAAGCTCTGCCTAAATAGGTAAGGATTTCTTCCTGCGATTTGATGTTTTTTCTGTATTGATATATTACTTTCAAGATGTGTTTTAAGAATGTTAAGATATTGTACAGCTGATATAAAGTCAATAACTTCTAAACTTAAAGTCGATAATACTACTATAAAACTAAATAAAAAATCATCCCTTTGATCCTGATCATATTTATTTCTTTTACAGTCTCTGGGAAAAATTCGCTCAGAGGATTCGCGGAATGCCAACGGTCATCTGTCGTTCGACCATGATGTAATCGATCTGATAAAAAACGACGATTACATTGTGAACTCGTTGGATGTAGTTGGGAATGCATAGATTGCGAAAGTGGATAATGCTGAACATGTAGAAGTTGACTCACACTTAACGAATTTTCTAATTGCAACATTCACAACCACCTACGCTCGAATAAAGCTCTATGGACTCTTATACTCGTTGGGTGAAAGGTTGTTGTACTGTGATACATACAGTTCCATCTTTATTGCTAGGAAAGATGATCCACAACCTCAACTCGGAGATTTCCTAGGTGATTTCACCGATGAGATCAAGGATGTGTACGGTGCTGATGTGTATGGAGATTCATTCTGCTCTACGGGTCCCAAATCCTATTCGGTACGTATCCAAACGCCGAGTGGGGTGAAGTACTCATATATACTTTGTGCTAAAGGATTAACCATTTACACTCACACAAAGGATATAATAACCTAGGTACTATGAAACGCATAGTTGGAGCCGATGATGATAGAGAGAATGATGATAGTCATATCCTTGTACCATTTAGGGGTTTCAGAGCAGAGGAACACGGTGGAGTGAAAGAGGTGAGAGGGGAAAAGGTTTTGAGAAAGACGTTTCGGAAAAGTGTTGAGCTCCCAGGGAGTTACCGAACAATACCTCTTGGTTTCAAAGGGATCTTACTAGATATTGAAAAAAAAAGTCCATTGAATACCTGCCAGATATTATTAGCTCTTTCTTTATGTACATATGTATTTTTTAATTATTAATAATATTCTCTGTTTATATGAATAAAATAAAAATGAAATAATACGCGTTATGCTTCTAATGTTTTATTTTGTCTAAAAAATAACTCATCAGATTCTCTTGATCTTGTGAGAAGGGGAATTCTTTCATCCTTTCCTTTTCCTTCCTTTCCTTAATGTGTTGACTATAGGCAGCTTTCAATCCGTAGGGACTCTCCGGCGGCCGCACGAATAGGTCCTAACATCTGAATTCAAGTTTCACAGGCTTGTCTTCTAAATCATAGCATTCCCTGAACAGATGTGTCTTGGTTTTTTTTTAAGACTGTATAGTTATCAGCCATCCTGACATGTTCAGGTAGCTTATTGTATAGTCCAGGAGCAGTATTCACGAAAGCTTTGCGACTTATTTCTGAGTTGAACCTAGTCCCTACTAGTCTATTATGTTGATCATTGTGCCTTAGTCTCAAGTCAGAGTGAGTCTGGAAGTCTTTAGGTAATTTTTTCAAATATATCGGTTTGCCAAACTTTAGTGTCTGATACAATAGTGTACACAGATATAGATAGTTCTCGCTTTGATTGGTAGCCAGTGCAGATTAATCAAAGTGGGGGTAACTCTCTCACCTTTTTTCAGGCCCATTATCATTCTAGCAGCCCTGTTCATGATTGTCGTGGTATGACATTACATTATATCAATACCATATTATATCTATGAGGGAGGGACCAATAACTTGAAAGTGAACTGAAAAAAGAGACGGAAAACCACGAGTTTAGACGGGCTGAGTAGCGAGAGAGTGCAACGAGGTCAGGTAAATTATGGACAATAGCAAAGCTCAAGGTTATTTAAGAGGCATCTACAAAAATATAATTTTATTTACACAAAAATAATGAGAGAATTGATGGGTAAAATTACCTCAGAGAATTGACGAACAAAATCACATCAGTAAATGAAAGGGAGAATTGTAGTTATAAATGAGACTATGAAGTTAGAACTTAAGGTATTACAGGAGAAGACTATTGAAATAGGGGGGGGGGATTATTGGGTTACTAAAGGGGGGGGAGGGAGAGGAGTTGGCTTACGGATGTCTTCTGCACGTGGGATGAGGCCACTCGGAACTTCTGAGCGCGAGGTTCAAGAGATGACGGTTCTCCAAAAACAGTGGGGGGGAGGGGTAACTTCCTGTCTAGGGGAGAGTATTTCGCTACCCGAAATGAGGAGGGCTTCGACAGGAGTTGCTGAGAGAAGTCGGGAAAATCACTCGGTGGCGATTGTTAATCGAATTATCTCACTGCTGGCGCTAATTCCAAATACACAAAAATAGTTCAGCTCTCACTTTGCTTTGTTGTTAGCACTTGACTTGGAACCATGGGGAATATTCTGGGGTCTGGGCGAGACTTCTCAACTTTGTGTGTCTTCAGGGGAGTCGAGCGCTATTTATGTCCGAGGCTCTCCCTGGAATTGGGGGTTAGCGGGAAACAGCTCTACTCTCGAATGGCCTCGAATCTTCTTGCAGAGGATATTCTACCCGTATAAAAGTAAGTCAGGATGGACATGGTTTGAGGCTACCGCTTGTGGAAGGATGGGAGTTAGGCTAACTAATTTAGGCCTAACCGGGTATTCTGCCGCGCATGGAAGTTCCGTTCTTCTCAAGAGCTTCCACGTGGGGATTCCCTCACATTGATCAATTGTAGTTTCTTTAACACATAATTAGTCAGTGTGGTGTAAAGAGAGTTACAGTAGTCTAGACGACTGATTACTTGATTATGAACAAGTATCTTGATTGTCTTTTCATCTAGATATTTCTTCAAAAAAGTTATATTTCTCAAGTGATAGCCTACTACTCTCACCATCTGATTTATTTGGTTCTTAAAGTTCAAGTTGCTGTCTAAGATCACTCCTAGATTTTTTACGCTGTCACTATCAGTCATGTCCACACCATTAATATTTAATTGAGGAATAGTTAGCCGTAGTAGATCATTTCCTTTTCCTATGATTAGACACTCCGTTTTACTTTCATTTAGTTTTAGCTGTTTAGATTTCATCCATTTGCTAATGTCTGCTCATAGAAGGTCGAGTTGAATCTTTAAAAAAATCTTAGCGGTAAGGGATGTGGGTAAGGAGACTTGAGTGCAAGTCCATGCCTTAGAAAACTCGTGTGTGTGTGTGTGTATGTGTGTATGTGTGTGGTGTGTGCAGACTCTGAATCCTTTGAGAAAGGTCACTAAATAAAGTATTGAAGGGGGAGGGGATACCTACATGTCACCAAGGCTGGTAGTGACCAATGCTAGGGTGGGTGGGGATGGGTGGAGGGTGGAGGGGGGGTTTAAGGATACTTGAGTGCGAGTCCATACCCGTGTGTACGTATTTGTATACGCTCATAGGAGGCCGAGTTTGTGTGCACTCGACCCTTCACCTACAATAATACTGGCCTCTTATATACAAGGTATAGAGCGTGGAGCTATGATACTTGGAGCACCTCAGCCTCAAAAGTCAAGGTATTACTGGTATAATTGTTTAGAGAAATTTGGGCTTTTCTTTGAGATAACTGCCCAGGATTCGGGTGAAGTTGTTTTCTAGACCGAACTCAAATAATTTTATTTTTAATCCTGGGACCCATACCTTATCTAAAGCCATGTCAACATCGCGTAGTTTTAAATCCACTCTGTTACCGCTTGCTAGTTCGACTGTAAATTTTTCGGCGATAAGCGCCAGTGCTATTTCGGTGCCTCGATGTTTCCTGACCCTATGTTGTAGTTTGTTCTGCATATCGTTATCTTCCAAGAAATTTCTTCGCCTCTCATTAAGAGGTTTTTCGAGTAGCTTACCAATAAATTCGAACAATGAGATCGCTCTGTAGCTTTCGATGTCCTTTGGATTTTCGGGGTCTTAGGAGGAATATAATTCCCACTGTATTCAACGCGGATGGAAAGTGCCCTGTGCTTAAGCATACGTTGAAGATTTTGTGTATTGATGCTTTTATATTGTTGGCTACGTTTGGGATATAATGTTTAGTGATTTCACTAATTCCTGGGCTTCATTTTCAAAATAATTTGAGGGCTTTATTAATCTCCTATAGAGTTAAGGGCCTTCATTACTTCTTTTCCTCACAGGTTTTATTTACTTGTGAGTTAGGTGAGAATTCGGACTGCCTTTCCTTTAGATGTTATATTATTCGTTGCTCGAAGACTAACTCGTAGTCTTGGTTTTCCTCATGGGTGATTCAGATCTTTGACCAGTGTCTCTAGAATCGATCTTCAATCTCTGTGTCGTTGTTTATCGTACCTTCTACTTTTTACTTTGGATTTTTGTGGGGCTCGGAACCTTTTAATTTTCTATATTGTTTGCAGAATCACCCGTTGGTCTCTTTCGATATTAATTTTTCGATTAGTTCATTTCAAGTTCTATTCATGCTCCTTCTTATAAGTTCACTCATTTTGATTCTTAGGTTTTGGGGGAGTACGTACCTATCCATCTTATTTCTATGTTAGCGGATTTCCTAAAATATATTATAAATATCTTCCATTTTTATTCGTTCCATGTCGGGGCCGAGATTATTTTGTGATTTGTTCGACAGGTTGGGGAAATTGTCTGCTTCTATTACAAGTTTAGTGATATTTTCTAGGCGGAAAACTATCTCTTTGGGATGTTATCAAGTGTGCTGATATTAAAAATAGCGAGGTGTTCTTTGTGTGCAGTTCAGTTAATCATATATATTGCTTTTATTTGAGGTATTTTGATTTGTATGAGCGAAGATGGGATTTTATTTTCACAAACCTTATATAATCACAGGGCATTGTGGGGGTGGGAAAGGTGTGGAGATTGCGTGCTAAGTTCGGGTTTCTCACGATGATATTAGTTGTTGAGGACCTCTCCGTTAAGATGATTAGAAGTATGGACCTTTCCTCTGCACTATTTTCTTCTTCATTGGACAGCTTAGATTCTTCTTCTTCTTCTTCCGGACACCCTGTATTCTTACTCTGCTTCCTTACTTTCCATACAACCTCGCCCACAACTTTCGCTAGTCGGCCTCTAATATCACAGAGTAGACGCCAACCAGCTTCCTTCCACCCAACTACTTTCACCTTTCTAACATATGCTTTCAGTGTCTATCACTTTTACGCCCAGCCCAAGGTGAAACCGCCATGCCGAAGGGCTGCCTGGCACAGGGTTGGAGGTGTGGTCCTAAATGGCGGCAGTCTGCTTTTGTCGAACCCGTGTTCACCCCTTGCAGAGCGGGCTACTACATTGGTTGATTACCGTTTGCATCCCATGTTAGTAATAGGGTCCCCATGCCCGATGATGAGAAAAAACCTCTCTCCACTTTCCTTTAGCCAACGTCAGAGCCGCTTTCGGGTAGCTCCAGAGTAGAAAAAGAGGTTCCCCCCACCCTCTACTTTCTAAAGGGACTCTTCAAACTTCTTTGACGGCAGGGAAGCTTACTCCTCTCCCGTGCCTACGGGTGCAGGGGACTCTCCCTCACCCCATTCTTTGGTGTTGCCTTTGGGCAACTCTATCTTAATAGTGGCAGTCCCCTCTTTACTTTCTCAGGGGACTACCAAGAAAGCACGCCAAGGGCCATAATTGAACGCTCCCGGTGAGAGTTGCTTGATAGGGCCGACCCCCTCAGGGGAGTGAGGGATCACAAGGCCCGTCGCCCCATGCCCTCTAACGTCCGGCTGCCTAGCATAGCAAGTTTACAGGTGGCACTGTACTTCCCCCCTCTCCTTCCCGACGGATGCAGGCTCGCTGGCCCAAGAAGACGATACACAAGGATCCTCGAATGGGATCCATAATGTCTTGAGGAAGGGGGTATGGCCACATGGAGGCCTCCCTCAGATGGACATCGTCCCTAAGGTGACCTAGCCCCAGGTAGTAGGATCTTCCATAGGGTCAAACCGAGGCTCAGTTCCAAACACAGAACCCGAGTCTGCACCAGTGTAAGCTTCTCCTCAGATGGCTCTGGCCCACGATGATCCACAAAGAGAAGAGGCACCTTCTTTCCCGGCTGATATCCCTTTGATTGCAAATACCTTCTTCTTCTCGGACAAGAGTCTGACTAAAGCAGGTTTATCCGGCCTAAGGATCCCTTCCGGCGGATGAGAGAATCAGGTTCCTTCTTCACCCTCCTATCCTAAAAAGAGACAACAGAGGAAAAAGACTACACAAACTAATGGCTCCTCTCCCTCCGTGGGAACCATGCGGATAGACCGCGTAACTGCCCTTGCGGTGTGGGACCAAGCCAAGATCGGCACGTCCGTCGGGGTGCTCCCCCGCGTGAGGAGTCCCTGACATAGACCAAAAGTGCGCAGAGCGGAGCCTCGATTACTTCGGGGCCCATCATTCAGAGGTTACCTGGCGTTTTTGAGCTCGCTGGATTGAAACACTTTTTAGTTATTCGCTACATTGAAAGCAACATGTTTGTCTAAGGCAACATGTTTCATCAGAGAAGAGCATTAGCTAGCCTGATAGGTGGAGAGCCAAAGCCGGCCAGTTTCTCGGACGGGCAAAGATTAGTGCTCTTCGGACACTTGATGGCACCCCGGTGAGTGTGAAGCCACACTATACGAGGAACTTTGTGAGAGAAGTAGTTTATGCGAAGGAACTCATGAACTACTCCATAGAAGACATCACTTTAGAGTTGGCCGACCAAGGACCGGTCAAGTTCGAACTTGTGATGAGAGAACAGGAAGGTGCCTCGAGACACACCCTTACAGTCTTCGTTACGTTTGACTGTGACAAGCTCCCTGAGTTGGTGCGTACCGGTTGGTATCACTACCGTGTGAAGCCATTCGTTTCACTACCAAGGAATTGCTACTACTGCCATCGCTTCGGCCATATGAATCGCTCCTCTAGACGTGCAAACTCGGAGTTACCCGTAGTCTGGGTAAGTTGCTTCAAGGCCACACACGATAAGTCCAAATTGTGTGTGGCCAAGTGCACCCATTGCGGAGAGCCACACCCCACTTCTTCGATGAAAGTGGTGCGTATCTCTTTAAAAAGGAAATCCTGATCGTTCAGGCACAGGATCGTCTCTCATTTCGTGAGGCTAAGGACTTGATTCTGGCACGCCCGGAGCTGCCTGGGACATTCTATGGATCTTTCTTAAAAAAGACACCCTCTTCTCCTGGTCACTCCAGGTCTACGAACATGGTCGTTTACGCACCCATTCGGAACCCTTCTGCGGGTTTTTCCGACCCACGGCACTCCCTTGGTAAAGCTGGCGGCACAAAGTGCTCACACCTTGCCCGGCTAAAACCAGAGCTCCGCCCCTCCCCCCAGCATAACCATTTCCCTTAAGGCGAAAGGCGCAACGGCTGCCCGTCTCCACCGAGTCGTTTGATTCACAGGGGAAAATACCCCTGAAGTTGGTCGTGAAGCCATCTTACAGGGTTCCTAAAGCTGCCCCCCGAAAGGAGTATATTACTAGAGGAGCTTCTGCTCCTACGCCCAAACCGATTGCTCGGCTGAGAGACTCAAGGCAGTGGATCTGTAGGAGTGCGAAGATGTATAAGAGAAAAACTTCCTTCCAAAAAAAAAGCGAGAATATAAATAGCCCATTAAATTACCAAGTCAAGACGGACTTCGCCCTAGCGTAACGGTAGAGTGCTAGCCTCTGGATTCAAAAGACCCGCGTTCGATCCCCAAAGTCCACAATTTTTACGGAGAAAATCCCAGAAGAAAACGGAAAACGCTTTATGGACAATTCAAGAAAACCGATGTCAAGGAAAACGGAAAGAAAACGACTTCAAGGGCTAACTCGTCTCAACTCATCTCATCCCATCAAAATTGTCAACAAGCATCAAGAAGTCATCACGTCATCAGAATTGGAAGGAATCATCACATCGTCTTTAAAAATAAAGATGCATCAAGAAAAGAAGATCAAGATTAACCCAACCAACTTAAAGAAGAAAGAATCTCAGCCTACAAGAATACTAAGTCAGATAAATGGAGTCAATGTTTGAAGGGGCATCTTCAGTATAGAAATAATACATAGATAGGAATACAGAAAATCAACAAGATGAATGATATTGATAAACAAATAAAGTTATAAAGAAGAGCCCTCCCCCCATAGATCTTCCAAAGGGGAGACACTCGCTCCCGAAGCCTACCCAACGTTTCGAAGAGGAGGAAGGACAAGACTCGCATGGTAAGCCCAACCTCCCTCAATAAGTCCTTAAGTGCGAAAATGGCTTCAGCGCAATGTCCGACCAACAGCGCCCAGAGTTCTGATTCCATGAAGCATACGGCAATTTCTGTGAGGGTCTTCTCTTCTAAGAGGTACCCAGCATCTCCTCTCTGCTTGGCCTGGAGGGCATATTCCTTCAATGGAATTGCCGCGGACTCCAGGTCACTGAGAGGACCTGCGGAGGCTCGTCTCCTCCCTTTTTTCCTTAACTATATTTTAGCAGAAGACCATGCTGGGCGCCCTGCCCACCCTCCCCGGGGGGTATAAGGGTTTTTCTACCGCACCACAACGGGATGTAACGGGCAGAAAGATGCACCATTTACACCCGGCATGATATCTCCATTCTTCTCTTTGCTTAAGATACCTCCTTTCAGGCATAAGCTGTGCAGCTCCACCTGTATAGAAGTTACATATACTGTTATTTCTGCGCACATTCTACCGTCAGCTGACTCCGACACGGAGGTACTTCCGTCTCGTCGTGCCAGGTTTGCCGAGGCCCTTTATCTGAACGATAGACATCCCTTCTGGGGAGACTACTTCATTAATCCCAGTGACCAGGTTCTTGCCGACCTGATCGACGAATTGGAGATAGGTCTCCTAAATGTGAATGAGTTTATACATCATTTACCAAAAACCGCTTCATTTTTCCTGTCTCGATCTAACTTTGTGATTTCCAGATACACAGCCTGATTTGGTATACGGGGTAGTCGATGACCTCCATGGTAGTGATTAATATTTCATTCAATATCATTTTATTGAACGCTGCCGCCTGAGAGCCCACCCTAGTGGTGCTTGTCGCTGGCGCGGTGGTTTGCATTTTAGAAAATGAATGATTTCTATGTCTCAATCGAGGAGTTTAGTTCGGTAGATGAGGCCATTGAGCTCCTCTCCGGCAACCTCATCACCGTTGCCAAACTACTATTCCTAGAACATGTGGCTGTTTGGGGTGCCAACTGCTTTCGTGGTGGTCAGCTGAGTGTGAAGCGACCCTCAAACATAAGCAGTATGTATTCAATGACAGATTTTTCATTAACTGAGTTGATTTCTGCCTTCACTTAGTGCGTGGAAACCGCTACTGCTCTGGACGATGTATCGTGCACTATGCTTTGACACCTGGGTGAGCGAGACGCCTTTCTGTTGAATTTTTCAACCGGATGGTATCCTCCCAGACTCCTGGTGAATCGGTACTGAGTTCTCTTTTCGCCAACCGGGGAAAGATCCCACTATCCTGGGCCTGTCTTCCCTCAATCTCTCTAACCTCTTGCGTATGCAAGTTGATCGAGAGCAGAGGCCACCTGTCTTCCGTACAACGCTGCTTTTCAAGTTCCACTTGATGTCGGATGCTCTGTTCTGACTGGAAAGTACCGCTGCGAGACCTTCCTTCGTAAACAGCCTACACCACGGTGTTTTTTGATCTGCAGAAGGCCTATGATATTGCATGGCGATACGGTATCATGAACTCTACACACGATGGGGGTGATGGGACGGCCCCCAATCTTTATATTTTAATTTTTACGAGATCGTCGATTCCGCGTATGGCTGAGGTGAGCACTCTCCGGCCTAATGGAGCAGGAAAATGCGGTCTTGCAGGGAAGTCTCCTCATTGTCACATACTTTGCCTTGATCATTAAGCGGATCACCTCGCTGCTGCCGGAAGGTGTTCTCGCTACGATTTACCTTGACAACATTTCGATCTCTTTTGGGGTGTGCCATGTGCCAATTCTGGATCGTAGACTCCAATAAGCATAGAACCGAGTCTCTCGATAAGCTGAAGAGCACAGGCTTCTGTTTTCCTTGGCAACGATTAAGGTGGTGCACTTCTGCCACCATCCACGGCTCTACCCTGACCCAGACTTCTTTCTGAATAGGGTTCATCTGGGAGTAGTGAACTCACATCGTTTCATTAGTCTTGTATTTGACCGAGGCCCCATCTAGCAGGCTCATATTTGCAGCCTTAGTGT
The DNA here is from genome assembly GCA_963969495.1 of Ceratothoa steindachneri. Classification (NCBI taxonomy): domain Eukaryota; kingdom Metazoa; phylum Arthropoda; class Malacostraca; order Isopoda; family Cymothoidae; genus Ceratothoa; species Ceratothoa steindachneri. The sequence goes on along the minus strand of OZ018324.1, from coordinate 110,223,838 downwards.
CTCCTGTACCCGTACCCTGTATATTCTTTGTTCCGTGACATTTGGTGCCTGGGGAGCTGATAGGGCTACTGTCTTACTTTTTATCGATCCTTTGTTTGTTAGAAGCTCGACTACGGATGCGAGTTTTATGCATCTGAAGGCTAGCGTGTATTGCGGAAGGTTGACCGGATCCATCACACCGGACTTCGAAAGGCGACCGATTCCTTACGCACGCCCCCCATTGATAACTTACTTGTCAACGCTAGGACGATGCCACTTGCTCTTTCCCGTGCACAGTGAATTATTAGACTATACGCGCGAGCTCGGCACCTCCCTCAGTCTCCAACAGCTTCCACTGCATCCGTAGCTGATTTCGACAGTGCCTATGCCGTCAAGAGACGCCAGTCATACCCTAAGCCTCTTGGGTTTAGGGCTAGGAAACTCCTTCGAGAACTCAGTATTACTCTCGAATCGGTGGTGTCGCTGTTTCTGTCCAAGATGCCAGCCTGGACGGTACCACATTTGACTTTTTTTCGTCACGCCTCTGCTCCCAAACTTCTACAGCACCGAAGTTATTGCTTTCCGCCTTTTTGTAGCATGCCTCGTGTCATGCTAGAACCGTGTTAGTGTATACTGATAGTTTCGAGTCCCAAGAGGGGGTTGGTTTTCATGCCGTATCCACCCTGTTTGAAGTGAGCAGGACTCTGCAGGCGCTGCTCTCTTCATGGCCGATCAAGTTGTAATACACCGCTTGGTGCAGGGGATAACACGACGTGCCTGGTTATCGCCTGGATTGTGATTTATATTGACTCACAAAGCACCCTGGGAGTGCTCGGGGTATTGGAATCTCCTTATCCCCTGGTTTGCGATATCCGTAACGCCACGGTTTTGGAGAACCTGGCGGGTGCCGAGATTGTCTTCTGCTGGGTTCCTGGACATGTAAGGATTGCCATGGAAAGTAAGCGTGCCGATGAGATGCCGAAGAGTCCTCGAGATATTGGCGACCAGACCAGCGTTTCGCTCTTCCTCTCACCGATTACATAGCAGGAATACGGGCAGCTCTCCTAGCTGATGACAAAGGAGATGAGAGACGGTCGAGGGGAACTTGATGTTGCGTGCCATTGCGCCACAACTGTTCTCATGAACCTACTCCCCAATCCCTTAAAGGCTTCAAGGGGATTTTTGTCGTCTTCGAATTGGACACACCGCCTGTTGATGAACACCGAACTGCGCATGTTTGTGGCGACTGCCTTGGCCCCCAGACTGTTCGGCACAATCTTGTTGAATTTCGCAGTTTGGGTGATATTCGAGCACATTACCTGTCTCAGTACCAGGACGAGTTTAGTCACTATCGCTTTTCCCTTGTACTCTGGAGTGGCCTATATTCCTTTTTGGAGGAGGATAGCCTCCTCCACTTTATTTAACAGTTTTTTTGTTTTGTTTTTTGTAGGCGGCTTGTTTCTGCGCCGGGAAGGGGAGGGCCTGCCCCCTACGCCGGAGCAAGCTTCTTTCTTTTTGCCTTTTTGCTCTTTTTCTCTTCTGGTTGTTGTTTTCTTTAGCCTCTGTATTTTTTATCGTTGTTATTTATATATTGTTATCTGTTTGTTTTTTAATATAGCCTAGTAGTGGGCTATTGTGTGAGTACGGCGATTTCTGCCCTAATTAGCAGTCGCCAAATGGGCTCCTAAATTTAAAAACAATGTCTGCTGACCCCAAAATCTCGTGCCCTCACTTATCTGATTTATGACCACACTTAACATAATATAGCCAAGCGTATCATATTATAGCCTAGCCTAGTATATTCTAGACTAGTATAGCATACCATACTCTAGACTAGAAAACTTTGCATAGCTTTGGTTAGCTAGCCTATGGTAGCCTAACATAGCATTACCTAGCATAGCCTTCCCTAGGTTATTATAATTTAGCCTACCCTAGCATAGCATAGTATAGTCCTATCTAGCCTACTATAGCTTAGCCTAGCCTAGCATATTATAACCTAGTCTAGCATTAACTACCCTAGCCTATACTATCCTATTATACCCTAGTCAAGCATAGCTTAATACTGTCTTGCATAACATACTATAGGCTATCCTAGCATAGCATTTTATAGCCTAAATTAGCATAGTATATTTTACCCTTTTACATTATATCTTAGCATAGCTTACCAGAGTATACCCTAGCCTTTAATAGCCTAGCATAGTATAGCCTATTATAAGCTTGCTGAGCAGATTATAGCATATTTTAGCCTAATCTAGTCTAGCACACTATCCGCCGAATAGTTTATGATGTTATTGCCCAAACAAAATAATTCCCAGGCTAACCTTGGGAAGACTTTGTTAATTATATTATTCAACAGAAAATGTAAAACAAAATAAGGCTTTAAAATTTCGTTAGAATCGGCCCAATAGTTATGATGTCATTAGAAAAACCATAAAAAGCAAAACGGGGACCGACCGAACGACCGACATGGTGAGATGTAGAGTCGCTCGTGACTGGACTCGCACATGACTAAAAATATTCAAAAAATACTCCCTCATGGGGAGTTCCACAGCTTTATTGTTGCAGTTGTTTCACGCTGTACATCCTTCTGGTTAGCACCCTGGTTCCAAGTCCACAAAAGGATTGCTCATGATAGGTGGGGAATACTCTGATAAATTTTGGTGTCGGAATGTACGATGGCTGGGGGTTTGATATGCCCCGGCGATGACTACTTCTACTGTAGTCATTTTTAGCTTGATGACTAAATATGACTCTTCTAGACCTTTAATTTCGGAGAAAGCCCGTCATCTTCTGATTACCATTGCCATTCCTTCATAGCATGTTTGGGTACGGTTCGTAGCTATTATTACATTGTTGGGGATTTTTATGTATTCTTCTTGTAGATTAATTCCGTGCTATGTTATAATAACTATATCAGGGACTATTTTTAGAATATATTACTGGAGACGAGTTTCATAGTTTTCTATCCGCAACGTTCATGTAAGGATCAGGACTTTTCTTGAATACCATCCGTCTTGGTCCATCTTACTGCTTTGTTGATTTTCCTGCCTTGCTCTATTCGGAATTCGATGATGATCGGATGCAACCGAAACGTTTTTTTCCTGAACTGGCTGAGGGTAGATTAAAGCAGGAATTTGGAAAGATGACGATGACTGCTGGTTTCAGGGAATTATTTATCTGTTTCGTCATAATCAGAGTCATTTTTATTTGTTTTCATCTTTTGTTAAGCCTTCGACAATGTCTTTTTTTTTTGTTCACCATTGGGAGTGAAGCTTAGTGAGAGCCGTAAACTTTTATTTTATACTTTGCAGTATTGTGCTTGACTAGTGTCTTTTCTTTTTTAAGTTTTTGTCGGATTTGTTTGATCTGTTATCTAACTTCTACTTCGTCCTCAGTGGCCATTGTTTCGTTATCGGGTTGCTTTTCATCTTTTGGGGTTGGTTTGTTTGTTTTCTCTTGTTCGAGTGTCATTGATATGCCATATAGATCGCTGGAAGGCTGGCTTTCGGGGAACTACATAGGCTTTAGAACATTCTTCGAAAACATTTTTATTAGGTTTCTGTGCATAAGTGCCGGGTTTAGTCATGTTAAGGAAGTGCGCAGGTAAAATGCACAATATGAGATCTGGCCTCCTCTTACCCTCGATGTTCATGACTGTCCTCTGCTCTCTTGTTGGTCTCACTCCAGTTGCTGCTGCGTATTTGGCTGTTTATTTGCTTTTCTTTTCGTCCTGTATGGTAGTCTTTTTTCTAAAATTTCCCTCTTCTTTGTGCAGGACATTGCGAGGTTGTGGTGTGGGTTTCCGCAGTTGAGGCATCTAGTATTTTTGCTTTTATAATATTACCATCTGTTTTATCTACGAGAACATTCAGAACAATTTTTGCCTTAAAAGGTGCAGTCCCTCACCGGGTGTTGGCCAAGAGCGTAGAACATAAATAGGCTTGAACAGAGATTAAGGTTTTCATTCCTATCTAGTCTCGTGCTAATAGTGTTGTAGAATGCCAAGATTCCCGATTCCGATTCGTTCGTTGCCATTTATGTCTGTAAAATGGCCTTGAACACATGAGTTTGTTCTCCTAAATGCCTCTTAAAGTAGTTCATTTCTTTGATTTTGGCCCAAGATTGCTTCTTCTGCTCAATTTTGGTTTGGGGTTATTTCGCTGCAAAATGCTCCACAATCTAGGAATCAAGGTGCCTGCAGATGACAGATCTTTTTGTCGTGACAGCCGGGGGGTTCGGGTGACAAGTCTAATTTTCTTTAGCTATTTGTTCACATTTTCACTCAGTAGGTTGTCTAGATTCTATTTCGTGTAATACAGAGAAACTTAGCCGTCGTATTGGTCTCTTAACCTTAGTACGACGACTCCGTGTTCAGAATATATGGTGTGAAGATTTGTTTCTCTGGCCAGTTTGGTATGTCCTTCGAGGACTCTGAGCGGGATCCTCTTAGCGCCTTCCAAATTTTCTATTAGACCCATGGGAAACCAGTCCCGCAGCACCCTACTTTCCTATTCCCCTCGATAGATCCCTTGATTGATGTTCAGACCTGAATATTTTCGCCTAGAATAATGTTATTTGTAAGGTTTAATATATTTTTTGGGATTAGTGAGGAGTTTTTCATGCCTCTTTGGGAGCTCATTTGTGTCCAGTATTGGGTTGCTACCATGGGTAAGATGATAGGGTGAATGGATGAATTAACCTAGGTGGGATCCTCCGAAGGATGACTCATGGTGGAATTTTGCATTCTTGGCTTGACCCTCAGGTGTCCTTTTAGGAGAGGCCCAATCCAGGATTCCTATGACGCCGAGTTCCCCAGTGGGCTAGTTCTCGGACCTGTTTTCCTCGGAGGCTCAAATTATACCTTTACAAGTGAAGGGCATAATTTGAACTAGGGTATGAGTGGCAGCTTCCACAACCAGACGTTGTGCCTTTGAGGCAGCGGAGAGTAATGAACTTAGCCAGAAATAGTAAAATATGACAGACCGATGTAAAGTATTATTCACTTTTATTTTCCAGTGGAAGAGTGAGGAAGTGATGAGATATGTGAGGATGATAACTGGGTGAATAGAGGTATATGGCTCTCTGATGAGTAAGCATAACTTTAGGTTTCTTCAATTGATCTCGGTGCACAGACTTTAAATGAATCAAGAGTCCTCGAGAGCGAGAATCGTATGCAGCAGGAGTTTTTCCAAGATATCTTTGATGTGCTTCAGATGAATATGAAGCGCTTTCTTAAATTAATGAGCGCGTACGGGCAAATAGGGCTAGCTCAAATAAGTGCGCGCGAATGGTCGAGGCGCGAGCAGTCAAATACAGATCTTCTTCTTCTTGTCTGGAAATGGTCAAATTGATGTGCGTGAGAGTGAGCTAGTGCACAAGAATATTGGCGAGGGGAGAGGGGACAGTGGTGAAATGAGAAGGAAGTATTATAGATGCAAGATTCGCAAGTCACATGGAGATCAGGCTAATTTTTCCATGATTATTTTCATGCGTTTTGCTTATATATATATATATATATATATATATATATATATATATATATATAATACGCTGTTCTCTTCCTTAACAGGAAGAGCTTGGTTACACAGGCACCCGTGCGTGGTTGTGGCCTACGGCCTTATTTGCTAATTTTAACCGCTTTTTTTAATCCCCTTTATAAACTCTTTATTTTAACACCCTGAACACCCTTTTCTTCTTCATCTTCACCTTCTTTTTCTTCTTCTTCTTCATATTCATCTTCTTCTTCATCTTCTTCTTCTTCTCCTTAGTCTAACTTCGGTAGTTGGGAAGCTTTTAGAATCTGTAATTAAAGATAGAATAGTGAGCCACCTCGAGGCAAATAAGCTGATTAACGATACCCAGCATGGATTTAGGCGTGCGAGATCGTGCTTGACTAACTTGCTCGAATTCTTCCACAAAATGATTTGCGTGTACGATGAAAGCAAAGCTGTAGACGTAATATATTTAGACTTTAAAAAGGCGTTCGACACCGTCCCCCACCAAAGGTTATTAATGAAAGTTAAAGCGATTGGGGTGACTGGTAAGATTTTAAACTGGATTAGAAATTGGCTGAAAGATCGCTCGCAGCGGGTGGTAATAAATGGGGAATGTTCAGATTGGGCCAGCGTTAGTAGTGGGGTACCGCAGGGCTCTGTTTTAGGCCCTTTATTGTTTTTAATTTATATTAACGATTTAGATAAAGGCATACTTAGTCGGATTTCGAAATCGTGCCTATGTAAGATCAGATGTCGATAAATTGCAGGGGGACCTAAACTCAATTGCCAATTGGGCGGACAAGTGGCAAATGGAATTTAATTTAAGCAAATGCATGGTAATGCACTTGGGTTGCCATAATTTAAGAGTAGAATATACCATGAAAGGCCAAGTCCTCGACGCGGTTAAATTAGAAAAAGACTTGGGAGTATTAGTCTCAGACGATTTTAAATTCTCGAAGCAATGCGCGGATGCGTGTAAAAAAGCAAATCGCGTTTTGGGTTATATCGCGCGTAATTTCACCTTCAAATCTAAGGATGTAATTTTACCTTTATATAAATCCCTTGTGTGGCCACTTCTCGAATACGCTGTTCAATTTTGGGCTCCATATTTAATGAAAGATATCGCGCAATTAGAAAGAGTGCAGCGTAGGGCTACGAAATTAATTCCAGAGCTGAGGAATAGATCATACGAGGAAAGGCTCAGGGCTTTAGATTTGCCATCGCTAGAACGCAGAAGATTACGTGGCCAGCCTAATATAAGTATTTAAAATACTAAAGGGTTTCTCAAACGTTGACTTTCGCAATCTGTTCGAACTGGATCATAGGGGAAATACTCGTCAGCACTGGTTAAAATTAGTGAACAAGCGTTTTAACACTAGTATAGCCCAAAACTATTTTACATTTAAAGTTACTCAAAATTGGAATCGGCTGCCCACCCACGTAGTAGATAGCACTTCGGTTAATATGTTAAAAAATCGTCTCGACGTGCATTTGAATAGTTTAAATATAACGTAGTTGAGCACTGTGAATTTAAACGTCCTTGCAGAGAGAGAGTTTGGAGCGGAGGTTTAAGGATATGAAATTATGATGACTAAAAATGATGCCGGCGATTCTCTGCATGTGTAGCTTAGATGTCCCATTTCTTTTCCGCCTATCCTATAAGTAGTCTCTATCCCTAAATTAGCTTTTTACCACTAGCAGTCGAGTGGCTGCGGAAGATGAGAAGAAAAACTTTCTATCTCCCCCGACCCCTAGTTTGATTAGTTAAAATTGCACAATAATGTACACATGTAGATAAGTGTGTACAGTAGATAGTATTAAAATAAAAAAATAAAAAATAGCATGTAAGTGATACACTCGTAGATAAGGGTGTATCGTAGTTTTTGATTTAGTGTAGCGGACTAGCCTCGAGCGGACCTTAGGGTCTTTGCTGGTCCTAGATTCTGTAGTTCTGTAGTTCCGCCCGCTGAGTCCTTTCCGCCCGCTGAGTTCATTTCGCCCGCTGAGTCCTCATTCCGCCCGCTGAGTCCTCATTCCGCCCGCTGAGTCCTCATTCCGCCCGCTGAGTCCTCATTCCGCCCGCTGAGTCTCCATTCCGCCCGCTGAGTCCTCACTGAAAAGACGTGTTATCTCTGTGCTCCTGCTTAATTCATCTGTTGCCATAAATTTCGTTTTCTGCGTAACTTAATAATTCTAGATACTTCCTGCGCTCATATAATATTAGTCGCTGTATTAAAAAGATTGGCCGTCTTATTCGCTGTGTTAATTTTATTTACCTTCATACGTATTCTAGAAATCGACAATGCCCGTGATCAAGTTTGAATGTTCGAGTTGTGGGGCTTCCTTTAATAAGGAAATTTACGTTCCTTCTAACATGGAACAAACTAGAATTTGCCGTTTCTGTATGTTAAACGATGCATTGGAGCGTAAGTTTGCTAACGCTATTAGCGAAATTAAATTAGAACTAAATTCCGTCGCGAGGGACGTTATATCGACCATCCGTAAAGTCGACGAATTAAATTCGAGTCTAAATTCTACCATTCATGACATGCATGGGAGGGAAAATAGAAATCGCGACAACCGGCCTACTCGTATGAATCATCAGGCAATTGTTGACCAGCAACAAAGGATTTTGAACTCGTTTGGACCCCAGGATTCACAATATAGACCCCAAGATTCGCAATTTAGGCCCGTTACAAATGGGGCTAGACCATCGAGGGAACAACATTTCACATTACCATGTTCGAACCCCTTCGCACTGCTAACTCCTATCGAAGGGGAAGAAGAAACTGTACTAATTGGGGATTCTTTAATTAGAAACCAAGAGCCGGAATTCACAGCGCGAAACCCGTCAAAACGAAAACGATTTTGCTTTCCTGGTGGCCGCATAGATAAAGTAGTTAGTGAAATTGAAAAATTGGACCAAACACGTGACGGGCGTACGATCCTCACGCTCGTAGGGGTGAATGATGTGCACAGATACGACAGCACCCCAGAGGGAATAGTAAACCGCGTAAGACTCCCGTTCATACTGCGAAAGTTAAAGCGTCTCACGTAGGAATAATTCGTATTTTACCCCGACTAAAATCCACGTTGCGTCTGCAGTCCCGTGCTATATATACAAAGGAGTGCCTTAAGCGCTTGTGTCGCGATACTGGAGTTAGCTTCTTTAACGTTTGGGATTCATTCCAAGACCAACCTTCTTTATCAAACGGACGGTATCCATTTAAGCGATGTGGGGAACAGTCGGCTGGGTAGGAATTTAGACCAGTCAGTACGTAGCATCTTAAGTAGGAGAGTTGCGGGGCCACGTGATGCCCATGCGCCGGACCGATCCTCGCTTGAAGGGGCAATGAGTATTGGGGAGCAGGGAAATGGAACCGATCCGCGTGTGATAGAGGAGTCCACCTAAAGAGCAAATTGAAATGTATATATTCAAATGTTCGTAGCTTAAAAAATAAACTTGCCCAAATAAAAGCCGTAATTCTAGAGGGAGACTACGATCTCGTATTCTTAAGTGAGACTTGGATAGATACACATTCGGGGATCAGTGTTTGCGAATTTGATATACCAGGTTATAAAATTCATTATACAAATAGACAAACTGGTAGAGGAGGGGGCGTATTAGTGTATATTAAAGATGACTTAAACGCTATAGCGATCGACTCGTCTACGGCAGATATGAGAAGTGAGGCCTTATTAATCTAATTATATTGTAATGCAAAAAATAAAATTAATTTAGCCGTCATATATCGTCCTCCATCGCAAATAGAAAGAGAAGATGCTGCACTCTTTGACATGTTTTCATCTTGGGTTAGAAACGGGACCACATTAGTCTGCGGCGATTTTAACTATCCAAACGTTAATTATAGTAACCTAACGTCAGATAAAGCTGGGGAAAGACTACTAAACTTTATTCTGGAGAATTTTCTCTTTCAAAAAGTGGAAGAACCAACTCGTGATAATAATATCCTCGATTTAATCATGGCGACTGACGAGTCATTGGTAGAAAATGTTTGTGTAGGATAGCATTTAGCCTCGAGTGACCATAATGCGATTAGATTCGTAGTAAACACGTGTGTAGATGTAAAAACTAGTACACAGCTCATGCCACGTTTTGGTACATAAGAACATAAGAAAAGAAGGAGACTGCAAAAGACCATTAATGGCCTACACTTGGCAGCTCCTGTTCCAGTCAACACACAAAAGATTTCTTACCAGAGAAAAGTCATCAACATTGTCACCCTTTACAGGAGTTCGTCAGATCTAATCTACAATATACATAAAATGCATCCAGAGGATTATGTCCATTCATGCAACCGCAAAATAATCTCCCCACTCCTTAGAAAAATATATACATATGTACATAAAAAAGTCAGTCCCATCTAGCAGCTTGATTCATATATTTATCTAATCTATTCTTAAAACTACCCAGAGAGGAGGCTTCTATCACATGTCTAGTGAGCCTATTCCATTCATCTACCACACGATTTGTAAACCAATTCCTCCCAATCTCCTTCCTAAACCTATACTTATCAAGCTTAAACCCATTGCTACGTGTCCTGTCATGTTCACTAAGTATAAGAACCTTACCCAGATCCCCTTTATTATATCCTTTTACCGATTTGAAGACTTCAATCAATTCCCCTCTGACTCTTCTCCTTTCCAATGTATGTAGATTTAGTTTCCTGAGCCTTTCACCATAAGGTAAGTTCCTTAGCCCACCAATCATCTTTGTCATCCTTCTCTGCACAGACTCAAGCAAATCAATATCCTTCCTATAATATGGTGACCAAAATTGTACTGCATAGTCTAGATGAGGCCTAACTAGCGCCAGATACAGTTTTAGAATGACTTCAGCACTCTTATTGCTTACACTCCTCCTAATGAATCCCAATATCCTATTAGCTTTATTCTTAGCATTTAGGCATTGCTTTCTAGGACGAAGGTCTGAACTTACCAAAATACCCAAGTCCCTCTCACAATCGGTCCTCCCTAAATTTCTCCCATTTAATTTATAACTATTCAGTGGATTATTTCTACCTATACTAAGTACACTACATTTGTCTATGTTAAACTTCATTTGCCATTTCTCAGCCCAAATGGACAGAATGGTCAATTCCTCCGGCATTACAACAGCATCAGAATCAGCCCTAATGGCCCTACCTAGCTTAGTATCATCAGCAAATTTACTCAGGTCACTACTTATACCTATGTCAAGATCATTAATATAAATTAAGAATAGCAAGGGACCCAAAACAGATCCTTGCGGAACTCCACTGCTAACACACCCCCACTCAGATTTAACTCCATCTATACTAACTCTTTGCTGTCTGTCACCAAGCCATGACTGAATCCACCTAAATAAACTGCCATCGATCCTGTGTGCTTTAACTTTGCTCAGAAGCCGTAAGTGTGGCACTCGATCAAAAGCCTTACTAAAGTCCAAGTATAAAATATCATAGTTTTCATCATTATCTGCTGCTTCATACACCTTACTATAAAAAGACAGCAAATTAGTCAGGCAGGATTTACCCTTACTAAAGCCATGCTGTGATTCTTTTATCAACTTATGCTTATCCAAGTGATCCCTAATATTCCTTGCTATAATAGATTCCATCATTTTTCCTACCACTGATGTCAAACTTACTGGGCTGTAATTAGACATATTTGTTTTATCAAATACATAAGAACAATGAGTCATTTATAAGTCGGCAAAATTACATAGATTCTCGAAGAGAAGTTAAACGGGCGGTTAGAGATGCGAAGCGGAAATATGAAATAAAACTGGCGAAGGATTCAAAGAAGGAACCGAAATGGTAGCTGTAATTTTGATACTTTTCGCGAAAGGATTAAGGATGTAGACTGGGGAATGCGCTTCGGGAATAGGTCAGTAGGAGAAATGTACACTGAGCTTCGGCGTACACTCCTTAGTGTAAATTTCGACTTAGTAAAGTATGTGCGCCGTAAGAGCGGGAAGTCGATGAGAGCGCCGTGGGTTAGCCCACTAATATTAAGCTTAATTAAGGACCGAAATAGAAAATTTCAAATACATAAGAACAATGAGTCATTTATAAGTCGGCAAAATTACATAGATTCTCGAAGAGAAGTTAAACGGGCGGTTAGAGATGCGAAGCGGAAATATGAAATAAAACTGGCGAAGGATTCAAAGAAGGAACCGAAACGGTTTTACGGCTATGTAAACAGTAGAAAACCCTTAAAAGGTTCAATAGGGCCGATTAAAGACAAAGATGGTCGTTTGACGGAATTTCCGGCGGAAATGTCTGAAATTTTAAATGAACATTTCACAAGCGTCTTTACTGTTGAAGATTCGTCCGAATTAGGATCGTTAGTTGAAGAAGTAGATAATAGTGATATTTGCATATCCGATATAACGGTTAATGAAGTGGAAATTCTTAAATATATTAACCTGATGAAAAAGTCGAAATCACCCGGGCCCGATGGCGTTTACCCCACTCATTTAAAGGAACTTAAGAATGAGCTTGCGAAGCCGTTGCGTGCAATTTTCAATCGCTCATTAGAAGATGGTGTAGTCCCTTTAGACTTCAAGCGTGCAAACGTTACACCAATATTTAAGAATGGGAATAGATACGAAGCAACGAATTTTCGTCCTATTAGTCTAACTTCGGTAGTTGAAAAGATTTTAGAATCGGTAATTAGAGATAGAATAGTGAGCCACCTAGAGCTAAATAATCTAATTAAAGATTCCCAACATGGGTTTAGGCGGGCGAGATCGTGCTTGACAAATTTGCTGGAGTTCTTCCATAAAATGATTTGCGTTTACGACGAAAGCAAAGCTGTAGATGTAATCTATCTAGACTTTAAAAAGGCGTTTGACACCGTTCTGCACAAGAGATTATTAATGAAAGTTAAAGCAATCGGTGTGAATGGTAAGATATTAAATTGGATTAGAAATTGGCTGAAGGATCGTTCGCAGCGAGTAGTTATAAATGGTGAATGCTCTGATTGGGTCAACGTCAGTAGTGGAGTGCCACAAAGCTCCGTTCTTGGCCCATTATTGTTTCTAATATATATAAACGATTTGGATAATGGCGTATTTAGTACGATTTCTAAATTTGCTGACGACATGAAGCTGGGCAACCGTGCCTATGTAAGATCGGATGTAGAAAAATTACAAAAGGACCTAAACTTGATTGTCAGATGGGCGGATAAGTGGCAAATGCAGTTTAATTTAAGTAAATGTAAGGTGATGCATTTGGGTTGCCATAATTTGAGGGTAGAGTATACCATGAAAGGCCAGGTCCTCGACGTAGTTAAATTGGAAAAAGACCTGGGAGTTTTAGTCTCGGATGACTTCAAAGTCACGAAACAATGCGCGGATGCATGCAAAAAAGCAAATCGTGTGCTGGGTTATATCTCGCGTAATTTCACGTTCAAATCCAAAGAGATAATTTTACCATTGTATAAATCACTGGTGCGTCCACTGCTCGAATATGCGGTTCAATTTTGGGCTCCATACTTAAACAAAGATATCGCTCAATTAGAAAGAGTGCAGCGTAGGGCTACAAAATTAATTCCCGAGCTGAGAAACAGGCCCTACGAGGAAAGACTCAGGGCATTAGATTTGCCATCTCTCGAAGGCAGAAGATTACGTGGCCAGCTAATAGAAGTATTTAAAATATTGAAAGGATTTTCAAACGTTGATTATAGGAATTTGTTCGAGTTGGATCACAGGGGAAACACTCGCCAACACGGATTAAAATTAGTAAACAAGCGATTTAACACTAGTATAGCCCAAAACTATTTTACGTTTAAAATTACTCAAATTTGGAATAGGCTACCCACCCACGTAGTGGATAGTAGTTCGGTAAATATATTTAAAAACCGTCTCGACGCGCACTTAAATAGTATAAATATAACGTAGTCTGAGCACAGTAAATAATAACGTCTTTGCAAAAGGAGTTTGGAGCGGAGGAACAACGATTGTATAAATGATGACTAAAAATGATGCCAGCGTTTTCTCTTGCATGTGCAGTTTAGATATCCATTTTCTTTTCCGCCTATCCTATAAATAGTCTTACTATCCTAAAACTAGATTTTCACCACTAGCAGTCGAGGGCTGCGGAAGTTGAGAAGAAAAACTTTCTATCATCCCCCCTAGGTTGAAGTAGTTAATATGCATGACAATGTACACATGTAGATAAGTGTGTACAGTAGATTATATATTTAAAAAAAAAATAATAATAATAAAAAAAATAAAGCATGTTAGAGATACACTCGTAGATAAGTGTGTATCGTAGTTTTGGATTTAGTGTAGCGGACTAGCCTCGAGCGGACCTTAGGGTCTTTGCTGGTCCTAGATTCTGTAGTTCTTCTTCTTCTTCTTCTTCTTCTTCTTCTTGATCTTTTTAACTATTTCAATCCTTTGAATTTCCAAAACACCCGAAGTCATTTGTCAACTAAGCAAAAAAAAACATTTCTAAATTTTCAAAAAATCCCCATCTTAAATTATAGAGTTATATATACCAAGCAATGGCTCTCTACTAAGATTAAAATTTAAAATCTAAAAAAAGCAGCCATGTTTAAATTTCTTTTAATTTTCTAAATTTCGCCAATTATAATAATTTTAAAAAGGAACTCTAAACTAAATTTCCTCCCTTTCAAAATATCCCTTTGCTTAAATATAGTTATAGAAGATATATAAAATTTTTTTTCTGAACTTCACCATTTGTAATTCTTTGGGTTTTAAAAAATTCACAAAATTTCGATACTTATATTTATTTCTGAACTTCACCATTTGGTTTTTTGATATTATAAAAGAATCATTAGAAATAACTTTGATAAATAAACATGAGTCATAATCAAACTACAAATGAAATTATTATTCAAATCCTCAAAAACTCCTCTTCTTAATTTATAGAGTTAGTGATGAAGATGATGATGATGATGTGTGTGTGAATTTAGGCCGTATATTTTCATTATAGCAGTCTGTATTGAAAGCGAACGCTAATCTCATGTTAATGATTTTCTTTTCAATCTTCTCGATTTGTCTTATGTTCGCCTTTTCTTGATTGTTCAACCCCTGAATAAGTCTACCGAAGTTCATTAGAGACTGATATTAAATAATTGCATCTTAGCACGTTCTTTTATTATGGTGTAGAGGTACAGGTAGGAACTGATCGAAGAAGTGTAAGTGACCGGAGAGAGGGGAGGGGTAAGCTGCTTGCCAGAGTTGATTAGCGGCCAGGGGCAGCTGTCCTAAATATAATGGTTCCTTCGATTTACTCTTCTTGAGGTTTTCTTGAATATTTATTACTTCAAGGAGGAGTAATTGGCGTCTGTTGGGGGCATAATCTAAAATTTTGGTATTTTCTTCCATCATTTTTCTGTTAAGGGGAGTTCCATCATTTTTTGTGTATGTTTTTAGGTGCACTATTGTTGAGGTGGTATGGTATTCTTCTTGAGAGTGCGGTTTCAGTCATTCTGATATATGAGTTAGGTCTTCTAAGGTACATGTGTACTCATATATCAGGTGGGTCCGTTGTTTGGGTTGAGGTGGAGGTTTAGGGTTATTTTTCATGAAAAGATTTGATGTCCGTCTATTTTGATAGTAGATGGTTAGTCTGATCTTTTTCCGGCATTCGTAGGTTTTATTCCTCGGTTAATAATGTCCTTGATTGCTCTCTCTTCTGCACAGTGTTCTGTGCTCATAGTGTGCTTGTAAAAGAGTTCTATGTATAATGTTTTCCTTATCTGTATTTCGGTTCTTCTGGGTTTCTGACAGGTACCATTGGTCCATTATAATTTTTTAGCTGCTTATATTTCTTTATTGGAGAATCCGTTGTTAACGAGTACCTGGGTGGCTCTCTCAAGTTCATTGTTTGTATCGTCCCATGTAGTGCAGTGGATGAAGGCTCGGTTAATAAAGTAAAAGCACTCTGAAACAAACTGTGTTCATGGGTCACAGAGTAATTGATCACAATCCTTCCTTTCCTACGTCTATTGCGTGAAGTTTGCTCATTTATTTTGACACAGTTCCGAGTCTCATTTTCAGATGTCACAAGAAATGTTTAGCAAACCCATTAAAACAGCTCTCTGAATAACTGTCGCTGCACCGTTTTCCTTGTTAATTAAGAACCACCAGTCGTAAGATGATGTTTACATGCGACTAATAGCTACCTTGCATACTTTCTCTAAACAAGGAACTAATTTCTTGAACGAGAACTTACATTACAATCGAAATAAGAGAACGATTTTCTTTCATTAAAATATTTTCAAAAATATGATGAATATTTAAATAAAATGTCCATAGTATATAAAAGCATACATTTAATCTGTTATCAGATTAAATTAAATAAAAATTTACTTTCGTCGTTGAAATTAATTATCTCCAAATCTTCATCCATTCTAACCAAATAAGTTTCAGCATATTCGAGTCTCACTTTCTAGTTCTCCTTACTGATGATTGATTTGGTTGCTGGAGAACGAGCTTTTGAACTAGATGAATAAGGGAAACTATGAAAGGGCTCACGTATTTGCCCCTATTGTTTTTTTTTTTGAGAAATTCCTGCTACAGTTTCAAAGTGATCCTTAATAGTGAAGTGCCTAATAGCTCTGTCTCCTCGGACGGTAGTTATGCTTAGTCGACCGACATTTGCCAAGAAATTTATAGACTTTGTTTTACCCGAAGTCTTCAAGCAAACAATTCTCTGAAGGAGCTCAGGAGTCATTTTCACGTGTGGGTAGAATCTCTGCAGAGTGAGTACGACAACAATGGCGATTATACAGGTCATCATACGTGGTGAGCAAAATGTCAAATAATTTCAAGAAACTTTTAGAATGTTCCTAAATAAATCGTTCTCTTATTTTGCACGTGTCAATATTTCCTTAATTTATTTAGCATAATTTCTTGAATATACGATTGTATCATATGAAATCTTGATGTAATATATTAAAATGCATCACTTTATCTATCACGGAAATTTCCTTTACCTTCTCATATTTTTAAAAATAAAAATCTATTTCATATTTTGGCCATCAATAAAGGATTTTACTTCTCATAAACTAGTAAGTACTAGTACTAGCATCCTTATAAGATGCTAGGTGTCCTTATACTTATTAGGAATTGCCCTTTAAAGACTTTTTATTCATAGTATTTAATTTGTTTCATCTCTGTATGGTGGTTTGTATCTCCAGCAATTTTTAATAACGTGTACACGAGTCTATAAGTTACTGTGTCGGTCGGTTGGTCGGATGTTAACTATTTTAATTTTCAATGAGTTTTGTGACTATAAGATCGCAACTATTCGGCCGATTCTAACGAAATTTAAAACCCTTATGTTGTTATACATTCTCTTTCGAATGATATAATTTTCAAGGTCCGCACAAAGAAAGTAATGGAATTATTTGACAATAACTTCGCAACTATTTGGCCGGTTCTAACTAAATTTCAAAACTCTCATGTTGCTTTACATTTTCTTTCAAATTATATAATTCTTAATGTCCTCTCAAGTTTAGTCCAGGAACTATTAAAAAAAAAAAACTAACTATGGGTCGAATTGCCGCAATTGTTAACCGTTTTGAAGGTCATTTGGTCATATGGTCTAAGTCAGAATAATTGAGAGCACGTGACTTAGGTCTAGTGACCTTGTTTTATCTTCCATCCAATCCCCCGTAAGGGGCGCGGTGATTTGCCATCCTGGCCGCCGTGCTGACGGGATCCAGCGCTCCGTCCGGCCCCAGCTTAGCCTCTCTTCCTTCCTTCAGATAGCCCGATTTCTCCCCTACCTCGTCGCTTTTCATACAACCTATCCCACAACTTTCTCTGGTCAGCCTCTAATTTCACAGGGTAGAATGCTGACCTTCTTCTCAACCCAACCACCCCGGATCGGGGCTGGGGGGAGGGGGGACATTGTTCCCTAACCCCTCAGCTCCGGTTCGGGATGGGGTTTTTTAACAACCTGCTTCATCCCCACCCATACCTTCCTCACATCCCCTTTCCTCTCCTCTTCACATTCTATCAATTTTACGCCGTGTCCAAGGTGGAGCCGCCATGCCGATGGACTGCCAGGCCACCAGGCGGGAGGGGTGGTCCCGAATGGCGGCTCCTGGCTCTGCCGGGCTAGTAAGCACCTCTCGCCGTGCGGGCAACTGCGAGAGGTGATGAGCTATTGCGTCCCGTAATCAAAAGAGGGTCACCATGCCCATGTATGACACAAAAAACAAAAAAACCCAACCCCCAACTTCCACAAGAAAATCAACGGAGCCGCCCTCGGGCAGCTCCACCGAGAAAATGGAGGTCCCCCCCCCCCTTGTGCTTGCGCAAGGGACCCTCCATAATTCTCTAACCGGAGAGGAGGCTTACTCCTCTCATACGCTTACGGGTGTAGGGGACTCCCCCTCACCCCCTTCTCTGGAGGTGCTTTCGGGCACTTCCCTATCTCCAGCGGCAGTCCCTCCTTTGCTTTCTAAGGGGACTGCCAAGAAAGCCAGCAGGCAGCCCATTGCCGACCGCCCCTCGTGCAAGCGGCTTGGTAGGACAAACCCCCTTAGGTGGGAGAAGGAAGCCAGGCCCCTTCGGTCGCTTCCCTCAAAAGACCTGCTGGCAAGAATTTTAAACCTTGCTGGGGTCAAGGCCTGTGTGTCTCCCCACACAAGACTGGCGACACTGCCAAGGGGACCTGCGATGTCCTGGGAGGGGATGGCCAACTGGAGGCCCCTCCTGTGATAGACATGGTCCTTGAGGAAACCCAGCCTCAGATGATAGGGCCTTCCATGGGGGGGAATCCGGGCTCGGCGCCAAGCACCGAACCCGAATCCGCCCCTATGCAAGGTCCCCCTCAAACGGCCGAGGGCTCCGAGGCAGTAAAAGGAGGGGAGGGATCTCCTCCGACAGGTGCCCCTACGACGACCAGGAACTTCTCCATTTCAGAGAGGGACCTGTCTGAGGCCGGCCCATCTGGCATGGGGGCTTCTGCCGGCGGAGGTGAGAAGCGGGTTCATTCCCCGCCCTCCTCTCCTAAAAAGAAAAATACTAAAAAGACTAAAAAGACGAAGAAGACTCGGGGCTCCTCTCCATCCGCGGGGGCTGCGTAGACGGATGGGTCTGCTGCCACTTTGGTAGGCGACCAAGCCAAGATCGGCACATCCGGCCCCTCTACCCCCTCGTGTGCGGAGCCCCTGACTAAGACTAACACCAAGAATGCACAGGGCGGAGCCTCGATGACATCGGGGCCCCTGATTCAGAGGTTACCCGGCGTTTTCGAGCCCGCTGGCTTCAAGCGCTTCCTCGTTATTCGCTCCACTGATGGCACCATGTTGTCCAAGGGCAACATGATCCATCAGAGGAGAGGATTAGCTAGTGCAATTGGTAGAGAGCCGAAGGTAACCCGTTTCTCGGACGGGAGCCTTCTGGCGAATGCGGCGAATCCCGCCGAGGCGGCCAAGATAAGTGCTCTTCGGACACTTCATGGCACCCCGGTGAGTGTGACGCCGCACTCTACCATGAACTTTGTGAAAGGAGTAGTTTATGCGAGGGAACTCGTTGACTACTCCATAGAAGACATCACCCTAGAGCTGGCCGACCATGGGGCGGTCAAGGTCGAACGTGTGATGAGAAAACAGGGAGGGGCCTCGAGACCCACCCCTAAACTCTTCGTCACGTTCGACTGTGACAAGCTCCCTGAGTCGGTGCGTGCCGGTTGGTACCGCTACCGCGTGAAGGCATTCGTGCCACTGCCAGGGCGGTGCTATTACTGTCACCGCTTCGGCCATACGAATCGATCATGTAGACGTGCAAAATCGGGGTCACCCGAAGTCTGTGTAAATTGCTCCAAGGTCGCACACGATAAGTCCAAATCGTGTGTGGCCAAGTGTGTCAATTGCGGAGAGCCGCACCCTGTTTCTTCGAAGCAATGTGGTGCATATCTCCTTGAGAAAGAAATCCTGGCCGTTCAGGCCCAGGATCGACTCTCATTCCGCGAGGCAAAGGACTTGGTCCTGGCGCGCTCGGCTCTGCCTGGGACGTCATATGCCTCAATAGTTAGCAAGGCACCCTCTGCTCCTGGCCCATCCAGGCCAACGAGCACGGTTGTTTCCGCGCCCATTCGGAGCCCTTCTGCGGGCTCTACCCAACCCGGGCGCTCCCCCGGTAAAGCTGGCGGCAAAAAGGGTTCTTACCCTGCCCTGGCTAAAACCAGTGCTCCCCCCTCTTCTTCCAGCGTGACCGTTTCCCGTAAGGCGAAACGGCCACGCGCCTCCACCGAGTCGTTAGACTCACAGGAGGCAACACCCCTGAAGATGGTCGCTAGGCCATCTTCAGGGGTTCCTAAAGCTGTTCCCCGAAAGGAGGACAGCCTCAAAGGAGCTTCGGCTCCTTCGCCCACGCCCTGAGGTGGAGCGAGTGGCTCGGAGACGGTGGTTCCTGGAAAAGAGGCCCCCCCCGCCTCCGAAGCCGCAGCGCCCGCCTAAGGTTTCGAGGCGGAGGGAGGAAAAGACTCGCATGGCGAGCCCAACCTCCCCCAATAAGTCCTCGAAGGCGACAGCGCCTCCAGCGCTTTGTCCGGCCAACAGTGCCCGGGGTTCTGCCCCCGGGAAGCGTACGGCCATTCCCGTGAGGGTCTTCAATTCGAGGAGGGGCCCCGCGTCTCCTCCGAGCTAGGCCTGGAGGGCATATTCCTTCAATGGAATTGCTGTGGACTCCGGGCCAACTGGGAGGAGCTGCGGAGGCTCGCCTCGTCCAGTTCACCGTTAGCTATTTTTTTGCAGGAGGCCATGCTAGGCGCGTGCCCCCTGCCTGCCCTCCCGGGGTATAAGGGTCTTGCGACCCCACCACCGCGGGATGGCCGGGCTGGGGGATGCGCGGTTTACACCCGGCATGATGTCTCCGTTCTTCCTTTCTCTTTAGATACCTCCTTTCAGGCAGTGGCTGTGCAGCTGCACCTGGATAGGAGGTATACTATCATTTCTGCGTACATTCCACCGTCAGCTGACTTCGACGTGGGGGACTTCCGCCGCGTCGTGGCACGGTTACCGAGGCCCTATCTCTTGCTTGGAGATCTGAACGGCAGGCATCCTCTCTGGGGAGATTACTCCATAAATCCCAGGGGACAAGTCCTTGCCGATCTGATCGAAGAGCTTGAGATGGGTGTCCTAAACGTGGATGAGTTTACGCATCACTGTCCGAGAACCGCTTCATTTTCTTGCCTTGACCTATCTTTGTGCTCTTCGGATGCACAGCCTGATTTTGATTGGGGGGTGGTCGATGACCTCCATGGTAGTGATCACTTTCCCATTCAAATATCATTTTCAGGGCAACTGCCGCCCGAGAGACCACCTCGGTGGTGCTTGGCGCGGGCGCGGTGGCCTGCATTTCAGGAAATGACTGAATTCTCTATCTCAGTCGAAGATTTTAGGTCGGTAGATGAGGCCGTTGAGTTCTTCTCCGGCAACCTCATCGCCGTGGGCCTGACTACTATTCCTAGGACGTCTGGCCGTTTTGCACGCCGACCACTCCCATGGTGTGTCGGCCGAGTGTGAGACGGCCCTCAAACAGAAGCGTTATGCCTACATGCGCTATAAGCGCCGCCCGAACGATTTCACTGTCGCTGAATTTCGTCGGGCTAGGGCTAGGTTCCGGTATATTTCGAAGCACGCCCGCCGCTCTTCTTGGCGGGCATACGTGTCTTCACTTAACGGGAAGACCCCTTTAGCTGAGGTGTGGAAGCGAGTCAAAAGGATTCGGGGCAAGTTCTCGCAGGACCCCCCTCCCGTTCTCCAGGAGAATGGGACCGCAATCTCGGACCCCGCGTCCGTGGCGGAATCCTTAGCGACCGCTTTCTCCGCATTCTCTAGCCGTGATGCTGCTCCGCCAGCATTCAATGCACGTCGTGATGTCGCGGAAGGCCGCCGGCTGGACTTTACCTCCAGAGGCCCCCGTAAGGGGCGCGACGATTTGCCATTCTGGCCGCCGTGCTGACGGGACTCAGCACCCCGTCCGGCCTCAGCCTAGCCTCTCTTCCTTCCTCCAAAACACTTGTTTCCTCTCTTTTCACAGAACCTCTCCCACAAATTTCTCTGGTCAGCCTCTAATTTCACAGGGTAGATGCTGACCTTCCTTTCAGCCAACCGTCCCGCATCGGGGCTGAGGGGGTGGGGGACAATGTTCCCTAACCCCTGAGCTCCGGTCTGGGGTGGCTGGTTTTTAACTACCTGCTTCATCCCCACCCATACCTTCCTCACATCCCTTTTCCTCTCGTCTTCAAAATCTATCATTTATACGCCGTGTCCAAGGTGGAGCCGCCATGCCGATAGACTGCCAGGCCACCAGGCGGGAGGGGTGGTCCCAAATGGTGGCGCCTGGCTCTGTTGGGCCTGTAAGCACCTCTCGCAGTGCGGGCTACTACGAGAGGTGTGCGCTATTGCATCCCGTATTAAAAGAAGGGTCACCATGCCCAATGATGAAAATCACACCAAAAAAACCCAACCCCCAACTTCCCCAAGAACAACGGAGCCGCCCTCGGGCAGCTCCAGCAAAAAGATGGAGGTCCCCCCCCCTGTGCTTGCACAGGGGACCCTCCATATTTCTCTAACCGGAGAGGAGGCTTACTCCTCTCCTTCGCCTACGGGTGCAGGGGACTCCCCCTCACCCCCTTCTCTGGAGGTGCTTTCGGGCACCTCCCTTTTCCCAGCGGCAGTCCCCTCTTTTCTTTCCAAGGGGACTGCCAAGAAAGCCAGCAGGCAGCCCTTAGCCAGCCGCTCCCCATCAAAGCGGCTCGGTAGGTCAAACCCCCTTAGGGGGGAGAGGCAAGCCAGGCCCCTTCGGTCGCTTCCCTCAAAAGACCTGCTGGCAAAAATATTAAACCTTGCCGGGGTCAAGGCCTGTGCCTCCCCAAACAAGACTGGCGACACTGCCAAGGGGACCTGCAATGTCCTGGGAGGGGATGGCCAACTGGAGGCCCCTCCCGTGATAGACATGGTCCTTGAGGAGACCCAGCCTCAGACGGTAGGGCCTTCCATGGGAGGGAATTCGGGCTCGGCGCCAAGCACCGAACCCGAGTCCGCCCCTATGCAAGGTCCTCCTCAAATGGCTGAGGGCTCCGAGGCAGTAGAAGGAGGGGAGGGATCTCCTCCGACAGGTGCCCCTACGACAACCAGGACCATCTCCATTTCGGAGAGGGACCTGGCTGAGGCCGGTCCATCTGGCCTGGGGGCTTCTGCCGGCGCAGGTGAAAAGCGGATTCATTCCCCGCCCTCCTCTCCAAAAAAGAAAAAGACTAAAAAGACTAAAAGGACGAAAAAGACTCGGGGCTCCTCTCCATCCGCGGGGGCTGCGGGGACAGATGGGTCTGCTGCCACTTTGGTAGGCGACCAAGCCAAGATCGGCACATCCGGCCCCTCTACCCCCTTGTGTGCGGAGCCCCTGACTAAGACCAAGAGTGCACAGGGCGGAGCCTCGATGACATCGGGGCCCCTCATTCAGAGGTCACCTGGCGTTTTCGAGCCCGCTGGCTTCAAACGCTTCCTCGTTATTCGCTCCACTGATGGCACCATGTTGTCCAAGGGCAACATGATCCATCAGAGGAGAGGATTAGCTAGTGCAATTGGTAGAGAGCCGAAGGTAACCCGTTTCTCGGACGGGAGCCTTCTGGCGAATGCGGCGAATCCCGCCGAGGCGGCCAAGATAAGTGCTCTTCGGACACTTCATGGCACCCCGGTGAGTGTGACGCCGCACTCTACCATGAACTTTGTAAAAGGAGTAGTTTATGCGAGGGAACTCGTTGACTACTCCATAGAAGACATCACCCTAGAGCTGGCCGACCATGGGGCGGTCAAGGTCGAACGTGTGATGAGAAAACAGGGAGGGGCCTCGAGACCCACCCCTAAACTCTTCGTCACGTTCGACTGTGACAAGCTCCCTGAGTCGGTGCGTGCCGGTTGGTACCGCTACCGCGTGAAGGCATTCGTGCCACTGCCAGGGCGGTGCTATTACTGTCACCGCTTCGGCCATACGAATCGATCATGTAGACGTGCAAAATCGGGGTCACCCGAAGTCTGTGTAAATTGCTCCAAGGTCGCACACGATAAGTCCAAATCGTGTGTGGCCAAGTGTGTCAATTGCGGAGAGCCGCAGCCTGCTTCTTCGGAGCAATGTGGTGCATATCTCCTTGAGAAAGAAATCCTGGCCGTTCAGGCCCAGGATCGACTCTCATTCCGCGAGGCTAAGGACTTGGTCCTGGCGCGCCCGGCTCTGCCTGGGACGTCATATGCCTCAATAGTTAGAAAAGCACCCTCTGCTCCTGGCCCATCCAGGCCAACGAGCATGGTTGTTTCCGCGCCCATTCGGAGCCCTTCTGCGGGCTCTACTACACCCGGGCGCTCCCCTAGGAGAGCTGGCGGCAAAAAGGGTTCACACCCAGCCCCGGCTAATACCGAGGCTCCCCCCTCTTCCCCCAGCGTGACCGTTTCCCGTAAGGCGAAACGGCCACGCGCCTCCACAGAGTCGTTAGACTCACAGGAGGCAACACCCCTAAAGATGGTTGCTAGGCCATCTTCCGGGGTTCCTAAAGCTGTTCCCCGAAAGGAGGACAGCAACAAAGGAGCTTCGGCCCCTTCGCCCACGCCCCGAGGTGGAGCGAGTGGCTTGGAGACGGTGGTTCCTCGAAAAGAGGGCCCCCCGCCTCCCCAGCCGCAACGCCCGCCTAAGGTTTCGAGGCGGAGGGAGGAAAAGACTCGCATGGCGAGCCCAACCTCCCCCAATAAGTCCTCGAAGGCGACAGCGCCTTCAGCGCTTTGTCCGGCCAACAGCGCCCGGGGTTCTGCCCCCGGGAAGCGTACGGCCATTCCCGTGAGGGTTTTCAATTCGAGGAGGGCCCCCGCGTCTCCTCCGAGCTAGGCCTGGAGGGCATATTCCTTCAATGTAATTGCCGTGGACTCCGGGCCAACTGGGAGGAGCTGCGGAGGCTCGTCTCGTCCCGTTCCCCGTTAGCTATTTTTATGCAGGAGACCATGCTAGGCGCGTGCCCGCTCCCTGCCCTCCCGGGGTATAAGGGTCTTGCGACCCCACCACCGCGGGATGGCCGGGCTGGGGGATGCGCGGTTTACACCCGGCATGATGTCTCCGTTCTTCCTTTCTCTTTAGATACCTCCTTTCAGGCAGTGGCTGTGCAGCTGCACCTGGATAGGAGGTATACTATCATTTCTGCGTACATTCCACCGTCAGCTGACTTCGACGCGGGGGACTTCCGCCGCGTCGCCCCGTAAGGGGCGCGGCGATTTGCCATCCTGGCCGCCGTGCTGACGGGATCCAGCGCTCCGTCCGGCCCCAGCTTAGCCTCTCTTCCTTCCTTCAGATAGCCCGATTTCTCCCCTACCTCGTCGCTTTTCATACAACCTCTCCCACAACTTTCTCTGCTCAGCCTCTAATTTCACAGGGTAGAATGCTGACCTTCTTCTCAAGCCAACCACCCCGGATCGGGGCTGAGGGGGGGAGGGGACATTGTTCCCTAACCCCTCAGCTCCGGTTCGGGATGGGGTTTTTTTAACAACCTGCTTCATCCCCACCCACATCTTCCTCACATCCCTTTTCCTCTCCTCTTCACAACCTATATTTTTTACGCCGTGTCCAAGGTGGAGCCGCCATGCCGAAGGACTGCCAGGCCACCAGGCGGGAGGGGTGGTCCCGAATGGCGGCGCCTGGCTCTGCCGGGCTTGTAAGCACCTCTCGCAGTGCGGGCAACTGCGAGAGGTGATGAGCTATTGCGTCCCGTAATCAAAAGAGGGTCACCATGCCCATGTATGAAAAAAAACAAAAACCCCAACCCCCAACTTCCCCAAAAACATCTACGGAGCCGCCCTCGGGCAGCCTTGTGCTTGCGCAAGGGACCCTCCATAATTTTTTAACCGGAGAGGAGGCTTACTCCTCTCCTACGCCTACGGGTGTAGGGGACTCCCCCTCACCCCCTTCTCTGGAGGTGCTTTCGGGCACCTCCCTATCTCCAGCGGCAGTCCCTCCTTTGCTTTCTAAGGGGACTGCCAAGAAAGCCAGCAGGCAGCCCATTGCCGACCGCCCCTCGTGCAAGCGGCTCGGTAGGGCAAACCCCCTTAGGGGGGAGATGGAAGCCAGGCCCCTTCGGTCGCTTCCCTCAAAAGACCTGCTGGCAAGAATTTTGAACCTTGCTGGGGTCAAGGCCTGTGCCTCCCCACACCACCTGACTAGTGACAATACTGCCAAGGGGACCTGCGATGTCCTGGGAGGGGATGGCCAACTGGAGGCCCCTCCTGTGATAGACATGGTCCTTGAGGAGACCCAGCCCCTGACGGTAGGGCCTTCCATGGGGGGGAATTCGGGCTCGGCGCCAAGCACCGAACCCGAATCCGCCCCTATGCAAGGTCCTCCTCAAATGGCTGAGGGCTCCGAGGCAGTAGAAGGAGGGGAGGGATCTCCTCCGACAGGTGCCCCTACGACAACCAGTACCTTCTCCATTTCGGAGAGGGACCTGGCTGAGGCTGGTCCATCTGGCCTGGGGACTTCTGCCGGCGGAGGTGAAAAGCGGGTTCATTCCCCGCCCTCCTCTCCTAAAAAGAAAAAGACTAAAAAGACTCAAAAGACGAAGAAGACTCGGGGCTCCTCTCCATCCGCGGGGGCTGCGGGGACGGATGGGTCTGCTACCACTTTGGTAGGCGACCAAGCCAAGATCGGCACATCCGGCCCCTCTACCCCCTCGTGTGCGGAGCCCATGACTACGACTAAGACCAAGAATGCACAGGGCGGAGCCTCGATGACATCGGGGCCCCTGATTCAGAGGTTACCTGGCGTTTTCGAGCCCGCTGGCTTCAAACGCTTCCTCGTTATTCGCTCCACTGATGGCACCATGTTGTCCAAGGGCAACATGATCCATCAGAGGAGAGGATTAGCTAGTGCAATTGGTAGAGAGCCGAAGGTAACCCGTTTCTCGGACGGGAGCCTTCTGGCGAATGCGGCGAATCCCGCCGAGGCGGCCAAGATAAGTGCTCTTCGGACACTTCATGGCACCCCGGTGAGTGTGACGCCGCACTCTACCATGAACTTTGTGAAAGGAGTAGTTTATGCGAGGGAACTTGTTGACTACTCCATTGAGGACATCACCCTAGAGCTGGCCGACCATGGGGCGGTCAAGGTCGAACGTGTGATGAGAAAACAGGGAGGGGCCTCGAGACCCACCCCTACACTCTTCGTCACGTTCGACTGTGACAAGCTCCCTGAGTCGGTGCGTGCCGGTTGGTACCGCTACCGCGTGAAGGCATTCGTGCCACTGCCGCGGCGGTGCTATTACTGCCACCGCTTCGGCCATACGAATCGATCATGTAGACGTGCAAAATCGGGGTCACCCGAAGTCTGTGTAAATTGCTCCAAGGTCGCACACGATAAGTCCAAATCGTGTGTGGCCAAGTGTGTCAATTGCGGAGAGCCGCACCCTGCTTCTTCGAAGCAATGTGGTGCATATCTCCTTGAGAAAGAAATCCTGGCCGTTCAGGCCCAGGATCGACTCTCATTCCGCGAGGCAAAGGACTTGGTCCTGGCGCGCCCGGCTCTGCCTGGGACGTCATATGCCTCAATAGTTAGAAAGGCACCCTCTGCTCCTGGCCCATCCAGGCCAACGAGCACGGTTGTTTCCGCGCCCATTCGGAGCCCTTCTGTGGGCTCTACCCAACCTGGGCGCTCCCCTGGTAAAGCTGGCGGCAAAAAGGGTTCATACCCTGCCCCGGCTAAAACCAGGGCTCCCCCCTCTTCCCCCAGCGTGACCGTTTCGCGTAAAGCGAAACGGCCACGCGCCTCCACCGAGTCGTTAGACTCACAGGAGGCAACACCCCTGAAGATGGTCGCTAGGCCATCTTCCGGGGTTCCTAAAGCTGTTCCCCGAAAGGAGGACAGCAACAAAGGAGCTTCGGCTCCTTCGCCCACGCCCCGAGGTGGAGCGAGTGGCTCGGAGACGGTGGTTCCTCGAAAAGAGGGCCCCCCGCCTCCGAAGCCGCAACGCCCGCCTAAAGTTTCGAGGCGGAGGGAGGAAAAGACTCGCATGGCGAGCCCAACCTCCCCCAATAAGTCCTCGAAGGCAACAGCGCCTTCAGCGCTTTGTCCGGCCAACAGCGCCCGGGGTTCTGCCCCCGGGAAGCGTACGGCCATTCCCGTGAGGGTCTTCAATTCGAGGAGGGCCCCCGCGTCTCCTCCGAGCTAGGCCTGGAGGGCATATTCCTTCAATGGAATTGCCGTGGACTCCGGGCCAACTGGGAGGAGCTGCGGAGGCTCGCCTCATCCCGTTCCCCGTTAGCTATTTTTTTGCAGGAGACCATGCTAGGCGCGTGCCCCCTGCCTGCCCTCCCGGGGTATAAGGGTCTTGCGACCCAACCACCGCGGGACGGCCGGGCTGGGGGATGCGCGGTTTACACCCGGCATGATGTCTCCGTTCTTCCTTTCTCTTTAGATACCTCCTTTCAGGCAGTGGCTGTGCAGCTGCACCTGGATAGGAGGTATACTATCATTTCTGCGTACATTCCACCGTCAGCTGACTTCGACGCGGGGGACTTTCGCCGCGTCGTGGCACGGTTGCCGAGGCCCTATCTCTTGCTTGGAGATCTGAACGGCAGGCATCCTCTCTGGGGAGATTACACCATAAATCCCAGGGGACAAGTCCTTGCCGATCTGATCGAAGAGCTTGAGTTGGGTGTCCTAAACGTGGATGAGTTTACGCATCACTGTCCGAGAACCGCTTCATTTTCTTGCCTTGACCTATCTTTGTGCTCTTCGGATGCACAGCCTGATTTTGATTGGGGGGTGGTCGATGACCTCCATGGTAGTGATCACTTTCCCATTCAAATATCATTTTCAGGGCAACTGCCGCCTGAGAGACCACCTCGGTGGTGCTTGGCGCGGGCGCGGTGGCCTGCATTTCAGGAAATGACTGAATTCTCTATCTCAGTCAAGGAGTTTAGGTCGGTAGATGAGGCCGTCGAGTTCTTCTCCGGCAACCTCATCGCCGTGGGCCTGACTACTATTCCTAGGACGTCTGGCCGTTTTGCACGCCGACCACTCCCATGGTGGTCGGCCGAGTGTGAGACGGCCCTCAAACAGAAGCGTTATGCCTACATGCGCTATAAGCGCCGCCCGAACGATTTCACCGTCGCTGAATTTCGTCGGGCTAGGGCTAGGTTCCGGTATATTTCGAAGCACGCCCGCCGCTCTTCTTGGCGGGCATACGTGTCTTCACTTAACGGGAAGACCCCTTTAGCTGAGGTGTGGAAGCGAGTCAAAAGGATTCGGGGCAAGTTCTCGCAGGACCCCCCTCCCGTTCTCCAGGAGAATGGGACCGCAATCTCGGACCCCGCGTCCGTGGCGGAATCCTTAGCGACCGCTTTTTCCGCATTCTCTAGCCGTGATGCTGCTCCGCCAGCATTCAATGCACGTCGTGATGTCGCGGAAGGCCGCCGGCTGGACTTTACCTCCAGAGGCGGAGAACCCTTCAACGACAAGTTTACTGTGAGTGAGTTGCGTTCCGCTCTCGCTTCGTGCGCGGACACCGCCCATGGTCCGGACGATGTCCCGTACGCCATGCTTCGACACCTGGGTGAGCGAGGCATGGCCTTTCTATTAGATTTGTTCAACAGGATCTGGGTGGAAGGTCTTCTCCCAGACTCCTGGCGAATCGCTACTGTGCTTGCCTTTCGCAAGCCGGGGAGAGATCACTCTACTCCGACCGGTTTCCGCCCAATCTCTCTAACCTCTTGCGTGTGCAAGTTGATGGAGAAATTGGTAAATGTTAGATTAGCCTATTTCCTGGACAGCGGAGGCCATCTGTCTTCTGCACAGTGCGGCTTCCGTAAGTTCCACTCCACGTCGGATGCTCTGCTCAGACTGGAAAATGCCGTCTGCGAGGCTTTTCTTCGTAGACAGCACTACGCCACGGTGTTTTTTGATCTGGAGAAAGCCTATGATACCGCATGGCGATACGGTATCATGGAGACTCTCCACACGATGGGGGCGAGGGGACGCCTCCCAATGTTTATATCTGAATTTTTGCGAGATCGTCGATTCCGCGTACGGGTGGGGGGAGCCCTCTCCGGCCCAAAGGAGCAGGAAGAGGGTGTCCCGCAGGGAAGTGTCCTCAGTGTCACACTCTTTGCCCTGAGCATCAACGGCATCACCTCGGTGCTGCCGGAAGATGTTCTCGCTACGCTCTACGTGGACGACCTTTCGATCTCTTTTGGCGCGGCCCAGATGCCAACTCTGGAGCGCCGACTCCAACAGGCATTGAACCGCGTCTCTCGCTATGCCGAAGCGCACAGGTTTCGGTTTTCTTTGGCCAAGACTAAGGTGGTGCACTTCTGCCGCCATCCACGGCTTCACCCCGACCCAGATTTGTTTCTTAATGGGGTGCGCCTGGATGTGGTTGAGTCGCACCGTTTCCTTGGTCTTGTATTCGACCGACGCCTCACCTGGGAGGCTCACATTCGCAGCCTTAGGGTCTCTTGTACCCGCGCCATGGACATTCTCCGTTCCGTGACGTTCAGCGCTTGGGGCGCTGATAGGGCTACCGCCTTACTTTTTTATCGATCCTTTGTTCGCTCGAAGCTCGACTACGGATGCGAGTTTTATGCATCCGCAGCCGAGCGTTTATTGCGGAAGGTGGATTCGATCCACCACACCGGCCTTCGCCTTGCGACCGGTGCCTTCCGCACTTCCCCCATTGAGAGCCTGTTGGTCGATGCTGGGGAGATGCCACTCGCTCTGCGCCGCGTGCAGTGCATCACTTGCCTGTACGCGCGAGCCCGGCGCCTCCCCCAGTCGCCAACAGCTCTCACTGCATCCGCAGCTGATCTCGATGGTGCCTATGCCGCCGAGAGACGCCAGTCATACCCTAAGCCCTTTGGGTTTAGGGCCAGGAAACTCCTTCGAGAGGTAGATATAGCTCTCGGGCCGGTGGCGCCCCTGGTTCTGCCCAGGACGCCACCCTGGAGGGTACCACATTTGGCTATTTGTCGCCACGCCTCTGCTCCCAAAGCTTGTACTGCCCTGGGAGTATTGCGTTCGATCTTTTTGGAGCACACATCGTGTCACGCTGGTACCGTGCCAGTGTATACGGATGGCTCCAAGTCCCAAGAGGGGGTCGGCTTCCACGCCGTATCCCCTCTGTTTGAAGTCAGCGGGGCTCTACCAGGCGCTGCGTCTGTCTTCACGGCCGAGCTGGTGGCAATACACCACTCGGTACGGGAGATTACGCGACGTGCCCGGTTCGGAGACCGGATTGTGATTTATAGCGACTCACAAAGCGCCCTGAGTGCTCTCGGGGCATTGGAATCTCCGCATCCCCTGGTTCGCGAAATCCGTGACGCCACGGTTTTGGCGAGCCGGGCAGATGTCGAGATTATCTTCTGCTGGGTTCCTGGACATGTAGGAATTGCGGGGAATGAGCGCGCCGATGAGGGCGCCAAAGAGTCCGCGAGGACTCTGCGACCGGACCAGCGTTTCGCTCTTCCTCACACCGACTACATGGCAGGAATACGGGCAGCTCTTCGGACTGCTTGGCAAAGAAGATGGGAGACGGTCGAGGGGAACTTAAAGTTGCGTGCCATTGCGCCGCGACTGTTCCCATGGACCTATCCCCCAATGCCGCGGCGGCTTCAGGTTGCTTTCTGTCGTCTTCGAATCGGACACACTCGTGTGACGCATCGTTACTTGGTGGAGCGCTCGCATCTGCCCTATTGCAACGACTGCGTCGTCCCCCAGACTGTTCGGCATATTCTTGTCGAATGTCCCAGTCTGGGTGATCTTCGCGCACGATACCTGTCTCGGTACCGGGATGGGCGGGGTCGCTACCGCCTGTCCCTTGTACTCGGGACGAGTGCGTGCACCATGACTGGTGGACTTATTGACTTTTTGGGGGAGGCCGGCCTTCTCCCCTTTATTTAAGGTTCCTTTTTTTGTTATTGTTTTGTTTTAGATTGCACTTTCCTGCACCGGGTAGGGGGACCTCCCCCCGCTGCCGGAGATTGCTTCGATTGTTAAGTTTTTCAAATTTATATTGATTGTTAAGTTTTCATATTTTTAACTTTAAAGTAGCCTAATTCTAGGCTGTCGTGTTTTTCGGCGACTTATGCCCAAGTGGGTAGTTGCCAGATGGGCCCTATAAAAAAAAAAAAAAAAAAAATCCGCCGCGTCGTGGCACGGTTGCCGAGGCCCTATCTCTTGCTTGGAGATCTGAACGGCAGGCATCCTCTCTGGGGAGATTACACCATAAATCCCAGGGGACAAGTCCTTGCCGATCTGATCGAAGAGCTTGAGTTGGGTGTCCTAAACGTGGATGAGTTTACGCATCACTGTCCGAGAACCGCTTCATTTTCTTGCCTTGACCTATCTTTGTGCTCTTCGGATGCACAGCCTGATTTTGATTGGGGGGTGGTCGATGACCTCCATGGTAGTGATCACTTTCCCATTCAAATATCATTTTCAGGGCAACTGCCGCCTGAGAGACCACCTCGGTGGTGCTTGGCGCGGGCGCGGTGGCCTGCATTTCAGGAAATGACTGAATTCTCTATCTCAGTCAAGGAGTTTAGGTCGGTAGATGAGGCCGTCGAGTTCTTCTCCGGCAACCTCATCGCCGTGGGCCTGACTACTATTCCTAGGACGTCTGGCCGTTTTGCACGCCGACCACTCCCATGGTGGTCGGCCGAGTGTGAGACGGCCCTCAAACAGAAGCGTTATGCCTACATGCGCTATAAGCGCCGCCCGAACGATTTCACCGTCGCTGAATTTCGTCGGGCTAGGGCTAGGTTCCGGTATATTTCGAAGCACGCCCGCCGCTCTTCTTGGCGGGCATACGTGTCTTCACTTAACGGGAAGACCCCTTTAGCTGAGGTGTGGAAGCGAGTCAAAAGGATTCGGGGCAAGTTCTTGCAGGACCCCCCTCCCGTTCTCCAGGAGAATGGGACCGCAATCTCGGACCCCGCGTCCGTGGCGGAATCCTTAGCGACCGCTTTTTCCGCATTCTCTAGCCGTGATGCTGCTCCGCCAGCATTCAATGCACGTCGTGATGTCGCGGAAGGCCGCCGGCTGGACTTTACCTCCAGAGGCGGAGAACCCTTCAACGACAAGTTTACTGTGAGTGAGTTGCGTTCCGCTCTCGCTTCGTGCGCGGACACCGCCCATGGTCCGGACGATGTCCCGTACGCCATGCTTCGACACCTGGGTGAGCGAGGCATGGCCTTTCTATTAGATTTGTTCAACAGGATCTGGGTGGAAGGTCTTCTCCCAGACTCCTGGCGAATCGCTACTGTGCTTGCCTTTCGCAAGCCGGGGAGAGATCACTCTACTCCGACCGGTTTCCGCCCAATCTCTCTAACCTCTTGCGTGTGCAAGTTGATGGAGAAATTGGTAAATGTTAGATTAGCCTATTTCCTGGACAGCGGAGGCCATCTGTCTTCTGCACAGTGCGGCTTCCGTAAGTTCCACTCCACGTCGGATGCTCTGCTCAGACTGGAAAATGCCGTCTGCGAGGCTTTTCTTCGTAGACAGCACTACGCCACGGTGTTTTTTGATCTGGAGAAAGCCTATGATACCGCATGGCGATACGGTATCATGGAGACTCTCCACACGATGGGGGCGAGGGGACGCCTCCCAATGTTTATATCTGAATTTTTGCGAGATCGTCGATTCCGCGTACGGGTGGGGGGAGCCCTCTCCGGCCCAAAGGAGCAGGAAGAGGGTGTCCCGCAGGGAAGTGTCCTCAGTGTCACACTCTTTGCCCTGAGCATCAACGGCATCACCTCGGTGCTGCCGGAAGATGTTCTCGCTACGCTCTACGTGGACGACCTTTCGATCTCTTTTGGCGCGGCCCAGATGCCAACTCTGGAGCGCCGACTCCAACAGGCATTGAACCGCGTCTCTCGCTATGCCGAAGCGCACAGGTTTCGGTTTTCTTTGGCCAAGACTAAGGTGGTGCACTTCTGCCGCCATCCACGGCTTCACCCCGACCCAGATTTGTTTCTTAATGGGGTGCGCCTGGATGTGGTTGAGTCGCACCGTTTCCTTGGTCTTGTATTCGACCGACGCCTCACCTGGGAGGCTCACATTCGCAGCCTTAGGGTCTCTTGTACCCGCGCCATGGACATTCTCCGTTCCGTGACGTTCAGCGCTTGGGGCGCTGATAGGGCTACCGCCTTACTTTTTTATCGATCCTTTGTTCGCTCGAAGCTCGACTACGGATGCGAGTTTTATGCATCCGCAGCCGAGCGTTTATTGCGGAAGGTGGATTCGATCCACCACACCGGCCTTCGCCTTGCGACCGGTGCCTTCCGCACTTCCCCCATTGAGAGCCTGTTGGTCGATGCTGGGGAGATGCCACTCGCTCTGCGCCGCGTGCAGTGCATCACTTGCCTGTACGCGCGAGCCCGGCGCCTCCCCCAGTCGCCAACAGCTCTCACTGCATCCGCAGCTGATCTCGATGGTGCCTATGCCGCCGAGAGACGCCAGTCATACCCTAAGCCCTTTGGGTTTAGGGCCAGGAAACTCCTTCGAGAGGTAGATATAGCTCTCGGGCCGGTGGCGCCCCTGGTTCTGCCCAGGACGCCACCCTGGAGGGTACCACATTTGGCTATTTGTCGCCACGCCTCTGCTCCCAAAGCTTGTACTGCCCTGGGAGTATTGCGTTCGATCTTTTTGGAGCACACATCGTGTCACGCTGGTACCGTGCCAGTGTATACGGATGGCTCCAAGTCCCAAGAGGGGGTCGGCTTCCACGCCGTATCCCCTCTGTTTGAAGTCAGCGGGGCTCTACCAGGCGCTGCGTCTGTCTTCACGGCCGAGCTGGTGGCAATACACCACTCGGTACGGGAGATTACGCGACGTGCCCGGTTCGGAGACCGGATTGTGATTTATAGCGACTCACAAAGCGCCCTGAGTGCTCTCGGGGCATTGGAATCTCCGCATCCCCTGGTTCGCGAAATCCGTGACGCCACGGTTTTGGCGAGCCGGGCAGATGTCGAGATTATCTTCTGCTGGGTTCCTGGACATGTAGGAATTGCGGGGAATGAGCGCGCCGATGAGGGCGCCAAAGAGTCCGCGAGGACTCTGCGACCGGACCAGCGTTTCGCTCTTCCTCACACCGACTACATGGCAGGAATACGGGCAGCTCTTCGGACTGCTTGGCAAAGAAGATGGGAGACGGTCGAGGGGAACTTAAAGTTGCGTGCCATTGCGCCGCGACTGTTCCCATGGACCTATCCCCCAATGCCGCGGCGGCTTCAGGTTGCTTTCTGTCGTCTTCGAATCGGACACACTCGTGTGACGCATCGTTACTTGGTGGAGCGCTCGCATCTGCCCTATTGCAACGACTGCGTCGTCCCCCAGACTGTTCGGCATATTCTTGTCGAATGTCCCAGTCTGGGTGATCTTCGCGCACGATACCTGTCTCGGTACCGGGATGGGCGGGGTCGCTACCGCCTGTCCCTTGTACTCGGGACGAGTGCGTGCACCATGACTGGTGGACTTATTGACTTTTTGGGGGAGGCCGGCCTTCTCCCCTTTATTTAAGGTTCCTTTTTTTGTTATTGTTTTGTTTTAGATTGCACTTTCCTGCACCGGGTAGGGGGACCTCCCCCCGCTGCCGGAGATTGCTTCGATTGTTAAGTTTTTCAAATTTATATTGATTGTT
Source organism: Ceratothoa steindachneri (assembly GCA_963969495.1). Classification (NCBI taxonomy): domain Eukaryota; kingdom Metazoa; phylum Arthropoda; class Malacostraca; order Isopoda; family Cymothoidae; genus Ceratothoa; species Ceratothoa steindachneri. The sequence continues at coordinate 110,188,701 of OZ018324.1, read as the reverse complement.
AAGTTTTCATATTTTTAACTTTAAAGTAGCCTAATTCTAGGCTGTCGTGTTTTTCGGCGACTTATGCCCAAGTGGGTAGTTGCCAGATGGGCTCTATAAAAAAAAAAAAAAAAAAAAAATCCGCCGCGTCGTGGCACGGTTGCCGAGGCCCTATCTCTTGCTTGGAGATCTGAACGGCAGGCATCCTCTCTGGGGAGATTACTCCATAAATCCCAGGGGACAAGTCCTTGCCGATCTGATCGAAGAGCTTGAGATGGGTGTCCTAAACGTGGATGAGTTTACGCATCACTGTCCGAGAACCGCTTCATTTTCTTGCCTTGACCTATCTTTGTGCTCTTCGGATGCACAGCCTGATTTTGATTGGGGGGTGGTCGATGACCTCCATGGTAGTGATCACTTCCCCATTCAAATATCATTTTCAGGGCAACTGCCGCCTGAGAGACCACCTCGGTGGTGCTTGGCGCGGGCGCGGTGGCCTGCATTTCAGGAAATGACTGAATTCTCTATCTCAGTCGAGGAGTTTAGGTCGGTAGATGAGGCCGTTGAGTTCTTCTCCGGCAACCTCATCGCCGTAGGCCTGACTACTATCCCTAGGACGTCTGGCCGTTTTGCACGCCGACCACTCCCATGGTGGTCGGCCGAGTGTGAGACGGCCCTCAAACAGAAGCGTTATGCCTACATGCGCTATAAGCGCCGCCCGAACGATTTCACTGTCGCTGAATTTCGTCGGGCTAGGGCTAGGTTTCGGTATATTTCGAAGCACGCCCGCCGCTCTTCTTGGCGGGCATACGTGTCTTCACTTAACGGGAAGACCCCTTTAGCTGAGGTGTGGAAGCGAGTCAAAAGGATTCGGGGCAAGTTCTCGCAGGACCCCCCTCCCGTTCTCCAGGAGAATGGGACCGCAATCTCGGACCCCGCGTCCGTGGCGGAATCCTTAGCGACCGCTTTTTCCGCATTCTCTAGCCGTGATGATGCTCTGCCAGCATTCAATGCACGTCGTGATGTCGCGGAAGGCCGCCGGCTGGACTTTACCTCCAGAGGCGGAGAACCCTTCAACGACAAGTTTACTGTGAGTGAGTTGCGTTCCGCTCTTGCTTCGTGCGCGGACACCGCCCATGGTCCGGACGATGTCCCGTACGCCATGCTTCGACACCTGGGTGAGCGAGGCATGGCCTTTCTGTTAGATTTGTTCAACAGGATCTGGGTGGAAGGTCTTCTCCCAGACTCCTGGCGAATCGCTACTGTGCTCGCCTTTCGCAAGCCGGGGAGAGATCACTCTACTCCGACCGGTTTCCGCCCAATCTCTCTAACCTCTTGCGTGTGCAAGTTGATGGAGAAATTGGTAAATGTTAGATTAGCCTATTTCCTGGACAGCGGAGGCCATCTGTCTTCTGCACAGTGCGGCTCCCGTAAGTTCCACTCCACGTCGGATGCTCTGCTCCGACTGGAAAGTGCCGTCTGCGAGGCTTTCCTTCGTAGACAGCACTACGCCACGGTGTTTTTTGATCTGGAGAAGGCCTATGATACCGCATGGCGATACGGTATCATGGAGACTCTCCACACGATGGGGGCGAGGGGACGCCTCCCAATTTTTATATCTGAATTTTTGCGAGATCGTCGATTCCGCGTACGGGTGGAGGGAGCCCTCTCCGGCCCAAAGGAGCAGGAAGAGGGTGTCCCGCAGGGAAGTGTCCTCAGTGTCACACTCTTTGCCCTGAGCATCAACGGCATCACCTCGGTGCTGCCGGAAGATGTTCTCGCTACGCTCTACGTGGACGACCTTTCGATCTCTTTTGGCGCGGCCCAGATGCCAACTCTGGAGCGTCGACTCCAACAGGCATTGAACCGCGTCTCTCGCTATGCCGAAGCGCACAGGTTTCGGTTTTCTTTGGCCAAGACTAAGGTGGTGCACTTCTGCCGCCATCCACGGCTTCACCCCGACCCAGATTTGTTTCTTAATGGGGTGCGCCTGGATGTGGTTGAGTCGCACCGTTTCCTTGGTCTTGTATTCGACCGACGCCTCACCTGGGAGGCTCATATTCGCAGCCTTAGGGTCTCTTGTACCCGCGCCATGGACATTCTCCGTTCCGTGACGTTCAGCGCTTGGGGCGCTGATAGGGCTACCGCCTTACTTTTTTATCGATCCTTTGTTCGCTCGAAGCTCGACTACGGATGCGAGTTTTATGCATCTGCAGCCGAGCGTTTATTGCGGAAGGTGGATTCAATCCACCACACCGGCCTTCTCCTTGCGACCGGTGCCTTCCGCACTTCCCCCATTGAGAGCCTGTTGGTCGATGCTGGGGAGATGCCACTCGCTCTGCGCCGCGTGCAGTGCATCACTCGCCTGTACGCGCGAGCCCGGCGCCTCCCTCAGTCGCCAACAGCTCTCACTGCATCCGCAGCTGATCTCGATGGTGCCTATGCCGCCGAGAGACGCCAGTCATACCCTAAGCCCTTTGCGTTTAGGGCCAGGAAACTCCTTCGAGAGGTAGATATAGCTCTCGGGCCGGTGGCGCCCCTGGTTCTGCCCAGGACGCCACCCTGGAGGGTACCACATTTGGCTATTTGTCGCCACGCCTCTGCTCCCAAAGCTTGTACTGCGCCGGGAGTATTGCGTTCGACCTTTTTGGAGCACACATCGTGTCACGCTGGTACCGTGCCAGTGTATACGGATGGCTCCAAGTCCCAAGAGGGGGTCGGCTTCCACGCTGTATCCCCTCTGTTTGAAGTCAGCGGGGCTCTACCAGGCGCTGCGTCTGTCTTCACGGCCGAGCTGGTGGCAATACACCACTCGGTACGGGAGATTACGCGACGTGCCCGGTTCGGAGACCGGATTGTGATCTATAGCGACTCACAAAGCGCCCTGAGTGCTCTCGGGGCATTGGAATCTCCGCATCCCCTGGTTCGCGATATCCGTGACGCCACGGTTTTGGCGAGCCGGGCAGATGTCGAGATTATCTTCTGCTGGGTTCCTGGACATGTAGGAATTGCGGGGAATGAGCGCGCCGATGAGGGCGCCAAAGAGTCCACGAGGACTCTGCGACTGGACCAGCGTTTCGCTCTTCCTCACACCGACTACATGGCAGGAATACGGGCAGCTCTTCGGACTGCTTGGCAAAGAAGATGGGAGACGGTCGAAGGGAACTTAAAGTTGCGTGCCATTGCGCCGCGACTGTTCCCATGGACCTATCCCCCAATGCCGCGGCGGCTTCAGGTTGCTTTCTGTCGTCTCCGAATCGGACACACTCGTGTGACGCATCGCTATCTGATGGAGCGCTCGCCTGCGCCCTATTGCAACGACTGCGTCGTCCCCAGGACTGTTCGGCACATTCTTGTCGAATGTCCCAGTCTGGGTGATCTTCGCGCACGATACCTGTCCCAGTACCGGGATGGGCGGGGTCGCTACCGCCTGTCCCTTGTGCTTGGGACAGATTCGTGCACACTGACTTGTGGACTTGTTGACTTCTTGGGGGAGGCCGGCCTTCTCCCTATTATTTAAGCAAGGTTTGTTTGTTTTTTTTTTTGTTTTTTTTGTTGTTTTTTTGCATTTGTTTTTTTTGTTTTTTTTTTGTTTTTTTCTTTAGTTGCACGCTCCTGCGCCGGGGGGACCTCTCCCCGACGCACCAACTTGCTTCCTTTCCCCCTTTTGGGGTGGTTTTTTTTTTTTCTCTTTAACTTCATTTTAAAGTAGCCTAGAACTAGGCCAGTTTTAATACGGCGACTAATGCCCAAGTAGGCAGTCGCCAGATGAGCTCTTAAAAAAAAAAAAAAAAAAAAAAATTACCTCCAGAGGCGGAGAACCCTTCAACGACAAGTTTACTGTGAGTGAGTTGCGTTCCGCTCTCGCTTCGCGCGCGGACACCGCCCATGGTCCGGACGATGTCCCGTACGCCATGCTTCGACACCTGGGTGAGCGAGGCATGGCCTTTCTGTTAGATCTGTTTAACAGGATCTGGGTGGAAGGTCTTCTCCCAGACTCCTGGCGCATATCTACTGTGCTCGCCTTTCCCAAGCCGGGGAGAGATCACTCTACTCCGACCGGTTTCCGCCCAATCTCTCTAACCTCTTGCGTGTGCAAGTTGATGGAGAAATTGGTAAATGTTAGATTAACCTATTTCCTGGACAGCGGAGGATATCTGTCTTCTGCACAGTGCGGCTTCCGTAAGTTTCACTCCACGTCGGATGCTCTGCTCCGACTGGAAAGTGCCGTCTGCGAGGCTTTCCTTCGTAGACAGCACTACGCCACGGTGTTTTTTGATCTGGAGAAGGCCTATGATACCGCATGGCGATACGGTATCATGGAGACTCTCCACACGATGGGGGCGAGGGGACGCCTCCCAATGTTTATATCTGAATTTTTGCAAGATCGTCGATTCCGCGTACGGGTGGGGGGAGCCCTCTCTGCCCCAAAGGAGCAGGAAGAGGGTGTCCCGCAGGGAAGTGTCCTCAGTGTCACACTCTTTGCCCTGAGCATCAACGGCATCACCTCGGTTCTGCCAGAAGATGTTCTCGCTACGCTCTACGTGGACGACCTTTCGATCTCTTTTGGCGCGGCCCAGATGCCAACTCTGGAGCGTCGACTCCAACAGGCATTGAACCGCGTCTCTCGCTATGCCGAAGCGCACAGGTTTCGGTTTTCTTTGGCCAAGACTAAGGTGGTGCACTTCTGCCGCCATCCACGGCTTCACCCCGACCCAGATTTGTTTCTTAATGGGGTGCGCCTGGATGTGGTTGAGTCGCACCGTTTCCTTGGTCTTGTATTCGACCGACGCCTCACCTGGCAGGCTCATATTCGCAGCCTTAGGGTCTCTTGTACCCGCGCCATGGACATTCTCCGTTCCGTGACGTTCAGCGCTTGGGGCGCTGATAGGGCTACCGCCTTACTTTTTTATCGATCCTTTGTTCGCTCGAAGCTCGACTACGGATGCGAGTTTTATGCATCCGCAGCCGAGCGTTTATTGCGGAAGGTGGATTCAATCCACCACACCGGCCTTCTCCTTGCGACCGGTGCCTTCCGCACTTCCCCCATTGAGAGCCTGTTGGTCGATGCTGGGGAGATGCCACTCGCTCTGCGCCGCGTGCAGTGCATCACTCGCCTGTACGCGCGAGCCCGGCGCCTCCCTCAGTCGCCAACAGCTCTCACTGCATCCGCAGCTGATCTCGATGGTGCCTATGCCGCCGAGAGACGCCAGTCATACCCTAAGCCTTTTGGGTTTAGGGCCAGGAAACTCCTTCGAGAGGTAGATATAGCTCTCGGGCCGGTGGCGCCCCTGGTTCTGCCCAGGACGCCACCCTGGAGGGTACCACATTTGGCTATTTGTCACCACGCCTCTGCTCCCAAAGCTTGTACTGCGCCGGGAGTATTGCGTTCGACCTTTTTGGAGCACACATCGTGTCACGCTGGTACCGTGCCAGTGTATACGGATGGCTCCAAGTCCCAAGAGGGGGTTGGCTTCCACGCCGTATCCCCTCTGTCTCGAAGTCAGCGGGGCTCTACTAGGCGCTGCGTCTGTCTTCACGGCCGAGTTGGTGGCAATACACCACTCGGTACGGGAGATTACGCGACGTGCCCGGTTCGGAGACCGGATTGTGATCTATAACGACTCACAAAGCGCCCTGAGTGCTCTCGGGGCATTGGAATCTCCGCATCCCCTGGTTCGCGAAATCCGTGACGCCACGGTTTTGGTGAGCCGGGCAGATGTCGAGATTATCTTCTGCTGGGTTCTTGGACATGTAGGAATTGCGGGGAATGAGGGCGCCAAAGAGTCCGCGAGGACTCTGCGACCGGACCAGCGTTTCGCTCTTCCTCACACTGACTACATGGCAGGAATACGGGCAGCTCTTCGGACTGCTTGGCAAAGAAGATGGGAGACGGTCGAGGGGAACTTAAAGTTGCGTGCCATTGCGCCGCGACTGTTCCCATGGACCTATCCCCCAATGCTGCGGCGGCTTCAGGTTGCTTTCTGTCGTCTTCGAATCGGACACACTCGTGTGACGCATCGCTACTTGATGGAGCGCTCGCCTGCGCCCTATTGCAACGACTGCGTCGTCCCCCAGACTGTTCGGCACATTCTTGTCAAATGTCCCAGTCTGGGTGATCTTCGCGCACGATACCTGTCCCGGTACCGGGATGGGCGGGGTCGCTACCGCCTGTCCCTTGTACTCGGGACGAGTGCGTGCACCATGACTAGTGGACTTATTGACTTTTGGGGGGAGCCTGGCCTTCTCCCTTTCATTTAACACAGTTTAATTGTTGTTGTTGTTTTTGTTTATTGTTTTTGTTATTGCTTTTTTATTGTTATTTCTTTTTATTGTTTCCTGTTTAATTTTTAAAGTAGCCTAGAACTAGGCTGTTTGTTTACGGCGACTAAAGCCTAAGTCGGCAGTCGCCAGATAGCCGCTTAATTAAAAAAAAAAAAAAAATCCTGTTTAATTTTTAAAGTAGCCTAGAACTAGGCTGTTTGTTTACGGCGACTAATGCCTTAGTCGGCAGTCGCCAGATAGCCGCTTAATTAAAAAAAAAAAAAAAAAATCTACCATCCAATCGAAAGTGGGTGTCGGATGGCAAATGAATACTTGTGTGCCTTACCGGCCCCAACACCCACAGTGTACCCTCTGTGCCCTAATACCTGCTGCAACATTTGCTGTTATATATCTTCCATGAATTTTTACTTCGTCTACTTTCACCATTTTCTTTACAGAGCTTTTTTGACCCATTTTCCACATGATCCGGCCTCGTTGCTATTGAGCTTAAGCCTCTAGGAAAAAAAATTATCGTCTCTCCATTCTTTTCATTCATTCTTCATATATTGAATTTACCCTCATTAAATAATTTTTTTACTAATAAATTCTTTCCATAACAAAAAGAAAGTTACGAATACTTCTTTAATATTTCTAATGTGTTTATTGGTTTTTATGTAGAACGTAAATGATTCTAAAGGTATTCAATCTTAATCAAATCTTTAAACTCTTTATTAGGCAATTCTTCTGAAAGAACTTTAAAAGTTTTTTTTATATAAAATATTGCGACAAATTTACTGTTTTGATAACTAAAAGAGTTTTTTTTAATTGGGCATGAAATTACTTTGCCTTCAATTGACTCATTTGCACTTACCAAAATGACATTGATCGTGAACGGATTGACTAGTCAAAATATTATTTACAATAAAATCTTTAGTGAGACAGACCATGACATCATTAGATATCAGATTCAAACATACTTGAACTTGAGGACTCATTTTTGGCGATTGCGATCCCGACCCTTGTTGGGGATCTTCTAGTAGCGGCAGCGTACCAACCTCTAAGGAGAAAGTACCTACTGCTACACAATTTCAGCACGCTATTTGGTCACCAGAGAGAAGTCTTTCTCGGAGGCGAACTAAATGCTAAACTGAGAGAGGCAGGATACTCCAGGACTATCGAAAGGGGAAGGAATCTGTAGCTCCTACTGGAAGGTGGCAGGCTCGAAAGAGTTACAACTGACTTCCATACTTACGTGAAATCACGCGTTGAAACGAGGCCAGAAATAATCCTGACTAGCTGCAACTTGCCAATCCACCATCGTAGCACTCTGGGACTGCCTGTTCCCAGTGACCACATCGCTATACTTACAACAATTTTCTCGCGCCCATTCAGATCCCGATATGGCCAAGGAAATCCTTCGCCCGGGCCAACTGAGAAAGGTACCGGGAACTGCTAAACGAATATCAGCCAGAATACCTGAGTGAGGCAAATCTTGAGGAGATAGATGAAGAACTGGAGATCATAACAAACTCGATCATCAGGGCAGACAGGGAGAGGGTTCCCACAACATCATACAGAACACAGAACGCTCCCCCAGCCCAGATAAACCGACGAGATGAGGGACTTGGCTAGGGAGCATAGGGATCTCTATGATCGGTTGAGACGCAGGAAAACTAACAGAGATATAGTCGCCAGGAGGCTTCACCTCGAAGCCGAGCTAACACAAATAATTAGGGGAAAACAGACACAGATATGGGAGCAGTTTATAAACAAAATTGACGACGAAGACAATCCTAATAAATTTTGGAAACAGATAAAAAAACTCAGGGGAACTAACACAATGTTAAATACAAGAATAAAAGAGGACGAATCGTAGATCGAGGAATCAAAAGAACTCGAGTTACGATTCAGGGAGCACTAGAGAGAAGTTTTCTCAATAACATCAGAGCACAACGAAGACTTTGGCCTAGAGTTTGAGGGCGATATGAACACCGGCTATTTTCCCAATCGATGCATTTAAACTTGCAAAGGTTATATTTATCATCCTTAAAGGCAACAGACCTCCCGACCAGCTCCTAAAATACAGGCCTATCTCTCCCTCCTGGAATTCATAGGCAAGATCTTTAAAAAGATCATTGCCAACAGGCTACAATGCCAGCTCGCTGAGAATGAAACGCTCAACTACCAATAACGCGGTTTTCGTACAGGTAGAGGAACCGACACCGCGCTCAATCTACTATCAGAAAGATAGACAAAGCCATGGTGGGGAGAAAGTACGCCAGGGACGTACAAGAAGCCTTTGACAAGGTTTGGCTGAGGGAACTTCCATACAAGATTGTAAGCCTTCGGCTGAACGAAGTCATCGAAAGGATCCTCTGCTACTACCTGATGTAAGAAGAGCGCAGATACAGATGGGGGTGGTACAAGGGGCCGGAATTCAGCCTTGATGTTAGCGTGGCACAATGCAGCAGTCTTAGCCCTCTACTGTATAACATCTTCACAATATATATATATATATATATATATATATATATATATATATATATATATATATATATATATATATATATATATATATATATATATATATAATATAAATATATATATATATATATATATATATATATATATATATATTCCATCACCAGTCAAGGGTGACGTGATGTATCTAAAGTTCGTAGATGACATAACGCAGTTTGTCCTGGGTACATACAAAAACGACCTAATGCAGGCCGCTGAAGCGGCGACGAAGATCGAAAACATAAACTCGTTCGAGCGAAAATGGAAGATAAAGAAGAACGCCCAAAGGTTCGTCATTATCCCCATGAACCGCCTTTAACACGACGACATTTGTGTTGGCGATCAATGCCACCACTACTCACTGGAGGGCACAGCATTCGGACTTAAGCTTACCAACCGGAGGTATAAACAGCACGTCAAGAACCGAATGAACTTGGCGAAGGTAGAATTGTCAGAACTCTTCCGCTTCTGCCTCCTGAGCAGGAGTACCTTAAGGAAACTCTACCTTTGCTACGTGGAGTCCAAGCTCGTATACCTAGCGGTAATCACCCAGTCCCCGGGGCTCAACGTGCTGAGGTCGATGCAAAGGGTTAAAAAAAAAGCCTCTTTGATAATAAACCACACAAAAAGATGATATCATATATCACAGATAACACTACAGAGAAGAGCAGAGCTAAAACCACTCAGCACACTATTACAAGCACAGTCAAAGAAGACACGGGACAAGATAAAGATAGATATACTACCAGAACTGGACCTTGACTTAAACAGACAAGACGAGACTAAAGCGAAAAATATCAAGGTGAACCAACTTTCCAAGCGGCAGGCGAACTGCTGCTGAGGAAATGACAGAGATCTTCAAAGAAATTTGTATTCTACTTGACCTTTCGCTTCGATAAAAAGTATTGTATTTATTTAAATCTTTTCTACTAATATTCTAAAATATACAGATGATTTTGTTTAGTTATCTCCCATTTAAAATTTAAATACTAAACTATAGATTTATTTCATTAATGTCACTTAAGTTTTGATTTTGTTAATTTACATTACATTTTAGCTATAATGAATAAAATTCTTCTGTTTATTCATTTCCATTTAATAACGAAGTAGACGATTCACTTTTATTTGTCACTTTTCAATTAGAACAAAAATTTCAATAACTTCAGCAATAGTAAGAAAATAAAGGCATGAACACATAAAACTGTATTCACTTATGTATATGTGTATGTATATATATATATATATATATGTATATATATATATATATATATATGTATATATAAATATATATATATATATATGTATATATATATATATATATATATATATATATATATATATATATATATATATATATATATATATATATATATATATATGGCGGCGAGCACCGCTTTGATCAAAGCGGTGCTCGCTGCCATAGTGTGCCTGGTTCGAATCACTTCCCTGCACGGATTTTTTCGAAAAAAGGTAATAAAAATATTACTGCAAGGAAAAATTATTCCGTTTTCTCTTGCAATGTGGTTTAATGGATTCATTTTCATCATTCTCTCGTGCTACTTTGAGATATATATATATATATATATATATATATATATATATATATATATATATATATATATATATATATATATATATATATATATATACATATATACATATATATATATATATATATATATATATAAGTGTATGTACGAGTATAAGTATAAGTGTATGTATGGGAGTATGTCTGTATAGGTATAGATATATAAATATGTTTAGGTATATATGTATGTTTGTATGTAATGCAAGCATGTACTAAAAATACTAAAAGATATATGAAATAAAATTTAAAATAAATAAATAAAAATTAATAATAAATAAAAATCCCCAAAATAATAATAAAAATAAAATAAAATAGTTTATATAAACACCGACACTATCAAAAAGCAAGAATTGTTAAAGTATGAAGATAAAACAAAAAGGGAAAAGAACAAGAAGACTGTAAGAGATATTCAAAGAGATAGTTTAAAATCTGTTGAGATTTATAGAAAACTCAAGAGATCATACGGAAGTGTGGTAGAAGATTTATACGATTACGAGATTTTTCGATGTTCAGATTTCCGAAGTTCCATGAGATTATCATTTAAATCGAAATATGATATAATTGAGGATTATGGCTCTGGGGTTTCGTTTGTCACAAAGCAAAATGGTTCTTTCCCAACCTTTTAATGTTTGACTATAACGAACTTTTGTGTTAACTTGTCCGAGCAATTTTTTACTCTTCTTTCTAGGCCATTGTCATTTTAGGATCATGGGGTTTGCAAGAGCGTTCATTATCCCAGGTTCTCATATTTACTCCTTTTACTATCATTATCATTTATTTCTTATCACATTCTTCAGTCAGATTATAAAACTTCCAATTGGGAGCATTTAAATGCAGAGTGATAGATACGTGATATAAATAGATAGATACCCTATCTTTGACGTACCAACTTTGGGAATTAGGCCTACTAAGAGCTATTTTTTACATTGTAATTTGATTAGTTTCTTTAACCTTAACGAAGAGCAGAATGTGTAATTTTACTAACACATTTAACTAGATCTTATATTTCACATTTCTATACAACTCCCCGAGCTACAAGAGATACGGTACCAAGTTTGACCAATTATATCACCTATTTATTTTGAATATTACACCAGAAAATCTCCACACCTTTTCATGCCTGTTAACTGGAGAATGAGCAAGAATCGAATAGACAAGAAAAATCTAGTTAGCCTTAGAAACAAAAACTAGGAGGTTAGCTGACTTATCTCTTTTTGCTGCAATCTGGAATGCCCAAGGGATAGAAACTGGGTTAAAACACCCATCTATTTTATCTGCATTCTGGTGTGCCCATGAAGCAAACACTTGGTTAGCTGGCTCGTCTCTTTTTGCTGAAATTTGCTGTGACAATATGGCAGATACTAGGTTACCTCATCTATCTCTTTTATCTGCAATCTCGTCTGACTAAAAGACAGAAAATTGATTAGCTCACTCATCTCTTTTAAGTTCAATCGACTGTGCCTAAGAGACAAAATCCTGGCTAGACCACTCGTCTCTTTTAACCGCAATTTGGTGTGCCTAAGAGACAGAAACTGTGTTAGCTCACTCATCTCTTTAGGTTCTAATCTGGTGTGCCTAAAAGAGCGAGGCTGGGCTAGCCTATTTATTTTTTTTGCTGCAATCTTGTGTGCCTAAGAGACAGAATGTAGGTTAGCCCAGTTATCTCTTTTAGCTGCAATCCGGCAGGCATAACACAGAGAAACTGGGTTAGTTAACTCATCTCTTTTAGCTGCAAACTGTTGTGTCCAACAGAGAAAAACTGAGTTGTCCCACTGACCTCTTTTAGCTAAAATGTGGTGTCACTAAGAGAGAAAAACTGGGTTAGTTCATTCATCAATTTTATTTGTAATCTGTTGTGCCCAGGAGACGAGACATACTGAGTTCGTCTGCATATCTCTAATAGCTGCAATCTTTTGTGCCTTACGTTCAAAATTGGGTTAGCGTATTTATCTCCTTTTGCTGCAAATAGTGTTACTAAGAGACAGAAACTGAGTTTTCCTATTCTCTTTTAGATGCAATCTAGTGTTTCTAAGAAACAGAAAGTGGGTTTTCCCAAGCTTCTTTTTTAGTTGCAATCTTTTGTGCAATGAGACAGAAACTGGATTAGCCCATTCAACTCTTTTAGCTGCAATCTATCCTAGTAATCGGATGAAGAGCATTCTCTATATTTCTGGCCATAATTTGGGGAGTTTCTGTCCTTTAGAAAGCTTTTAATAGATGGGTATTCTGTCATAACGCTGAGGTTAACCACGTCATGATTCGAGTGATATTCTGACCTTTTCTTTAAATTGTACGATTATTCTGTTAAATTCTGAGAGAAATATTTGAGATTGTTACCATCTGTCCCTGGGACGACCCACATATAAATTGACCAGGACTATTTACTCTTTAAAAGGTTTTATTCTCTCGGGAATATTGCGTTCTAGGCATAGTTTGGCTTACGACGATAGGAATGTTACAATTAGTCAGAGGGAAGAAAATATTAATCATAATTCTGGCAAAATATTTTGATGCGCACATTTTAGTAATTATCCTCCTTTAATATATCACTGCCTTTTTATATTCCCTCCATGAGGTTCATGTTCGTACGTAGAAAGGAGTATGTTCTTTACATGAACATTTTTTGCTTAGAGATTTATAATACATACACTCCTATCCTTAATATTTAAGACGTATGAGGTTTGTCATTATATTTCTTGTAATTTTTTACCCTTTTCATTCTTCTGTTATTTCTATTTATGCAATCATAGCGTAGAACTTAAACTATGCGGTTCATTACCTAGGTCGTTCAATATCATACGTTAAATTTTCTTCTCTTTTTATAACAATTTTAACTTATCTCTATTTAATTTTCTCTTTTAAGTATTCATCTAATCGTTAGATTAAAATGAGTTAAACGCAATCGCTCCAATATTAGCAGGAAAGAGTATTCCAGTAATTGACCATTTTGAATGCAAAGAAGTTTTAGCTATGTTCGTGTGAAATTAATTCGTTGTTGTTGTTGTTTTTTTAATTCTAAGTCATTGACTTTAGTAATGTCTCCATTTTTCAACGGCAAAGAAGAAAGCGACATTTATATTATCGAACTACTTTTGGCTTTCGAATGTCTCTATCAAATCCTCATGATATATTATAGACTTTAAAGTTGATAGTTATTCTTCTTTCAGCCACTCTACTTTATTTATAAATCTAATAACACTGGTTTACAACGAAGAAATGCTTTTGGAGCAAACCTAGTTAACTATGATGATACCTCGGTAAATGATAACCTTAATAATTAATATTAATCACCGCAGTGGTTGTACACTTTATTCTTTCGAGTATTTCATCATTCCTAGCTATGTATCTCTCCAGAAATTAACGCCATAATCTAACAATGGTCACACTATGTAGGACTTCTACAGCCTCAAAGTAATGGAGAGCCTTTTTTATCCAAGCACCTAGATATAAGTCGATAAATTCTATTTTGATTTCTTGCATTGTTCGACGCTCTTTTATATAAACGATGCTAATGACATTTGAGTATATATTTTTAAATATATCATCATCAGTATTCATCCAAGGTGTGTCCGACCCAACTTCGCTTACGCCTACACTATCATTGTAATAAAACTCTGCATTGTCATCTGTCAGAAAATGATATATATATATATATATATATATATATATATATATATATATATATATATATATATATATATATATATATATATATATATATAGAGAGAGAGAGAGAGAGAGAGAGAGAGAGAGAGAGAGAGAGAACGTGTGTGATCGAGTCACGAGAACGAGATTTCAAGCAAAAGAGCTCTGCTTTCAGACCGTCGCCAAACTTCCGGAGCGATAACACGCCAGAACCCCGTCCCTTTTATGGTGCTACGACCCTCAGCGCCGATTCCCGCCATCGTGGCTGTGGGACCAAACCGATAACGTTTCAGTCGGTAAACACTGAAAGTTCCGGTGTAATAATATATAGTCTTCATCTCGAGAATAATCTTCGAAGTATTCTTAGAGCTTTTGGGTCACGAGCTGTCCCCACGTTGCTTCCAGGTAAGCAAGCCCACGAAATACCGAAGGTATTCACGCAACATTATAAGAGGTCTTTGGAATCATTCATCGACGACGCGCAATCCTCAAGCGACAACCTCCGGTGCCATTCGGTCTTGCAGCAGCAGGAATCCATATTCGGAACGACGAAGACTACGTCTATGATATCGCGCTATACTCCGCTTCCTCAAAGAATACCTTCCCCTGAGTACCCATACTCGTGGTCTTCTCCATAAAATCGTAATACTTACATTTTATTTCATCGTCGAAGAGGCGTGACGCTCTCCGACTGGGCGACTCACCTCATGATCTCCTCCTGGTCCCTCTCGAGTAATTACTGTAACAATTATTGAGCCTTGAACGGCTAAGACTCACCTCGCAGTCGCCTCCCTCTTTTACTCGGGTAATTAGTGTACCTATTGAGCCTAGTACGGCTAAGAGGATCCATATTTGTCATTTCAATTTCATTCATTTAGTAAACAGTGTTAACTAAATTGCCTGTATATTATTCTGTAAATATCTATTGTTGTTTTTATAAGAATAAAAGATTATTTTTGTTTCTCCTGTTTAAATCCTCCAGCCACCAAAGCCTAATTAAATAGTAGCAATATCGGCCAACGATTAATTCACTCTCGCCATTTATAATCCCATCGCACTTGAAGAGGAAATATTTTCCTAATTTGGGGCTGTCGTCTTCCCTCCCCTGCATCTTTGGAGGGAAGCCAAAAGGTTCAGATTCAGGATACTTGAATTCTACGACATCATCAAACCTATATGCGTCTTCCACTAAATTTGATCTAGTGCGCCAATTCGAGTAAGAATACTTGAAAAAACGATAAAATAGTTCTTCTCTCAAAATTATTCTGCAAATATTAATTATATTTATTCATTAGTTCATCAGATATGGAATTTATGACGTTCCTCGTACCGACCTTGATACAATTATACATTTTTTAGCCACCTCATCTATACGAGTAAAAGTATATAATGAAGCGATTAAGCTTTCTACTGGGAAAAGAAATCTCCACGTATGCGTGTATTTCTTACCACATCATTCATCTAATTGCTCACGAACCATGGAGTCTCATATCAAAATCGTGTATAGTTTCTTCCTTCCTCGAGACCTAGAAGAGTAAATGTGAACTGAAATTGGTAGAAACTTCTTTCTATGAGCCCGAGTTTACCCTCGATTTCATATGCCAAAATATATTGTTTGAACTTGAATTTAAGGTTAATGGGGACGTACTTTCGGTGAGGTTAATTAATGTTTGTTCTCTGAAATAGTGTTAGCACCCTAGAATCGTAATCTGAAATAAGATTTTTCTTCTTCCATTCACTTACCCAAGTAAACCATAAATCATTTCATCGAGGTTTCATTCATTGATACAAATTATTAGTAGTATTCGTAAAATGGAAAGGTAAATTGAGAGGACTCCGAACTTGAATACTCAAGGATAATTAGTCAGAATTATAAGTTAATCAATCCTCTTTATAGGGAATGTTCAAGGGTTTGAAAGGCTCATGAGTGTGTAGGATTATCGAATGTACAGTCGCGGTCAGTTGCTTGTAGCCACTCGATTTTC
Organism: Ceratothoa steindachneri; assembly: GCA_963969495.1. Lineage (NCBI taxonomy): Eukaryota > Metazoa > Arthropoda > Malacostraca > Isopoda > Cymothoidae > Ceratothoa > Ceratothoa steindachneri. The sequence goes on along the minus strand of OZ018324.1, from coordinate 110,172,720 downwards.
TTTCCCCGAATTCCTAGTTTTTTAAATAAACACTTTTTAATGTAAAGTTGCATGAATGAAAGCTCGCATTTTTCATGTTATTACTTATCCTTCTTTGCTCCTCCACCATCATTCTAATTAGTTAATTAGAGACAACGGTGCTGCGATTGGCTTATGTACGTGTTGACGTAGATTCCCCTGGTGGCATCAGACTGGACGCATCGCCTTTGTACAGATAATGAAATTTAGACAGTGTTAAGAATGACAATAACTGTCAATACTGTGAGTAACTGGACCGAACCCCGATGGTGAAGTAGGTGTAGAAAGAGCTATGGTACAGTGCTTTGAAGCAGGGCAATTTGCTCCGCCTCAAGGAAGTGTGGATATAAAAAAACCCTAAGGTAAGGTCTGACACGGAAGAATTATATTTTGTATAAGAAAAGATGAGTAGGAAGAGACAACGGTGCTGCGATTGGCTTATGTACGTGTTGACGTAGATGCCCCTGGTGACATCAGAATGGACGCATCGCCTGAGTGGGGGCAACTTCCTGCGTCCTGTGAATATTTATGTTTATCTAATCACACTGGGATTCGAATCCGGTAATTAGGCATTGAATTCTAATGCCTTTATTGCTAAGCTGGCAAGAGCTCATCCACTTATTTTGTCTCATTTGTAGGAAATTGCCTTCATTAATGATACAATTAATAAAAGTATAAAAAATAATAATATCAATATTAATAATCCAGTTAAATGGCCCTCTCCAGAGTCGTGGATTCCTTGTAGAGCGACTGTCTAGCACTGAGACAAGGATTGGCGAAAGAGGCGGATCCTCAAAGAGCTCTTCAATTCTCTTCTCCCCTAATGTAATATCTCAGTGAAGTGGTATAAGGGCAAATATCATCAACTTCCCATTGAAAATACAACTAGAAATTCATGTGTTTATATTACAATGCTAATACGTACAACCTTAACATTTGTCAGGTTTCATGTTCCCTTAATCAATTGCTTTTCGGTTCAAGGTAATGTGTTTTGTTTACCTCCAAATACTAACCTGGTAATTCTCTTTTGAATAGGTTGTTGTACAATGTGTATTCTTCAATAATTACAAAGAACATCCTATGGTGGTGATGGCGACTTAATGAATAATAAAAACTAATTATTTACGTCACGGTATCAGGTAATAATGAAAAGATGAATAATGTTCAGCAGATATTTTGCAGACGCTTCTTCAGATCGGGTTTGCCAAACAAGGGTAGAGGTGATTAAGATGGGGAGGGGGTCTAGGTGGGGGTATTCATTGCCAAAACACTATATTATTGTTCAGTGAGACCTCTATTCATCACCTACAAGCTTCTCTCTATCGAGAGAATAATCTGAATAATACTGAATAATCTTAAAATATTAAAAATCTCCACAGAATTGCGAGAAGCTAGAAAAATCAGGGCAGACTAAGGATGTAGATTACCATAAGGAAACAGGCAATTAAGGTATCCAATATTAAATAAAGGCAAATGGTCGTGGCATCGCAATTTTACTTTCCATACAATAAGAGATGCTCTGGAGGTCAATTTCTGAACCTTATTCCCATCTCTTCATTTCACTTTTTCCCACTGCCTCCAGATATATTGTGCCTCACCACATTACTTCTTTCTAACACATATCCGATCCATCGGCCTAAGTGAGAGGATACAACTCTTCCGAGGGTAGAGAGATTAAGCTATATCAAGTGTGGTTATTAGTCGGATGAAGTTTCGATTTGGGTCTTCACCGTGGAAGAAGGGCTACATAGGAGAGAAAATCTCGGTGTTAAAATCAGCATCAAACCCAACCAGCAATTTTCTAATCCATCTCCTCCAGAATCAGATAAAACCAAATCAACTATTCTTACAGGTAATTAACTTAATTACCATCAGTATGTAATTGATAGCATAATTTTTAATTCGATTTAGCGAATACAGAAACAAAATATGCTGGTCTTAACTTGACCGTGAGGATCTGGTAGAGAATAGTGGAGGAAGAAAAGTTGGGAATATAAAGCAATTTAAAAAGAAGATTGAGAATGACGAGGAGAGCTGTAAATTCGTATCAGAGTGGTTGGATTCAAATTTACGGACATTTAAGGCTAAGTTTACAATAAAATAAATAATTTAAGCAAAGTATTTCTCCAAATCAACGTAAATATTATTCAATCAAAAGTAATTATCCTAAAGTAGATTTGAAACACGTTTACAGATTTACCAAGATGTCGGGAAAGATCCCTGGTGTGTGTTTACGTCAGCTATAACTTTTAATTATATATATATTTTTTTTATTTTATTTTTTTTTTAGTTACAAGCGTGACACTTTTTCACAATCGCTGATAGTGCTGTGTAACAAAATTTCACTTTTGTCTTGTCCTTGGGTTAAAAGTGTTAATTCCCAGTTGTTTATGGCTCTATTAAATAAAAAACCTCAATTTTAATCCTCAAAATTTGCTTTTGTGGCTAGCACATTGAATTTTTTTTAAATTAACCTATTTATGGTAAATAACATTATTTTGCTGCAAATAGTAAAAATACATAAAAAGTTTCAAAGGTCCTTTTTATAGTTATTGTATAAAGATGATATACTGTATGTAAAAAGTTGTAGAAAGAGAAAGACAGTAGTAATAGTTATTATTTCCCTTATATTTTAGTCTTTTGCGACCTGGAAAGCAATGATAGTTCTCTTACATTCCACATAGATTCAGCACTATTTGATGAAAAATAATCTGTGAAGCTTTCTAGAACATTTTTGTATGTTTGAAGAATTTCTGGAACATTCTGGCAACGTAGATGACTGTATAAATACAAAGAATGTTTACTCAACAGGGGTTAAGACACAGATGACACTCTATGGCGCTAGAGATCACTTCATGCACAACCTACAAATCTACTCACACACACCAAACATGATCCACCAAAACCCAACAAGGCTCGCATACACACAGTGCACCAAAATCCTGGGGGTAACATTCGACAAATCCCTCAGGTTCAACTTACACCAGAACATAATACAAGCAAGAGCCTCAGGTACAAACACATCGCTGGTTAGGTTCTACCCAGCGAGTAAAAAACTAAAACTACACCTTTACAAAGCACTCGTGCGTCCCATTCTCACGTACGCCCCACTGTCACTCGTAGCCTCGAGCGACACCTGGAAGCGAAAGGCTCAGCGCATTCAGAACTCTGCTCTGAAGCGCGCTTGCCGTTCGCCGCTGTACTCGAGAATGGACGCACTACACAACAACAACAAACTAACTCCTCTCAACACCTACGCTCACACCAGACTCACAAAACAACTTGAAAAACTCACCACAGACCCACTTTACACCTCGCTACATGTAAGAAGGTACGCGATGGCGCCGCGATATCCCGCGGCCCACGAACACCTGCAACCCGTACCATTCTTCGCATAAAACCAAAAAGGCATCGTGAATAACGCGTTTCCGGTTGGACTGTCAGCCTCCCCCCCTGACTTGCCCCCAACCCTTGCCCAGTCAATTACCACATAACCTACACCCTCACTACAACACCTCGCTTCGGTGTATAGCCACCGACCTATCTACTCTCGCTGTCCCTTTCTTAATTATTTTCCGCAACGCTCCTCTCTGACTACCCGACTGCCGTATTACAGCAGTCCCTCTCTGTTCTTTCTATACACAAAATGCAAATGCAAATGCTCAACAGGTCAGTTTAACTCTAGCCGTCACGGCACACACATCATCACTTGTCATTGATAGAAGCGTTCGTCGTACATGGCATCAAGAGGTTGTAAGCATCTGACAGACGCATTTTGCTATGTCTGCGGCGAATGTATTAAGAAAAGAACGAGAAAGTACTCTGTAGAGAGATCTGCTAAAATGTGTAAGGCCTACCAGGCATATTTCGGCATGCCAGTCGGGGATCAAGAGAAACCTTGGGCACCTCATTTCACCTGCGAACTTTGCAAAAGAACTCTGGAAGGTATCATATATATATATATATATATATATATATATATATATATATATATATATATATATATATATATATATATATATATATATATATATATATATATATATATATACGAGGGGCGGTCAATAAGTTTTGCAATACGGATATAAGGAAAAGTGTTTTATTATTTTTCAATATAACTACCCTAGACTTCAATGCACTTGCACCACTTCTCCCTGAGGCTTCGAATTTCCGACAACTAGAAATCTCCCGACTGCTGTACAATTCACTCCTGGACGGCGAGCTGGGCATCTTCATCGTCCCCAAGCTGGCTTCCAAGCAGTGTAGCTTTGAGCTGGCGGAATAAAAAATAATCGCTAGGGGCCAGATCTGGATTGTAGGGGAGATGGTTGAGCTCCTCGCATCCGCACTCGCGCAGGGAAGCTTGTGCAACTCTGGCCTTGTGGACTTTGACGACGTTGAAGTCGATCATGGGGCGTGAGGTTTCTACGGCCTTAACGGGCAGAGACCTTGGTCATGGCCGAATTGTCGTGGATGATGTTCATAACACTTCCATGTGATATTCCTAGTTCTAGCTCGTTTTCTTCGATCTTCACCCGTTGATTTTCGAGGATCATCCTCTCCACCCGGGCCACATTGTCCTCGTTGGCCACGTCTGACGGTCGTCCTGGACGAGGGTCATCTTCAAGGGACTCACGACCATGGAGGAACTCCCTATTCCAGCGAGCGATGGTTGCATAGGAATGGGCGATGGCGGTATACAATGCAACCATGCGTTCATGGATCTCTTTTGAATTCTTGCTTTTCTTGGTCAAAAATTTGATCACTGCGCGGTGCTCAACCTTGTCCATTGTTGAAAAATTTGTGACTAACGATCGGGGATAAGCCACTGCTTTTTAAATAGACGAGGCAGGAACGTGCGGTTGCAGGTCTTGACTTGTCATAACTTGTCGTAACACCCCCACAAACAGCCATCCCCCTTCCTCTGTTTTGCCCTACCGATTTTAAAACTTAATGACCGCCCCTCGTATATATATATATATATATATATATATATATATATAGTTGCGTGTGTTTTGTTTATTTGGATACTGTCTTTCTAACATTTCTAATAACACTAAATGAAAATTATTGGTATATTTCTATTTATGTTTTCATTTTGTTTTTTTAACAGGATAGTACCTAAGAGAAAAGAGTGCTATAAATTTCGTAATCCCACGAATGTGCAGGAAACAACTGATCACTCAAGCAATTGTTTCTTCTCCATGCTGAACCCTTTCAAACGTCTAGCAGGCAAAAATGCGCCTGTTATCATGTATCCAGATCTTCAATCATCTATTGCGCCAGTACCACACAGTTCTGAGTTCCCTGTACATACTCCTTCAAAAAGAAAGTAGCAGTTTTTAGAAAGGAAAAACAGTTTAGAAGAGGATGAAGTCATTGATCCAGATTACAGAGGTGCAACTGAGGAAAGAAACCCATATTAACCCAACGAAAAAGATCTCAACGGCCGTTTCAGAGATCTTGGTATCACAAATTCCAATGCCGTGCTTTTAACTTTGAGGCTCAAGCAGTGGGATCTGTTAATGACAGTGTGCAAATATCGGCCAGATAAAGCGTCCTTAGTGTTTATAAAGCTTTTTTACACGTCAAGATGAGCTTTCCTTTTGCCACAATGTGACCGGTCTGTTTGAGGCAATCAGAATCACCTGTAACTCCCCAAAGTGTCGCCTCTTCATTAACAGCTCATCCAAGAGCCTCGAAGCAGTGCTGCTTCATAACGGGAACATGTATTCATTTCTCCTCTCTACTCACGTGCTCCAGCTCAAAGAGGAATATGGCAGTGTCAAGATCTTGCGTGATGTATTGAAATGTGAAGAGTACGGTTAGGAGGTTATTGGAGACTTAAAAATGGTGGCCTTGTTGATGGTTCTCCATGGAGGCTTTACTAAGTTTCCTTGTTATCTTTGCATTTGGGAGAGCAAGGACACCGTGGCACACTACCTTTAGCGGGATTGGCCACAACGAACCAAGTTTAGTGTGGGAAGAGACAACGTCAGAGCTCTAGATATGGAGTCTGCAGCTTTCAAGTATCTCCAATATTTCTTTTCTAAGTTATCTGTGGCAAAGGTGAAAGGCGGGGTGGGGTCTTCGTCGGTTCACAAATAAAAAAGATCTTCCCGAGAAGATCACTAGGACGAAAGAGCAGCGTGGGGCAGCTTTATCGCAGTTGTTCTGGGCTTCCTAGGTAATTACAAAGCCGAAAACTATGTAGAGCTTGTTGAGAACTTGGTGAGAAACTACGGCAAGATGGGTTGCCGAATGTCCCTGAAAGTCCATATTCTTGACGCTCATCTTGATAAATTTAAGAACATGTGAGCGTACTCCGAGGAGCATGGCGAGCACTTTCTCCAGGATATACTGGACTTTGAACGCCGCTATGAAGGATCGTATCTTGAAAATCTGATGGGAGACTATATTTGGGGGCAGATTCGTGAAAGTAATTTACTGTATAAGCGTAAATCGTAAAAAACTACGCATTTCTAATATTTTAATTGTCAGACTTATATAATACTAGAATAAATAAATGCTATTTTTGTATCATGTCGTCATTTTTCTACTTTATGCGAATAAATAAATATAAATATTATTATCCTGGACACCCAAGCATATTTGTATTCTAGACACAAGCAAATAGAAAATAACAGTTACTACCCAAAGACAAAAATCGTGTTACACAGTGTAGCCACTCAACTAGAGAGAAGTTGACCTCCCTTAGCACTCATGTCGTATATAACTGCGTAGAAGATGTTTAAGACCACAGGGAACAACTTAAAGCTGGTAGCTGAAGCACAGAAACTGGTAGTGTACACAAATAACGCTCTCAAACAGCTTTTCCACACTTAAATAAAGTATGTTTCAAAATGCGAATACTTCACCTTTTATCTCCAAGAAAAGTTACGTAAATTTTCTGTGTTTAAAACCCGCAAGATGATGACACGTGTATTATGAGCAGTCTTGCGTAGAAAGCATCTGGATGATTATGTAATCTCCCCTGCGTAATTCCTGCTGGATGATCTGCGGCCATATATCTTCCACATATTTTTATTTCTTCATATTTCATCACTTTCTTTACAGATCATTACTTACAGGCATTCTGCGCGATACCTGCTTGTTTCTATTCCGCTTAAAATTTAAAGAAAGACTTTAAAGACTATTATTTTAATCAGCTCTTTTTACTTCTTATGTCAATAAAACGTAGACAAAATATAAGCAAATAACAAACGTTAAATCATCGAAATACTACCAAACGGAGTATTATTGCATCAAATTATTTGAAGATTAATTACTCTGGCCTTAGTTACGCCTTTTTAATATCTAACAACATACCTTAAATAATCTCACTAAGGAGTGATTGGGTTTGTAAGTGATTATTTCTTGATGGGGTAAGGGGGCAATTACGTCTATATTGGGGAGAAACGAGACAAAGACTTAAACTTAAACCCGAGATCATGATGATGTGGCAATGGGAACGATTACGCCTTTTATTGGCAAGAAACCAAGAGAAGGATTTAGACTCAAGCCTTAGACCGAGACATAAATTTAAGCCTTTTACACCCTGAACCAGGCTAAGAGTTTTGTAGTGAAACTTAGTATTTCTCGTTTCTCTTTGGATCAATTCATATGAAATTTTTATTAGCTGGTCTGTTGTATATGGCAACACTAATGTTATGTTTTAATTATGCTATGTTATGTCCTTGGATTATTATTTCAGATTCGTCGTTTTGGGGGTGAACAACGTTAAAAGCTTTGAATGAAGGTAGCCAATCTAGACATATTTTGGAGGAAACCAAGGATAATAATACTCATTAATCATACCTAGCGTATATATTTCACAGAAAACCATAATTATAATACATGATTGATGGACACATTGAATTTTCTGTCCACATGAGCGCCATTTAGACAAATGACATTAAAGACCCTATTGTCGAGGGACAAAAGCGTGTGACCAAAAAGTCTCTTAAGGTGCACACTACTGTATGCCAAGCAGTTGCTATCGGTGCTGCGCTCGGATACAGTTGAATCGAGAAAAAGGCAAGGACCTTCTATTTAGAGTGCGATATTATAGGTTCGCTCTTTAAAAGGGAATACGTTTGCCGGGTTCATCTCAAGGGTTATTCAAAAGATAAATACCTCTATAAAATAAACAACTAATAAGAACAAGGGCACAGATAATTATGGAAATCTAAATCATAACAGTACGACAAAAGAATATTATGACAGGCAAAAATTAATAAAACTAGGTCCAGGAAAATATATAAGTGATCCAATAAGTTGGATTGAATTGAAGATTTACCAAGTCTATAGGCGTTACACCAAATGAGGAATTCTTCTTAGGACTGGGAATGAAAAAGTGGGACTTACGAGGAAATGACTGCTGGTTACCTCTGAAAGATGAACTAGGGAGGTGGAAGACCAATGGCGAGGTCTTCGTCCATAGAGCCTCAATGCGAAGGCGTCCAGAGAGACTCCAAATGGAGTTGAGATTACCTCAGAACCAGAGAGAAGTAATCACGAAATCGAGATTCGTCTGCAGACAGCAGGAAGTCTCAAACAAGGTAGTGAGACGAGAAAAACCAAAGACAATCTTCCGGGGTATAAACGTATTTCCGTAATCTTCCTCTGATCAAGGTGGATTGCACGAAGACGATCTGCCTAAGAGATAACAAGGGCGAGGGGATCACTTCTCGGGAGACAGACACTAGGGTCTGGGCATCAAGAAGCTCGGGTTCTCTCTATCTGCTGAGGATTTGCAGAGACATCACCTTAAATAGGAGCCACAGCCATGGTCGACAGAGGGCTTCACGCACGAGAGTCTCCCAGAGGGATATCTGACGCAGTTTAAGCAAACATGAACCTTGATAATTTGGGGCATCGACGAGTCAAACGGGAAATAAGAGAGATTGCCTTCTACCCCAAAAGGGGGAAGATGAAAACGGCTGCCACCTTAGAGCAGAACAGCGTTGTCAAACTGGAGGAAGACGGTGATAAAGCACTCCAAATTAAACACAGCTACGTTGATCTGTCTTGACCAGAGAAATTATGTATGATAACAGCGTAATAAGTTTCATGCTTGCACACCTATCATGCATGAAATCTGTCAATTTTTAATAGTAGCCGGTCGGACGGCCTCTGCTGCAGCTTTCGTAGTCACCGTTCAGACTTCTTTAGTCTAAAATTGACGTTCCTCGGCAAACACATCTTGTGTAATGATGGACCATAAAATTGGGATGATATCCAGAGAGACTAGCGGCCACACCATCAAATTGCCATCTTGTATGCCGTAAGAGCCTAGAAACGCTTAAGCGGCCCTGTCAGAGTGAGATGGAGCGTTGTCATGCATGAAAAGTAGAGTCCTTTGAAGTGAAAACGGTATGTCATCTAGACAAGCATCCAAGATCTCCAACAAGAGTAGGCGGCTGCGGTCACTTTAACCATATCAGCACCCTGACTGGGCCAACAAGTATGTGTAGAATTATATTTACGCACAATATGACTCCTTCTCCCTGTTGTTGACGTCGCAAACATTTTGGACGCTCATCTCAGAAATAGACACAACCATTTTCCCAACCTTCAGGCTCGTCAAGGGTTGCCCGGGTTCGTCGATAAAGAGAATGCAACTCATGTCCAACGACATGTACTTCTGGGCCAATTGAAGCCTCAACTTCTTGTGACGAAGCATTAAATGAGGCAGCTTCAGGGGAGCCCGACGGAAACCATGGTCTCTATGATACGGTTCCTGGTGATCGTCGGTAGATAAGAACGATCAGTGTCCGTAACAATGACTGCTTGTTTGTTTGGGTTTCCCACGTAACTGGCGGCCAATGTTCCTCAAATCCTTAGCTGTCTCAGTCTTGGAGGTCCCACACTCTGATCATCTTTTCCTTGGTTAAATGTCCTTCAGAAATCGTCCACCCGTATCCACTTGGCAACTAACTTCTCTGTAATAACATAAAAAGAGCTGCCTACAGCACTTTGCTTGAAGATGAAAGACGTTTCTTCATCGTTGAGGCCTTTGCGACGTCCCATTGTTCTTAAAGAGGATAAAGGCTAGTAGCGTGGTTTACCTCCAAAAGGACAAATCTGAAATAAAAATTGAAGGACGTAACCCAGCATAATGAAAATATAGCATTAGCGTTGCAATATTGTGCAGACCATCTGGGAAAGGTTTAATCAAAATTGAATCACAGAAAATCAAGAAATCCTAACTTTCCCTATCAGGGTGGTTCAAGATGTATGTTGTAGGAGGCTATGTAATTAAGATGATTCTTTACTAACTAAATAAAAAAATTAAAGTTTTTCAAAACGAGGAAATTTTAATCACTATGGGTAAAATAAAGAATCAATAATAGTGGATGAGGGGTGAAAGTGGGTACAAGAGGCAGGTATGTCAGGCTTAGATCATGAAACTTCGAGGGCCTTCAAAAACCTTATTTTTAATCTCTTCTTGCAACCCCTAGCGAGGACAGAGCTACCAAATTTGCAAAAAGGTCTAACGATATGCCGGATCAGTCCAAAGTAAAACTAAATAAAAAAAACAAAAGGTATAAAAGCAACAAAAAATCAATATCTACATGGTCAGTTCAGGTGCCGGAGGGAGCCCACCTTCCTCAAGGTCCTGAACTCAAAACTCCCTAGCCTGAAAACGCATTTCTCACAAGAGATACAAACCAGAACCAGCTCTATTTTATCCAAAGTGGGGTCAAGGTGAAAATCCAAAGAACAATTCCGGTCATTTTTATTGTGACTATTTAAACCCCCCAAAATATTAATTTGTTCTACAAGTAAATAGATACCAACGTTAAATTACCAACAAGGTCATAGGTAGAAGGAAGCTATAATTAAAGAGGTAGGTAGATAGATAGAGAGTGAAAGAAATAGACATACCGATAGATAAACACCACAATAGTACAAAAAACCCTGACTGCACACTAACTTGTGACACAAAAACTCCTCTATGAATAATTTTACATCGTAAAAACTTGCTGTTATAAAAAGTAATAACGAGATGAATAAAGATCACTTGCCCCAAAGTATACAAAACAAAGATCTACAACAATTATCGTTCGGCGTTTTTTGCCTATCCTGGTTAATGGCTAAAGCTGACAATGAAATCGCTTGACCATTCCAAGAAGGAACTTCGAGATGGGGAAAATAAAAGGACCGGAATTAATGTCTCTCTCCTAACTGGAGCTCCGTTATGTAGATAGTAGAGGAAGGTCAACAATTCTTCAGCGAGGAGAGGGTATTGGTATCAGGAAGAGAACAACGATATAGTTGTTTCTTAAGTTAATTCCAAACAGTTTGAGTGATTATAAAAAAATCCTACCCCTCCTCTTGCTCTCTCTCTTTCTTTCTCTCTACATGTCTGTCTGTCTGTCTGTCTCTCTCTCTCTCTCTCTCTCTCTCTCTCTCTCTCTCTCTCTCTCTCTCTCTCTCTTTCCAAGCCTCAAGTCAAGGCCATTCGTCAGTAACGATCAGGAGATTACAGAAAATCGATAGGAAAGAGGAGCACTTGTTTATGGGATTATTTTGTGTTAATATTGTGAGACCCTTGTTGTGTTCTAAGAGTGTGTGTTCCATGCCACGCTTACAAGGATTGGTGAGTATGGTAAATTTGTTAATGTTAATTATCATTTGTTAATCGTGGACAAAGTCCCCTGAGCGGATAAGTAAATTCACATAAAGATCAGAATGATATTCCCTAGCAAGCCAGGAGGCACCAGGGAATCATTCTCGATTTAGAGGCAAGGTAGGGAAGAAAGATATGACTTTTTGTCATGAACCACGAGGTTTGAAACTTTTCGTGGTCCAAGAAAAGGCCACCTGTTCCATATCAGGGGAGTGCGGTTACTATTAAAACATCAAACCATTCAGATAATGAAATTCGCATAAATACTCGTATCAGAATGACAGTCGTGATCGGCGGTGGGGCAGAACTATCATTAGTAGTATGTTTTGGAGCAGGTCCACGAGACTTGTGGCTCAAGGAGTGGTCACCCGTTCAGCTTCAGCGGATTCCGAATATGAAAACCACTACAGGGGATGGGGCAGAGTGAGAAAGGCGGGATGTGTTGTCTGTGCGAATGAATAGTGGATGGAAGAAACTGCTATTATGTTAGGGGACACATTCGTGGTCATGCGCATCCATGGCGGGAGCTCTCTGTGCCTTGGACATGACGCAACGTCTACAGAGCCGCAGTTTCCTGCTATCACCGAATTTCTTTGTCTGTACCCGCTGGGAATCGAACCTGGTACCTAGACGTGTACATGAATCATCACCTTGTCTATTAGGTTAACGAGAGCTCTTTGACGGGTGTATTTAACCAGGTTGTTCCCATTGCTTTCTTTTAATCTGATCCTGTTAGGGAAAATCGCTTACGGGAGTCTTATTTTAACCTCGCTTCTTTTAATTTTCCTCTGCCATTATTTTGGTTGCTTCATATTATTTACTCAAAAAACAAGTTACTAGTAAGGATATAATTTAACCTGTCGAGTTAACTCGGGAACTTGTTGGGTGATTAAAGAAAACAATGTCTAGCAACCTCTTTCAGTGGAGTTCTAGCTATCCCATTGGATACAGAGTTAGATTTCTGACGTCGAGGTAAGGATTAGATCACAGTGAAGAAGAATAAGTTCGAAGGGCGACCTTGTGCCCTCCTGTACCACACGTGGTCTCGAGATCGCCACATGGGGCGTGGGAAGCAAAGCTGATCTACGGCGAAGATGCGGTTCACGCCGTTTTATTGCACCCCAGCTGCATTTACTTAGTTATACATTTTCCTCTTCTCGCATGCCCTTTCAGCTAGCATCCATCCCTCTAGCATAGATCAAAGCTCTTCGAACATTCTAAGCCAACTTTATCACGGTTCCCACGAAGGAATCGCTGCCTTCTCCCAAGATCACGCGAGTTGTGGAAACCCTCGCCCCGGGCCACCCCGCCACCGGCAAAGCGTCTGTAGTACCATAGCACCAGAACACAGCATCCCGGCTCAGTACGGTTCCGCTTAACACCGCGTACGAGCAAAGGACACGTTCACTGTCGCGATCGGAGACACCGGCGACTTCGATTCGAGGACGAAGGCTAAATCGACATCCGTGAACTAGGCCATATTCAATCAGCGAGTATCTGAAGAGGAACTCCATCTCCGAAGTCCAAACTACGTGTGCTACCTCAACCGCCTCGTGAGGTAACTGAGCTTCCCCATCGCAGTCATCGTGTCCCGATTGGCCCTTCCCTTCAATGAACACGTAAACAGTTGCAATCGTTGACACTTACAGATTATTCTATAATCTGGCCTACCCAAACTGCCCCATCCTTTGTGTGAGCACCGGATTAAAATCCCCTTTTTAATCACCGACCTGAACCCGACCACTAATCCCATATTTATCCCTCCTGTGTCCCGTGCTGACATTTAATTCCACATCTACAATCATTCCCTTTAAACTTTGTATCTGTATATATTCCAATTCTATTTATTTGTTAGTAAAGGTATACTTCCGCTATCGTCTTTTTCTTACAACCCTGAATGAGTACCAGCTACCTGTTAATCTTTGGATGACTTAACTCTGAATTATTTGTTTTGAAAGGACCCCTCAATTGAAAATAAACCATTTCCAGGGAATTCTTAACTATTTCCCGTCCACAAACTGGCTAGGTTGACTCTCAAACAGACTTCGACCAAAACCACAAAGAGCATAAATATATATAGAGTCCGGCCATTCTACGACACACAGGAAGCGCCCATAAAACTTTTAGGGACAACATGAGATAACCGCTTATTTGTTGGATGATTTAGATGATTCTTGTTTTTCCTCTAGTAGTCATGGGCCTTGTTCTTCTTTGCATATTCATGAGCCCTGTGCTTCCTTTCGTGCAAAATGGCAATGCTTTTCACTTCGTAATCATGAGCTTTGTTCTTCCTTTCGTACAAATGAGAATTATTGTGCCTTTCGTATGAATGAGCTTTATCCTTGTTTTTGTATATATGAGGCTTGTTCCTTCTTTTCTACTCATAAGCCTTGTTCTTATTCTCCTAGTCATGAGCCAAGTTCTTCCTTTCATACGTTAAGCCATATTCTTTTTTCTTACTTATGAGCCTTGTTATTCCTTTCCTACTCATGAGCCTTGTTCTCCCTTTCTTAATCATATGCCTTCTTCTTCCATTCGAACTCATAAGCTTCTTGTTTCCTTTTTAAACATAAACATTGTTCTTCCTTTCGTGCTCATGGGTCATGTTCTTCCTTTCGTACTCTTGAGCCTTGTTCTTCCTTTCGGCACATGAGCTTTGTTCTTTCCTTCTTATACGTAATCCTTATTCTGCCTTTATTTCGCATGAGCCTTGTTATTGATTTCGTCCTCATCAGCCTTGTTCTGCCTTTCAAACCAATGAGCCTGTTTATCCTTTCTTTCTCATGAGCTTTTTTCTTCGTAGCTTAGACACCAGCCTTTTTCTTCTTTTTTTACTCATGATCCTTTCTTCCTTTCATAATCTTGAACCTTGTTGTTACCTTACTGCACATAAGCCTTGTTATTATTTTAGTATTCATGAGCCTGGTTCTCACTTCCGTTATCATAAGCCTTGTTTTTCCTTTCGTGCACATGAATTTTCGTCTTCCCTTTGTACCCATGTACCTTGTTCTTTTTTTGATACTATTGGACCTTATTCTTTCTTTCATACTCATGATCAGTCTTCTCCCTTGTTCTTCCTTTATTACATATTAGCCCTCTTCTTACTTTCGTGCACATGATTATTGTTCTTCCTTTTATACTCATAAGCCTTGTTCTTCATTTTGTACAAATAAACCTCGTTCTTCCTTTCGTATAGTTGATGCTTGTTCTTGCTTCACACTCATGAACTTTGTTCGTTTTTTCGTTATCCCGAGCCTTGTTCTTCCTTTCGTATATATGAGCCTTATTCTTCCTTTCCTCCTCAAAAGCCTTCTTTTTCCTTTGGTTGAAATGAGCCGTGTTCTTCCTTTCCTACTCATGAACCATGTTCTTCCTTTCGTACACACTTTCCATTTTATTGCCTTGATTTAGTACTCCTGGGCCTTGTTCTTCCTTTATTGCACACGGGCCATGTTCTTCCTTTTGTACTCATGAGGCTTATTCATCCTTTCGGCACATGAGCTTTGTTCTACCTTTCGTAGGAATAAACCTTGTTCTTGCTTTCTTGTAGATGGGCCTTGTTCATTCTTTCCCTCCCCTGAGCCTTGTTCTTCCTTTCGTACTCATGAGCCTTGCTATCCCTTTCGTACACATGACCATTGTTTCCATTTGTTCTCATGGGCCTTGTCCTTAATTTCATAATCATGAGCCTTCTTCTTCCTTTCCTATTCTTGAACCTTATTCTTACTTTCTTACACATAAGCCTGGTTCTTACTTTCGTGGACATTAGACTTGTTCTTCTGTTTTTAATCATCAGCCTTGTTCTTACTTTTGTCTAAATGAGCTTTCTTCTGGCCTTTTTATACATGATCCTTATTCTTCATTTCCTACGCATGAGCCATTTTCTTCCTTGCGTACACATGATCCTTGTTCTTGCTTTAGTATTCACGAGTCTTGATCGTTCTTTCATACTCATAAGCTTCTTCTTCCTTTCGTGCACATGAGCTTAGTTCTTTATTTGTTTCACATGATCTTTGTTCTATCCTCATTCGTATGAGCCATGTTTTTCCTTTTGTACTCATAAGCCTTGTTCTTCCTTACATACAGATGAGCTTTATTCTTACTTTCCTTCACATTAGCCATGTTCTCCCTTTCATAGAATTGAGCTTGTTCTTCCTTTCGTTGTCGTGAGCCTTGCTCTTCCTTTCTCACTCATTAGCCTTGCTCTTTATTTCGTACCCTTGAGCCTTGTTGTTCCCTTACTCAGGAGACTTGTTTTTACTCTCTTATATATGATCCTTGTTCTTTCCTTCGTACTCATGCGCCTTGTTCTCTAATTCATACACATGAACCTTCTTCCTTTACTACACATGAGCCTTGTTCTTCTTTTCTTACACATAAGCTTTGTTCTTACATTCGTGCACATGATCCTTGTTTTTCTTTTCCTACTCATCAGCATTCTTCTGGCCTTTTGTACAAATGAGCCTTCGTATTGCTTTCGTATAAATGACCCTTGTTCTTGCTTCGTAGTCATGAGTCTTTTTCGTCATTTCGTGTACATGGGCCTTGTTCTTATTTCAGATATATGAGCCATATTCTGCCTTTCATGTCATGAAAATTGTTCTTGCCTTCGTATAGATCAGCTTGTTCTTTCTTTCGTAACTATGAGGCTAGTTCTTCCTTTTAACTCATCAGCCATGTTCTTACTTTTTTACAAATGAGTCTTGTTATGACTTTCGTTCTCATGAGCCTTGTTTTTCTTCTCACACTCATGAGCCTAGCTCTTCATTTCGTGCTAATGTGCGTTTTCTTTCATTGCTTACACATAAGCCTTCTTCTTCCTTTCTTCTCATGAGCGATCTTCTAGCTTTCGTAAATATGAGCCTTCTTCTATCTCTTCCTTTCTTCAGTCTTGTTCTTTATTTCGTACTATTGTTGAAGTTTGTTGTTCCTTCAGTGGATATGAGCCTTGTTCTTCTTTTCTTACTCATCAGCATGGTTATTCTTTTGGTACTTATGACCCTTGTTCTTGCTTTTCTACTATTTTGCCTTGTTCTTCCCTTCATACTTATTGGCCTTGTTTTCCTTTTTGACTCATTCCTCTTGTTTTTTCTTTCTTAAACATGAGCCTTGTTTTTAGTTTCGTGCATATGAGCCTTGTTCTTGCTTTCCTCCTCAAAGGCTATTATATAGCCATATTTCACACTCCGTACACACAGGCCTTGTTCTTGCTTTCATATAGATGAGCATTGTTCTTTCTTTCCTGCTCCTCATCATTGTTCTTTCTTTTAGACAAATGAACATTATTCTTCCTTTTTTATAGAAGAGCTTTGTTCTTCCTTTCGTGCAAATGAGCCTTCTTCTTCGTTGCGTTGGTGTGCCATAATACCTAATTGTTTGCTAAGGGGTGTCTGAATCATTTGGTTCCTGGTAAAGATTTGAGTGCAAATCATTCATGGCTAACATCCTTATTTTATCATCCTTACTAGTCACCTTTTTGAGCATTGGAAAAGGGAGGCGGGGGGGCTATCTCATATCTGGTCTTTTTCAATAATATTGGTCCAAATATTTGAATTTTTTATTCAATTGATTGTTTTTCTCTCTCTTTAATTAGATAGTATTTAACCTTGGTTAATTTTTTTTCCCTTAATTAATATTTGAAATAGATTTGAACCTCTCTTTCTCTCTTCAAAGAGTATTAAATTTTAGAAGTTAGTTTATTGTTTATTAATGTTTTTTTTTACTTGGCAAATTCTGAATTACTTGAAATTTTTACTCTTTATCTATAAAATATTTTTCCATGTTTAGTTCCTACCCTTCATCCAGAAATTCGTCATAAGCAACTTGTCCAAAGAAGGAAATCATTTCTCCTTTGCTGGAGAACAAGGAAGTGGTCACCATAGAAACGGATACAAGGGAATTAATCTTATAAATAGATGGCAAATGCCATGATTCTAAAATTGATCAAGGTTGCCCGGATTTGCGGTCAGGAATTGGCAGCTGGGGCGCGGACATGCCAATATAAATTGGTTCTATGAGCAGTCAAAAAGAAAAAAAGGGTCAATTTTATTTTTTTATTCACTTTTAATAAATCACTCCTTTTTTTTGTAAATCCCGTTGAGATAAAATTAATAAAACGAGTTTCCCCCATAATTATGGCAAAGCCTTATCAATGTATACTCTTTAGGGCTTTATTATGTTGTACAATTCCTGTGGCATTGATTTCCTTGTTTTTTGCTCTGAATATTGATATAAATCCAGAAAGTATTACGGTATATTAGAGAGCAGAACTTCTTTACTAAGAGCTGGAATTGGAGCAGAATGTTTAAATATCTCAATGAAGATCATGAATTAAGGGTTCTTCTGTTTCAACTAAACAAGAAATGAGCGAATGGGGAAGTGGGTCGTTTAGAGGCTTAGGCGTTTGTAATTTTTGCTCACATCTTCAGTGAGGAAAAAGGAAATAATTTTTTTTTCACTCATCATCTGATTAGTTTTGCGCTAAAAAAAAATCAGGAAGAATTTTACCACCGATCGCACCCATTTATGTTGAATTTTTTTCTCAGTTAGAAGTTACAATTTAACGTTGGATCTGAAGCACAGGTATCTAAATCGTATCACATCTGCCTTGAAGTCAACCTCAAACAAATTTTGCTGTGATTAGAAGAGGTGTTTCCACTCGGCTTAGTCTCTCAATATTTTAAACGAGTTTGATTCTTCGTTGTTCGTTGAAATGTATTTAATATCGACAGCATTAAAAAAAGTGAATTTATAATGGCATTTGTTCTTACCTAATTTGGGTGTACTGAATTTAAACCATAAGTCATATTTTCTAGATACCCTACAGATTTTCTGAAAATCTCCTTTTTTATTTCTTTTTTTAAAATTTCGACACCTTTTGCCTAATGTCATGCTCGATCTAAGCAATTTATTAACATAACTATGTTAAAATTAGGCTGAAACAGCCGTTTAGGAAAATAATCTGGATTTTTTTTCTCAACAATGCGTTCTAAGAATTGAAATAAAGGCGAAAGAAATCAAATATAACACAAAATTATGTATTATCATTAGTCAAATCTAAAGCTTGTATCCAATATATCCAAATATCAATGTGCACCGATGCGATTAAGAAAGACCGATGAAGTAAAACAAACCCGCTCAACTTTTCCCAATTGTGGCAAGAATTTGAGCGTGGAGCTTCATCGTTTGAAGATTTTGTCGGTGTTATTTCGTTTGATACTTCAGCAGTAGTCCGCCATTAATAGCGCACTTCAATCCTTATGATGTCATGGTGAAAGCGATCCCCTTGTTCATCACTTACAGCTCCAAGTTTCTCGGGTAAATGGTAAAGGTGACATTCAGGAAAAGAAGCTTTACACTAGTGTTGCATCTGAGAGTTCGAAAAGCCAGGAGTAATAGGGCAATCAAATCCTCATAGCTATCAACTTTTTTGTTACAAAGTTTTATGTAACTACTACAAATGACAGCAACGGTATTTATTCTCTTTGTCATTCATCTTTCTGATAAATTCCACATCACGTACAAGGGCACGAATTTGACGTCCATCAAATAATCCTGCTTTGATTTTCTCAAAAAGCAGAGCAGGAAAGGCAGAAAGTATGTGTTGAAAGTATTCTCTGTCAGTACTCAATGACTTCACAAACTGCTTCATCAACCAAGCATAAGATTAAGTGAGTGGCGGAGTGATTTTCAGTCGACTGACGACTGGGTAATTCACACGGTTTTGTATGCCTGCTTCAAGAGTTTCACGAATGGGCCATTCCTTATGGGGCCAGTGTTTGTCTCAAGTTCGAATGCTCCACAAGTAGAAACAGCACGAGAACTTAGTGAAACTTTTCTGTTAGCCAAGTAGGAAGTTTAATTCTTTTTAGATTCACACAAATGATCCATTTGTGCTATTGATATTTGAGAAAGTCAATGACCATTCCAATGTCTCGCAACTGGAACTGAACCAAAAAACATTGCCGTTATGCGAGAGTTCTGAGGCTGGGCTTAGAACTATCCAAAACAATCGACATTCTGTAGGGTTATACGAGGTAACACCTAACTGCGAAAAAAGATCTGGATATCATGACATTAAACAAATTGCTTCTCTTCTGTAAAATAGTTCACAAAAATGTTTTGTTCTGAAATATTACACTTTTGCAGAGCTGTCCCGATTTTTTTTTATATAACCTGGAGGCTAATACCTCCACTGCCTTCTTGGAGAGTGTCAAATCATGTGCTAAGTCATTCAGTTTCGCTTGAGCAACATGCTAAGAGGCTAATGATTGTTTCGCTTCAAATGAGCCATCTTCAGAATTTGAGACAATGTCTATAAACTCCTGATTACATTTATTGCTTTCATATTCATACGAAACATAACCATTAAAAACACAAATATGGTTTAATTCCTAAAAACCATGAATTTTAAATAGCATGAAAACTCGATCATACAGACACCATTCGATTTTAGATTTGAATTCATGCTTCAAAAACTAAATAAATCCTTTGAAAAATTCCATTAAAGAGAAAATGAGCAAAAATATTCCCTAGTGTTGGCAATAAAGACTTGGTTCCTTGGAGTAGGTTGAAGAATTATTTAGTGGATTCTAAGATCTTTTTCTATTACCTTACTACCCATAATTTATTAAGTATTTTGTAACATCCTGCATTATTCCCGTCTTTTACCACTATCATGACTAACAAATATTCTATTTATTTTCTTCTTTCTCTTTTTTTCTCTCCTTCACAGATATCCTGAGCCTTTCGCCAGGCCATCATTATAAGAAGTAGGCAAGGTAGCATGGTGCCTTCACTCGTAAATGATGCGTTTAAATGAAAAAAATCCGGTCCCTGTGTAAGATATATAGTCGAAAAAGTTTGAGCTCGCAGATAATACTACTACAGAAAGTAATCATCATAATATTTCCGTACCTCCCGGCTAGTATAGTGGTTAGCGCGCTTGCCCGGCAATCGTTGGGCTCGTAGCCACGACAGAAGGTTCCCCGAGAGAAGGATAACTCTGATTTTAAAACCCTGCCAAGTCCTTAACGGCAGAACAGGCAGACAAAGTTTTCATCATAACACAACTGCTGTGAAGGCGGAAGAAGGCTGCACCAAGTCAGTTAACTCCGATCATCTCAGTTTCACCCTGTCATTGGACACAGCTGAAGGCTTGTGAAGTTTGTGTGCCTACTGAAAGTGCAGAAGTAAGTACACCCTAAACAAACTCACGCACAGGCATTTTCATAAATGTATCTCTTATGACATGATGATTCTAATCCTAGACCTCGAGGAAATGCCACGACGACCTCTATAATTTTTCTATCGACATCGCGAGGCTCTTTAAAACGAACCGAAAATCTCCCGGTTTCTAAGCTCTAGTTAGAAACCACCGGTGGTTGGCTAAAGAAGAGTGCGTCGCGATTCGTGGCACTATCTCCGAGTGTTAGGTGCTGACAAGAGACTCTCCTGCCCCCTATGTACCCCTAACCTTTCGTGCTACATTGTAAAAGGGGTACTCAGTCTCCCCAGCCCCGCAGGCTTATGATGGCAATCCTCGCCGCGAGATTTCCAGTTTGATTTTCTTCCGCATTTCTTCCGTTCTCTAGAAACTCAGGAATTGAGACAAGCATGCAAGCACCTCTCCCTCGACCTACTCCCCCCCCCCCACCCTGCTTATACGTCGTGGCCGCACAACCCGTTCTGTCGCCCTATTCTCCCTTTTTTCACCTCCAATTATCTAAATGCCAGCAAAAGGTGGTGCCATTTTTGCCTCTCACGCCAAGAATTCAAGGAAACCACTATATTTCTGCTACATCAACAGCACATCCTCTCCTTTCTTCTTATTTTAACCCTTCCTTGTTTTCACTTCATTTTCTGTAAATTATTCTTGGTTCCCTAATTCCCTCTGTCCATTATTTTTTGCCCGTCTCTTATTTTTATTCCTCTTCTGTACAATGTCTTTGTTCTCTCTGTTTCTTTTCACTCTCTTTTATGACTTCCTCGTTCCATCACGTATCGATTCCTCTCTTTTTTCTTGTTTCTTCTGTCAATTCCAATTCTTTCTTCTTTCACCATTTATTTATTAATATAATTTCTCTTTTCTCTCTTCCTTAAAGGGCACTTATTTGTGATTTCTTTTTTCTTCGTACTTTTCCTTGCTGTTCTTCCACTTTCTCTGATTTTCCTATCCCTCTCTATTCTTCCTCCTGCTCCACATATCACCTTTATTGCTTTTCCGTCTTTTTTTCTCTGCATTAATGGGATTAAATAGCGAATTTTTCCCTTTCTATTTACCAATCACTTTCTTCTCCATTTCAGTATTCTTTCCATTTGTATTTATCCATCATTTCCTTCTCCAGTTCACTTCTCTTGCCTCTGTAATTTATCAATCATATCTTTCCGTCACGACCTGCAACATGGTGTGTAGTATCAATACCCTACTCCATCTGACATCTGGAGGATTATTTAACCACTAGACCTCTAACTCCGAAGATGCGTTACCCTCCGCTCCAATGCCTGCAAGAGAATCGAGCTTCTATATCTTTTAAACATTTTCATTCCATCCTATTCACCACTTTCTTTAGAGATCTCTTTTTGCTACTTTCCTGTCGAAGATGCGCTCATTTATTTCGCTACTCTTTCATATTCGCTAATTAGTGCAAAAGCCCTCGTTAGTTAGACCAAGTAGGGCATAGCAACTGAAGAAAACTTCATGACTCAAGTGGTTTAATCCACATCCTATTCAGTCCGCTCTTTCCCTTACTCAGGCGTTCGATGGTAGCTCTTCGAATTTAAATACAGATGAACCCTCTTTAAGTCCCAATTCAAGTCCCGATTTGAGCCCAAATTAGACTTAGTTTGCTTGGAAGCGTGCCAAAACAAAATGATAAAGTGCCTTAACTAAGAAAGCCATCAACCAATGGTTAGAATTTTAGAATAAAACCTTTAAACACGCCAACCAAACAATATAAAAACTAGTACTACAATAAAAAACAAACAAAACCGTACTAAAACGTAAACAAGCACCTAATAAAACCTACAGAAAGCTGAACCATGCAAAAACAAACAAGCTTTAATTTAGTTAATTGCGCCATCATTCCATATTCAATTCTAGACAAGCTATCTCGACCTGATAATAAATTTACATAAAGATCAAAGTGTCCTTTGCTAGATTGCCCGAAAGCATTAGGCATGTAGGAGGAAGGAAAGAAAAGGCGGTTGCAAAATGTTTGGCAGCCTACCAGAGAGCAGGGCCCATCAAGGGTGTGTGGAATGGAAACCATTACGGAAGCTTCCGAGAGGGAAGAGTGATATATTATGGGTGCGAAAAGAGGGAGGCGGAAGAGACAGCTGTTTTAGGATTGGCTATGTTTTTGGTGATGTGCAAGGCCAGAGCTGTCTATGTGTGGGATTTAGACCTAACACAAAGCCTAATTAGCGGCAGTTCAATTTACGATCACCGATGTTTTTGTTTGTCTACACTGGCGGGGAATCGAAACTGATACCTAGGTGTTGGAATTACCCGCCTAATGGGGACCACAAAGAACAAAGAAACCCTACCCAAAAAAAAACAAATATTCCCATAAGAAAAATAGACAAAAGCGTGTTAAAACAACAAAAAAACGTTGCAAAAGAAAACCCATCAAACCCATACCAAGACAAAATAAATCCTACCAATATAAACTAAAAATGAACCAGTACTGAAAGCGAGGACAAAAACTAAAGACAAAAACGCGCACATACTAATGTACAAAAAAAAGAAGCAAACAACAAACTAATTTGTTCCAGGAAAAACAACAAGCAAAACCTAGCATGACAAACAAGCTTTGTCTTGTTTGTCCTCCACACATGCACTTAGGGTCATTTGAAAGGGGAAACTCGGTTTCCCTTGTCAAAGTTAATTCACAAAAAGTGCTCTTAGTCATTAGCTGGGAGATTATTTGGGTCGGCTTTTCAGCGACTGCCAGTTATACCGATCAGGATTCAAATCCCACGTCCTAGAGCGAATCTCCGGAAGGTTGCGAATCGGTGGTCAAATGGCTTACGAACATATTTGTTTCATTTTTTTCTCTATCTGTCTATTACTACCTGTTTGTTTGTTGGTATTATACCCTTTATGCTGCCTGCACCTGTTATCTCCTTTAAAATAAAGAGAGAACACCCTCACCACCTTTGAGTAAAACACGATGCAGAACAATAAAGGTTAGATGGAATTAACAGATATTTTTTAATCTCATTCCTTCTTAATTGGACTTCCAGGGGGGGGAACACGACTTTTAGTTTTTGTGTACACCATGTAGTTCCCTCTTTTGCCCATTCGAGTATCTTCTGCATATGTCCAATTCATAAACTTCATTACGAAACTCTCAATTTTTTCTACCCTGAATTGTGATTTTCCCTTAAATAAATAAAATCACACAAGCCCACCTATCATATTTATTCTATTAAACTTATTGACTCTATTAGATATGCTTGTTGACTCTACTGGTAGCATTTCCACTCTCAACTCAAGGAACTATACTGGATCTTTTTCCATAGCAATTTTAAGTTAATTTTCATAAATAGACACCACATAGGATTATATTTTAATTGTAAGGACAGAATCCCACCTGAAGCGATGTTCTCCGTTATTTATGAGTTTACTTACCCCAATTTTAAACTGGGGAGATATATAGGCAGTACGGTGCGCTCGCTGAGGACGAGGTTCTGTTCCCCTTTGGGTGCTAGCCACAGGACAAGGAAGGTTCTCTCTACGAAAGAATTCTCACCTGTTAGGCTTCACTCTATTAATTGTAAAACTGAAATCACACCGGCGATTTTAAAATGTTAAAAACCCCTTCTGATCCCATATCATTAAAGATTTTTGAATCCATGTATATCAAATACCTTTCTCCTTCCTTAAATTCCGATTCTTCTTCTCACCCACTACTTCTACTCTAAACCAAAATAATACCAACCTCCTAACCCTCTCTTTCTTCTTACGCTCCTCGCCCTTTCTCTCAGTTATCCTCTAACGGTTGATTCTTTAAGGTTAGTTTATCTCGATGTGTTTTCAGTGTTTCCTCAATCGTTAATATTTAACTCCCAACATAATAATCAAAAAATATCAATTACCTGTAAACTTTCGCAATCCCCTCTTAATAAATATTAAATACTTTGCATAAATTCATCATTCTGATTGTCTTTTAAAATCTAACTTAAATTGTTTGTCTACTTCACGAATTGTATTTTCCAGTACCCGAAGATGGATTAAAAGTTCACCCGAAACGTTGTATCTATTAAGAAAATGAAATGAATTTCCCTTTATGCGTCGTTTCGTTCATCCTTCAAATTAAATTGAAGCTCCATAGGAGAAGCCCTAACCAATATATATATATATATATATATATATATATATATATATATATATATATATATATATATATATATATATATATATATATATATATACGTGTGAATTTGGGCAGTATATTTTCATTAGAGCATGTCTTATTAAAAGCGGTCGCTAGTTTCGAATTAATAATTGTTTTTTCAATCTTCTCGTTTTGTCTTATATTCGCCTTTTCTTCATTGTTTAACCAGTGGGTAAGCGTACTGAGCTTGTTATTTTGCCAAAGGTAGAAGGAAATTAATGTAATTAAGCACTTTCATATATCGGCGTGACCGAAACCACTCTCTCTAGAAGAATGTCATACCATCTGAACAAAGGTGCACCTAAAAATCATACACCGGAAGTACACGGAACATGCCTCAACCGAAAAATGATAGAAGAAAACACCGAAATTTTAGACTATGCTCCCAACATGCGTCAACTGCTCTTCCTTGGAGCTATATATATCCAAAAGAAGCAACTGAATTTAAACATACAGTCTAACTCCAATGAAGTCCTGATCAGCGCAAGAAAAGCAAACAGAGGGATAGGTGTACTCAGAGCTGCCCCTAGCCACTAATTCCCTTTGGCAAGCAGCTTAATCCTTCCCCCCTCTCTGGCTACCTACTTCTCCGCCCTATTATGAGCTGAATCTAACCTGCATATATGTGTATAGCTTCGTTCATAATTTTGTTAACGCATTTTGTAACATATATAAACTGAATACTTTGTAATAATTCCGAATTGTAACTCTGAAGATGATACTCGATGTATCGAAACGCGTCAGTTAAATTAAAGAAAGTGCTAAATTACATTAATTTACTTCTACCTTTGACAAAATAACAAACATCAGTCTCCGATGAACTTTAGTTTGCTTATCCACAGGTTAAACAATGAAGAAAAGGCGAATATAAGACAAATTGGAAAAGATTGAAAAAAGAATTGTTAATTCGAAACTAGCGCTCGCTTTTAATAAAACATGCTGTAATGAATTTTAATATATATATATATATATATATATATATATATATATATATATATATATATATATATATATATATATATATATATATATATATATCGAGTTATGAAAAAGTTCTATTTCACTCGAAATTTTAATCTTTCGAGAGGTTTACATGTGTGATAGAAAAGTTTCTATCAAGCAAACTTAAACTTCTATTTTTCCACCGCGGGTCATTAAAATGTCTCTTCCATTATGCGTGTATGTCGAGATGGAAGTTAAAAAAATCGATATCTCTACTTTTCTGCGCACAGGCCACAACAAATCCGACATCGTCAAGCGGCTCAACATCAGTTGATGACCCTGAGAGTCTCAAGAACAGGAAAGACCACAAAAATCAACCTCGTTCAGGTAGATCTCAAGTCATAAACCGTTTGGCTGTAAGACGCCCTCAAAATTGCTTCGAAACTCAAAATAACTGTTCTCGCGAAGAAAAAAATCTCGGTGGCCACAGTTTCCAGAGCTATCAAGGAGGAGGGTGATAATAGCTTGAGGTACGTGGAAAGGCCTCTGCTTCCCGACCGTATGCAAGAACAATGTCGGGAATGCTATCATCGCCTTCCCGACAACTAGGTTTGTCATGCCAATCGAATTTTTATTTTTTTTCTGTTGGAAAAAACATTCACATTCGATTCTATCATTAAGAAGCAAAACTACCGAGTAGTAAGCTCCGGCAGGGACGTCTCCTATGTCCACACGAAGTACCCGGACTACTTGATAATACTCGGTGCCGTGGCTTCGAATGGCGAGAAGATGCCGCTGGTGTGGTTTGCTGACGGTTACAGACTCATCACATCCGATTACACTAACATCTTGTCCACGAAAGCCTTGCACTAGGTGAGAAAGAACACGGAGGCGGACTACTCTTTCACCAGGACAGTGTCTGGGCCCAAATGGCCTAGTCCGTGCAAGAGTGGCTGCGATCAAACATGAACTTAGGGTCGAAGGAATTTTAGCCACCGCAGTCGCCCGACCTTAACCCTCTCGACTAGAGTGTGTGGGCGCTTGTGGAGTGCAAGCACTGAAAGGTCCTACGTCAATCGTTTGTGGGCCAGCATGACGGATGACTTTATCCACAACGTCCGCGTGGCCTACAGGTCTGGCCTGGAGCGCCTTCTCGCCCTAAGGGTGCTTACATTTATTTATATTACAATATAAACAGATATTAGGTTAAAACAATAAAAACGTGTCTAATTGCATCAAACTATCAATGTCTCCTTTGTTGAGAGCGTCGTAACCAGTGTAACAAGACTTTTGCAATAACCTGATATATATATATATATGTGTGTGTGTGTGTGTGTGTGTGTGTGTGTGGCCAGAAAGACCTGACGCATTAAGAAGCGGAAAGAAAGCAACAAAATTTTATGGATTAAAATCAAAGTAAATTCCATCATTCTCTACTATCTTCTACTAGCGATCAGCCAGTATCCGACTCTGTCCCATATATCAGTCAGCTGTCTTTGAATAAAAAAACTTCACTTCATCAAAGGTGTAAATCGCTGGTTGCGAAGGAAGTGTGCCATTGAGCGGAATAGGCCATAGTCACTCGGAGCAGCATCGAGACTAAATGTTTAATGTGGAAGAATCTCATTTTCGTCCATCTGTTTGAACTTTCCCATAGTCAACCTGGCAGTGTGTGGCCTCGCTTTGGCTCTCTGAAACAAAGCCTGACCTCGTTTAATCTAGGAAGGATACTCCTTCTTTAGTTTGTCGTACACGGAGTCTAGCTGCTGAATACAGTTTAGCTTTGATGGTGGAAACCATGTGGAACAGGCTCAAAATGCAATACTCCCTAGAAATTCCACTAGACAGACATCATGGCCTTCTTGTCTAACCAAATCTGTTGTGGAACGGATGCCGTTTGTTCAGCTTGTGGAACCCATTTCCTCTCCCAATCGGGTTTGACGAAGTAAACCCACTTCTCATCTGATGTAACAAGTCGCCTTTAGAATCGGTCATCCATTGGATTATTGAGAAGTTGGCTTCAAATCTGTAATCTACCGGCAGCTTGTGTTTTAATGAAGTACAATCTTGTGAACAAAATCCATTTGATAAAATCTGTTCAGCACAGTCTGATGGGATAACAGTCCAACAACTTTCGCAAGATCACGGGTGCTTGCAGAATTTTCAAATTTCAATGCTGCCATTAAAGACTAGCTGTCAAAGGATAATAGTCGGCCGGAACGTGGTTGATCGTCAAGAGTAAATAACCCTGATTTGAAGCGTCTTTCCCACCTCAAGACTTATATATCTATATCGATTATATATATCTATATCGATTATATATATATATATATATATATATATATATATTTATATATATATATATCCTAATAAAACTAATTTTATTGATTACAAATAGATTTATTTTGAAACATTGTCACAGTGTTAAGTCTTTTACATTTATTTGTAAGCAGTTTGTCCACCCTTAGCATCCATGAGTGCTTTAACACGTCTTGGCATGGCATTGATCAATGTTTTGCACATTTCCTAGATTCGGTTTGGCCGTAATGGGCTCCGTGTGTATTTTATCTTTCAACACACACCATAAACTCTCAATCCGATTCATTTCCGGGGAATTTCCTGGCCATTGAAGCAGCTGAACTCCATTCTTAAACTGATTTTGCTGTATGCCATAGGGTCGAGTCTTGTTAGAATATCCAAGGTCTGTCGTCATACCACTTCCATATTTGAGGCAGTAAACGACTTTTAAGAACTTCTATATACATTCCTGGTTCCTAGTTTCTTAACAAGAGACAAACGACTTGTTCCATTTACCGAAAAGGCTCTCCACACCATGATTTTCGTTCGAAATTTTACTGTTTTCCTCAGACATTCAGCTATAAATTCTTATCCAGGTTGATTCGTTGATTCGTCAGCGGAAACTACCTGAAATAGTAGAAAATACAACATAATTAGTTTGTAGGGAAATCGTTTTCTCACCCTCACAACAGAGGCCCTGGTCGGTAACCACATAATGCTCGAATCATCAAGTTTCGGGTCCGGCGAGCCAAACATTGGTTAAACCGGAATATTTCTCCTGAAAGTTGGTATTTAATTTCACTTCATAGACGAAATTAGAGGAGAGTCGACCAAAAGCCAGAAGGTGCCTTTAGGGAAGGGAGGAAAGACACTCGGAAAAGAACCGTTAGAGGAAGGGGCTTAATTCCGAAGACCTCATCCCACCCCTATCCTTCCCCTAACCCCAGTGGGGTGGCGAAGTATATATGGGGGTAATTGTAGAAGAACGAGGAAGATCGAGTTTGCGATCTAGACGAAGTCCGGCTAAGTGCCAAGCAACCCTACAAAAGCAACACAGAACAAGCTCATGCTGAGCCAGTTCCTGGTGGTCGCACCGAAATTTAAGTTAGCTTGTATTGAGAAACAAGCTCAACTATCTCTCGTCAGAGAAACCCCCTATCCCGGTTTACAACAAAACCCAGAGATAGTACTCACCATTGAGTAATACCTCAAAGTGAACTTCCTCAAACACTCCCCATTCGTCAAAGGATTCAGTTGTTTGCTCATCGCTCGTCAGTGCGAATTATTCCGAGATTAACCAGAAGATTGGAAGAAGCATACTTTCCCTGTCCCGTTGGTGAAATCATCTTACCAAAACAACGTGCTTAACGTCATCCGTCGCCCGCACCGAATTCATTTGTGGCTTTAAACCTATCCCCGCGCCAGACAAACAGCTAGAGTGGCTGTGAATATGGCCACGCGCCTGGCCGCAAACTGCATTCTTGCGTCTACATCAAAATTAAGGCCAAGGTCAGTCTCCAACTGGATTCCCTTGTGTGTGTTTTTAAAGGTAAATAAATTCCATTATCTTTTTTTTTGAAGGTCAATTAACGTTAAATATTATACTGAGCTTTGACTCAGCCCTTACTGTATATTCTTTGTGAAATTTAGTAAGTCTCACTTAAAATCGTTTAATTCATAACTGTGTAGTTTGTTTTATTAGATTTCATTTTTTGTTCATGTTGTAATTAAAGGTCTATTTTCTTAGAAGTATTTAATTCAATCCTCGAAACGCTGATCATGGCACCTAGAAACCCTCAAAGATTAAAAATAACATAATAATAATAATTATAATATATAGCACTCTTAGAGAAAACTTAATCAACAAGTTTTTGAAGTACGTAACAAACTATATGTACGTACACCACCACTCGATCCTTGCAATACCACGACATAGTTTAACAGCCACATAATTATTGGAGAAGCCATTCAAGTAATAAATCATCAAATAAACTTTATGGTTTGAAAATATTGGAGCCATTACAAAAATGCGGCACTGTTAAAGTTAGTAGGTATTAATGCTTATTTATATGAATTACAAGTAACTCGTTAGCTAGATTTATCTTTCTTACATTTCCCCATTTTTCTGAAGTCTACTGAAGGTGATTGTTTCCATGGTTCGAGGCTTCTTTCTCGGGCGATATAATTTAAATCTAGCTTCCAAAGGGTTATCATTCACTGTTCTTGGGGAAAGGCAATCACCCTTTGCCTCCAGTTTGATAGAAATCTTCCTGCAAGATGTTCTTCAGTTCTTAAGAGCCTGTTGTATTAGTTTTATCTCTGGTCTTGGAGCTGTTTTTTGTTATCGACCACATTTTCCAATCCGTTTTGAGTTTAAATTTGACCGTTATAATTTTTTTTCTTAATAACACTAACTGAATAAGTTGAAAAAAACAAGTTTTTAGGCTATTTCTTTCTGTTTTAATTTAGTTTCAGTGAGTAAAACTTTTTATTTACCAATTTTTCGAAGACTCAAATCACTCTCATTACTCATTTTCGGTAAACACAAAATCACACTATTAAAATAACTAAAAACTATCTAAAACACACAAAAACACTATTGTTAATAATCACAGGTTAATATAAACACATTAATGAAAAAATGACAGTCAAGAAATGAGAGGAAACAGTCTATTTGCATTTTATAGCCAATATACCAACTGACTCACACAACAGGCTGTGACTTTATTGGAATGGTCTAATGCATTGTTGTTCCTTCAGTGTTACCAATTATAATTACAAAGTAACCTAAGGCTCTTTTAAATGAAAGTTAAATAGTTGCTCGGTGTTGGTAAATAAAATAAATCCATTTGGAACCAATGAAATCGGGTTCACTGTTGTTTTTTTTGTAGAAAAAGTCAAACTTTGGAAAAATCCAAAGTAATTACGCCAGTACTGTATATATATATAATCCAAAAACATATGACACCGTGATATATAGGTATTTTTAAGGTCCAAGGAAATGAAAACTGGCAAAACAACCCGGAAAAACGCTAAGAAAATGATTACGTATACCATTGAAGCTTAAGAAAAAAAATGGAAGATATGGAAACGGACTTATAGGGCAAAGTATTTAACCATCTAAAATTAACAAAGGGGTCGGATTTGAACTTGTATTATTAGGCACTCTTCGCTAAAATGACCACGATGCTCATCGCCAAAGTTACCATCCTTAACCTTTGGAAAGGTTGATTCAAGAAGCCTTTTGAATAACGAAGTGTAAGTTTTTATCCAGTGAGAGACAAGACAAGTGTTTTTCTAGTAGGATGGGCCACGGGCTTTTTTGTTTAAAATAATCTAAAATCACATGACACCGTGATATTTAACATGTATTTTTTAAGGCCCAAGGAAATGATAATGGTTAAAAATAGTTTGCGCTATAAGTCCGTTTCCATATCTTCCATTTTCTTTCTTGAGCTTTAATGGTACACGTAATCATTTCCTTAGCATTTTTCTGGGTTGTATTGCCATTTTTCATTTCCTTGGGCCTTAAAAATACATATATATATATATATATAATATATATATATATATATATATATATATATATATATATATATATATATATATATATATATATATATATATAGAGAGAGAGAGAGAGAGAGAGAGAGAGAGAGAGAGAGAGATATGAAGTATGTCAAAAAAGAAACTATTAACTAATACAAAATTTACCCTTCCAAATAATCTTCCGCATGTCTAACACACTTCGTCTTCCTTCTCCACCACGCTTCCATGGACTTATTGTTTACTGATCAAGTATTCCATTAATTTTACCGAAGCTGTTTCTTCGGTGTCACTTTCTTTTTTCTTGATCTTTCGTCTGATTATTTTCCTGGAGCTTCAAAAGTAGAGTTTGGTGAGGGCGATGGTTGTGCTTGCGGATCTTCATTTATGCCTACGTCTGGTACTTTGGTCTCCTCTGCATCATGCGCAATGTTCTTTTATTTTCTTCATTTTGTTGTGCAACATCATTTTGATTGTTTTCTTTATCCTGTTGACCTGCAATGTTCCCTTTTTTTCCCTATCGAACATATATTTCTTTACGAAACTTAATTCCTCCGAATACTTATAAAGTTTCATTTTCTTTGCATTTTCTTTAATTGTCCCTTATGTTGTTCCTTCTGCCTTTACATGATGTACCTGAATAAGAAATTATTTTTTTGTTTTCAAATATTTATATTTTTTTCTTTCAGGTACCTAGCTATGGAGGATTCCCCCAAAAAACAATTTGGTTCAGCTACCGCTTGGGGAATAGCACAGTGTACAAGATTGTTATGGACACTTGCAAGATAACAGAAAATCTCATGAGTGAAATGCTGCCAAATCGTACAACACAAGTGTGGAAATCAGTTGCTAATGACTTTTCTGCACTTTACATAGAATTATCCTAACATTCTGGGAGCTTTGGCCGGCAAACCTTTTACCATTCAGGCTCCCCCAAATAGTGGATCTCTGTACTTCAACTATAAGATGAATTTTTCGCTTGCCTTGTCAGCTCTTGTTGATGTGCTTTACAATTTCATTGCTTTTGATGTAGGTGCATATAAGAAGAATAGTAATGGTGGAATTTTTGTAAATTCTATTCTAGGCACTTCAGCGAGGCACATTATCTGTACAGGCACACTTACTGAAGCTACATATGTAATGGTGAGTGACGAAGCCTTTCCTCTAAAAACTTATTTAATCCGACCATATCCAGGCCAAAATTTGAATACTTCTAATCGTGTCTTTAATTATCGAGTGTGTTGTGCGGGAAGGGTTATTGAAAACACGTTGGCATTTTGGCTCAAAGATTTAAAATATGTAACAGGAGAATTCAGGCAAAACCAGAAAATTTAAACCACCTAATACTTGCAATTTGTATTCTACATAATTTCCTAAGAAAATTTTATCTAGACACATTCCAATATGAAATAAATACAACAGTAAATAAAACTACGAAAGCAAGATTTAAAAACCTGCCTATGCAGGATGGAAATGAGAATTATACAAAGATTACTTTAGTTCAGAGGCTTGATCTGTGCGATAGCAATTTTCATTTCTAACCAAAAAGTTAAAGCTTCCCTTACAGCGTGTCCCGCAAGGTAAGGTGCATATTTCGTGATATAAAAGTTCAAGTCATTCTAAGACAAAAATGTTCTATAAGCATATGTGTCAGAGAGAAAGAGAGAGAGAGAGAGAGAGAGAGAGAGAGAGAGAAAGAGAGAGAAAAAGAGAGAGAGAATAAAAAGAGAGATAGAGAGAGAGAAAGTGAGCACAGAGATAAAGAGAAAAGGAGTAACTCACGGGCGCAGAAATTTCATCGGAATCCTTCTTTTCTCTTCCGAAGCGATAGCAAAGTCAGACTGGAGCTGGGAAACCATTTAGCGATATGACACTAAACCCATCGCCGCCGTGTCTTTGGAGACAGAGTCGAAATCGCTTCCGAGGGAGTCGTATATATTCCCCAGCCCAGGAATTATCAAATGAGTATTCTCAGAGCATTCCGGACTAGAGCTGTATCTAAGCCGCTTCCATGTAAGCAAGATTCACGCAGTGCTCATGTAGTACTCTCACTGTACTCACGCATCATCTTGAGAAGCCATCTGGAATCATCTAAAGACGACGCGCGATTTTCGAGTGATAACCCGGCACCCTTAGGACTCGAAGGCAGAAACCATTACGGAACGGCGGAGTTCAAGGACGAAGGACGAAGGACTCAGTCAAAAATAACGGGCTTAGCTCTAATCTCCTAAAAGAATACTCCCCCGCGTGAATAATCGAGGTCTCTTCCAG
Organism: Ceratothoa steindachneri; assembly: GCA_963969495.1. Lineage (NCBI taxonomy): Eukaryota > Metazoa > Arthropoda > Malacostraca > Isopoda > Cymothoidae > Ceratothoa > Ceratothoa steindachneri. The sequence goes on along the minus strand of OZ018324.1, from coordinate 110,138,610 downwards.
AAAATCGTAAGCCATTAATAACATTTTCCTTTTTTCATCGTCCAAGAGGCGTGACCCTCTCCGACTGCTAGGCTACTCGTACTCTCCTCCCCTACCCTCTCGGGTAATTATTGCGCCTCGTACGGCTAGGATAATATTAGGATTTATAAATTCCAATCAATTTTAATTTGCCGGACGACTAACGTAATAATTAAAGTGTATCATTCTTGTTAATCTCATTTGTTGATTGTATAGTATTTAAGTTTATTTTTATTTCACTTGTTTATATTCTATAACCACTCGAAGCCTGTTGAAATAGTATCTAAGTTAGCCAATATTATAATTTGCACTCGTATTAAATCCCCACGTACTTCGAAAGGGAGACAGTCCCATATTTGCTTGTCGTTCCCCCTCCCCTGCGCACGTCGAGAGAGGGCAGCAAAGGGTCAGGTTGGACTACCTAATCTTACAACTATGGGCTTTATACAGGGGGGTGATTGTAACGAGGAATGTTGCCCGTTTATGTGATGGTAAAGTTTACCGGTTTGTGGGTGCGTGGTTGGTAAATATAAGGATGTGTATTGAAGAGTACACGTTGCAATTGCGCTCGACGGGTGACACAGAGTTCAGACACGGTGCCTACTTTATGCGTCTGTTGAATTGGTTCTGACTTCTTGTATTTTCTCACGAGGGTTCGCGTTAGACTGAGATACCGAAGGTGGCTCGGTAATCGGGATAACTAAAGGACTTTGAAAGGACGCGGCAAGGAAAATATAACTTTATTCTTAAATTGGCCTACGAAAAGGGGCAAGCGCAAACGTCTCGAGTTCTAAGCGGTCAATGTGTAGGCTTTCTATATTAAGCGAAGTATGGACTCTAAAGGCGGCAGGACTGAGGTGCGTAAACGGGATTCGGTAACGCTATTAAGGTTATTAATTTAGTTAATGAATAAGGAATAATGATTTCCAAATACTGAGAGTCTGTCTCTCTCTCTCTCTCTGTATGTTTGTCTTTCTCTCTCTCTCTCTCTCTATCTCTCTCTCTCTCTCTCAGGCCCCACCTCGAATAGGCTGTGCAGTTCTGGGCCCCTCACTTAATAAAAAACATAGATAAATTAGAAGTTGTACAACACAGAGCGACAAAACTTATCCAGTCAGTACGAAACAAACCTTACCACGAGAGGTTAAAAAAACTCAATCTATTTTCCGTCAGAAAACGAAGACTAAGAGGGCAGCTTATCGAGTGCTTCAAAATACTTAAAGGATTTAACAACGTTAATGCCAATAACTTGTTCACACTGACAGGGGAGTGTTCCACCCGTGGACATGATTCAAAACTTCAGGGTAAAAGAGCCACTATGGATGTAATAAAAAACTTCTTCACTTACTCGATTATTAATGATTGGAATAATTTGCCAAACAAGGTAGTGGACAGCAGAACTAAAGACTCATTTAGAATGAGATTAGACAAACACTTAGCAAGTATTGGAATTGTTTAGCATAAGCTACAAAATAAAATAATATTACAAAAAATATAACTCTTTCAGGTGTATGTAAGTGGTTTTCATATTCATTTTATTTAATTACTATTCAATGAAAATTTCCTTCAGGTGCTGTCTTCTTACACCTGCAAGGTACTTTTCCAAAAATATTTCCTGTACGGCTATTGCCGGAGGGAGTGGAGGGGGGGGGAGAGCCTAAAACTTTTCTATCCTTTACTTCTAGATTTAAGGCAAGATCACCTTAGTCTGGGCCGTAAGGCCCGTGTGATCTGTGTATCTATGTAACTCTCTCTTTCTCTCTCTCTCTCTCTCTCTCTCTCTCTCTCTCTCTCTCTCTCTCTCTCTCTCTCTCTCTCTCTATATATATATATATATATATATATATATATATATATATATATATATATATATATATATATATATATATATATATACATTTCGACTCAAACCAAAGGGCGGACCTAATGATCTTGTTTATTAGTTATTTCTACCCCTTGGGCGAAATTTCCGACATCTCTGTGTACCTATTGTGCCTACATGTTTCCCATAGATTCATCTTTATTATAGGGAATTGCTTATTGCAGATATCTGTGAAATTTCTCTTGTCAGAGCATATATTTTTTCGGCTGCTAATAAATGTTTCCAACACGCGTATGTTTATTTGTGTGTGATTCTCTTATTTGCTCTGGTGATCTCCTTTAATATTTGCTTCCGAGCGGCTCTAACGACCGCGTGCCTCTATTTGTACAGTTTAACATATATATATATTTAATTTCCTAATTCTCTTTGGTTCTTTATTTATTACACTGGCTTATTATTTCCTTAATTTACACACAGTAATTTTTAGGAATTGATAAATCCAATGATTGCCCATTTATGGAGTTTCTCGCTGGGCCTATTAAATCCTGAAATTTGGTGCCAGAAGCCACTTATTTTATAAAACGAGCCCTGCAGGATTCCCCTCTCAGTAATGGAGTTACTGAAATATCACGGATTGTAAATACATAGGTAGATACATATTAAATATATATTTGAGGCAGCCCTAATGTCTAACAGCATTTTTAACATTCTCATATGGCATTGGTATTCGTAAGCACATATACCTGTACTCAATAAAATGGGCCTATTCATTATGCCTTGTTATGCCATATAATACACAATCTTATATCATTTATCTTACAATTGGGCCCCATCCTTTTTTCGACTGCTATACAAAGCTATAATTATGACACAGTACATATACATGGTTCGATACGCAAGAAAGCTATAGAGTAAGAATGCTTTTTTATATTTATTATAATATTCCGCTGCAATATAATGCCTACAAAAGGTTTCAAAAATATAGAAATGACGGGTTCCTGGCAAACGTGACTCGTCTCCCGGAGCGTGTGAAGACGTTTGGCTTGCCGTCATTCTCTCCGGTGCCTGTAGAGGTCTCACGTCACTTCCTTTGGCATCATTGTCTTCTGCCCTATGCACCCCACGAGGTAGACTGCAACTGGTCTTCCTCCTGTTCTCTGACTGAGTCCTCGGGTGCTGCTGATTAACAGGCACATTATCACTATGCGACGGGAGGAGCCTCGCCGGTTTCAGTCTGCCCACTGAGACAGTGTCCCCGTTGCAATCAGGGAATACCAATTTATATACCTTGCCTTCGCGCTCGCTCACCGGGAAAGGGTCAGCATATGGTGCTTCCAGGGGTTTGCCAGCTCAGTCTATTCGAACTCAGACATGAGTTGGTTCACAAAGAGCTTTGGGTACGAAAGACTTGGCACCGTGTGCAAGTGTCCTAGCGATGCCTGTGTGAAATCAAAGTGTGTCATGGTTGAAGCTAATTCTTTAATAAATTGCGTATTAGTCTTTGATGACGATGACGAAACTAAGAGTCTCGGGCACAAGAGGGTGGCTCTTGTGAGTCATTAGGCAAGGAGCGAATGCACAAAAGGATAATTGGAAGTGCCACCAGCCAGCCTTGACGACGAGCCATTATGCAGCAATTCAAAGTCCTGTTTGCCCTTTCCACCATCATTTTCGTGGACGGGCGATACGCCGTGGTGTGGAGACTATGAAATTCGACGAGGGCAGACAGTTCATTGAATAGCTCAAATTAGATTTTGGCGCCTTTGTCAGTCACTACGCATAGCGGGTCTCCAAAGCTGGAATTCCAACCGTCGAGGAAAGTCACCGTGACTGTTGTAGTACTTATGTCCGGAATTGGTAACGCTTCGATCCATCTCGTAGCTGTGTCGATGCACGATAATAAATACCAATTGTGCGAGGGGTAGGATTTTCCAGGTAGTGTACAAGGTTAAAGTGGTCCAACCATATAAATATGCACTGTTTCAAACCTTGAAAATGGAATATCAATGGGCAGGCTCATGAATTTCGCGTGGCGATTGATCTTAGAAGATTGACATGGGAGGCACTCCTTTGTCCATGATCGAATATCCCTGTCCATATTAATCCAGAAATATTGAGATTTGATAAGACTAAGTGATGCTTTGACTCCAGAGTTTGGCAAACTATGTAACTGATTAAAGATAGTCCTTCTGCAAGCCATAGGGACAAACGGTCGTGGGTATCTTGATTTTAATTCACACCATAGTTGAGCTTCCACGAGAAAATTAAAAGATTTTAATCGCGAGTAAAATTCCTTACTTTCTTCGTCATCATCCTGCACTGCCTCCAAAGCTCAGAGGTCAAATGAGAATTTGGATTAAACTGAAGTTCATCGAAAGGCAGTAAGCGACTACGTTATCCTGACCACGCAAATAGGTGATATCGCTGATGTATTCCAAAATCGCTGTCCAATGGCGATGCTGCCTGTCCGTTTTTGCACTTAATGGCGACGAAAATGCTGATACTAATGGCAGGTGGCCCATGCACAAGGTAACATGGCGACCGTCAATCATGTGCCTGAAATGGATAACAGCAAGATACCCAGCTAGGATCTCTCAGTCGTAGGTGGATTAAGCTTGCTGTGTCCGGATTAGCTTGCTCAAAAAGAATGCCACCGAACGTAACGATTGGTTTAGGCTTTGATGCAGGGTGGAACGGAGACGTAACTGACACTGAGAGTCAAAAGGTGGTACTGAACTAGACATGTGTTAATGCGTCAGTCTTTTGTTGCTTTGATGCTTTACTGAACGAAGTTTGTCATTTTTTTCATATTTGATCATCATGATCAGGCCGGATGGTTTCTTACTAGATTATTTTCGAATCACTTGGTACCGCATTGCTCTGAGCAATTTGGAGAGAGATCATTACAACCTGGCTGATTTCCTTTCAAATTCCTTACCGTCCTGCGGCCTCAGGTGTCCCGAGTAAGTGGTTATTTATGGTTAGTTTATTTACTGGACAGCAAACGTCACCACTATTCATTACAGTGTAATTTCCGTAGCTTCCACCCCATGTTGGATGCTATGCTTCGTCAGGAGAGTGCAAAATAATATCATAAAAGCCTTCCATTTTAAGGTAATGGGTGGGAATCAACCCAGACTAATGTTGTTTTCATCCCTGGGTTGCTATGGGAAAAATAATTCTCCGTATGGGTAAGTGTCTTCATTGTCACAGGTTTTTCCCTGATTATTAACATCATCACATAGGGGATGTTGGAAGATTACCTCACCGCATAACTATAAAAATTCCATTTTTCTATATTTTGAGGTGAGTGTTTTAGATGTCTACCTTTGTGCGCTTAATCAAATAGGCTATGAACTGCAACACGGTTATGTTGGAATGCTCGGTTTGGGTTTTTATTCTTTTCAAGACCAAGGTTTTGTAATTAGGTCGCCGTAGGACACGTCATTGCCAAAAGACCTTTTCCTAAATAGTGCTCTGATCCCTTAATCTTTTTATACCCATGCTTTATCTTGGAGGCACACATACTAACTCCCATGACATCTTGTACTCAAGCCATGGAAATTCTTCGCCCTCTCGCATTCAGTACATGAGTTGCTGATAGGGATGACCTATTATTTTTCTACAGTTACTATATTTATTCATTCCTGTCTAAATGATAAGCGATTTGCTTTTAATCAGAACCTCTATTGCGAATGTTGGATTCTTCCCATCACAATGTGTGTCTTAATGGTGAATGGTTCCATTCACTCGTCCTCTATCGAATGGCATTTTGTAGAATCAAAGGAAGTGCTACTAGTTTTGCGTTATGCACAGTGCATGGTGTGCTTGTATACACGGAATATACTTCTCTTCCAGTAACCAACGTTTCTCATTTTGTCCTTGTCCAAATGCAACGGCGTCAATGCCTAAGATGGAACCCAATCGTGACCTTACGATTACGGATTCAAGACGATGAAACTCCTAGTGGTCGAAGTAATTCTCTGACCACTGATGTCAATAATTCCGCCCAAGATGCCACCCTAGAGGATACCAGCATTTATTGTTGGTCACAATAACTCAATACTAGACCTTCTACAATTCAGGTAATATTTCTTTCATATTTCTTTGAGCATGTTACATATCATCTGGTGCCGTGCAGGTACACATAGATGATTCCAAGTACGAAGGGCAAATTGGCTCCTAAGCTATTTCCCATTTGTATGAACCCTTCTGGGCACTTCTGCACACTGCTTCTGTTTTCGCAGCCAATCTGGTTGCAATATATTGCTCAGTACAGAAAATTACGTTATGTGTCTAGTTGTGGAACGTTCAGTAATCCATAACATTTAACAGAGCACGCTTAGAGCCCTGGGGGGGGTTGAAATATATGCATTTTTTGGTTCGTATTATCCGTGTTGTCAAGGCTACTGCATATCTTGGTGATTTTAAAACTTTCCTTCGTATAAGTTACTAAGAACGATCACGCTGAGGAGAACCCAGGCTGTATTCACAGACTGAGATACTGGACAGCCATTTCTTTTTTTCTTACACTGCCATGTGGTAAGATCAGGGCAATTCTTTAGGTTGAATGGAAAAGGAGATAGAAGACAGCGTCTTGGAATTAAATTTCCTTTCCTCTTGTTTATCGTATGTGCATTGCTACGGCTACTCGAATCATCTGTAACTACAGTCACTCTGTGACTGACAGTGTTTGATAGCGCATGCTTTCTCGTTTTCTCCCGATGCCTACAATTCATAGAAACTGTGTGTTGAGGTATTTGAATTAAAATACACATTCCTAACTCCTTATGGGCAGAGTTATAAAAGTCCCATTCTTCTTGCTTTGTAAGCAATCAGGAGCGGCCATCTTGTCAGCAAAAGGTTGGACCATCGCCCTACGTGAGTCAGACAACACGGAAATCGCGTGAAACAGCTCCTGTCCCTCACGGACGCACATGAGTCGAGATGCGTGCGAATGGAGACAAGAACCCTGAAGTGGATGCTACCGACAATAATGGAAGATAGATTTTATGTTTTAGACAACTCACAAGATGAGGAAATTGAGATTCGACTGGTGGGAGACTTCATTGTCAGGCAACAACTGGAGGAATTTGGTGAAAGGCGACCAGCGAAGAGGAGGAAATACTGCTACCAAGGGGAAAGAGTCGAAAAACTGATAAGTTCCCTCGCTGATTTCACGAATGGATCCACGCAGGAGACGGCTTTTGTGATCCACCTCAAGGCTAACAATATTTTTTCTACAAGATCTGAAGACCTTCTGGCGGAGTACCAGCAGCTGATGCGGAAACTAAAAGAAAAGAGTAGGAATCTTTCTTTTTTCAGGTATTCTTCCAAGAATAAGGGCGCAGAATGCTTTCTACAGAAAGGCATCTTACACAATAACTGTGTAAAAGGGCTTTGCCAAGAAAAAGGAGTACAATTTATCGAAAGCTGGAGCAACTCCTACGAGCGTGAAGACTTGTTCTAGCAAGACGGACTCCATCTGAATCAGGTTGGAGCTGCAAGACTTTGCAGAGTCTAAAATAATGCTGCACAGGTTTTTCTTGGAGGTCAGTCTCAGGACGCGGAGCCAGTGTAGTGCAATGCAGCGTTTTACTCCCTAATAAAACACCACCCAGGTTAAACGTCTATTATGCGAACGCACGTAGTATTAGAAATAAAATCGACGTATTTAAGCTTCCTGTAGAAAATGAGTTGGACGGATATTTTTAATAGAATTCGTCGGTGAACTTTAAATCTCACGTTACAATCTCTTTTTCAAGGAGAAGGTTCTGGAAGATGAGGGGGCGTACTGTTGTAGTGCAAAGAAAATTTAAATCCCATCAAGGTTGCCGCGGAGAATCATAGCGATGTGGATATTGTATGCGCGATATCATTAGCTGAAAACAATATTCACCACTGTTGTCTATAGAGCTTTATTCCTCACGGACCTGATCGACCTACGCGAAGAAATAATATCATGGATGTAATTTCAACGACAAACGAAAACTATGTGAATAATGTTAAAGTCAGTGAACCGCTTGGAGACAGTGAGCACAGTTGTCTCAGATTTTAAGTTGCTACAGATTTAAACACAGACTCAAATCGTATACCGGTGCCTAACTTTAACAAAGCAAATTTTAAAGAGTTTGAGCGTGTGTTGAAGAACGCTTTTAGTTCTAGGACTAATAATAACAATACCCTCTATACAATGTGAAATGATTTCCTAAAAAAATTCAGAAACACTGAACAAATATACGTGCCAAGACGTTATAAGCAAAAATCTACGGTAAAACCAAAGTGGTGGAACAACGAGATCCAGGATCTAATCAAAAGAAGAAATCAACCATATAGACGTTGTAGAGATACTCGCAGAGCACGTCCAGACGAATACATAAAACCAAGACACGGTGTCAAAAAGCTAATTAGAAAATTAAAGAAGAATTACAAAATTTCTCTAGCTAGAAATGGAAAAGAAAATCCAAAGATGTTCTACCAGTTTGTAAACAACAGAAACACGGCAAGCGACTCAATTGGCCTACATAAAAACCAAAATGGAGACTTAATATCTGACTCAGTTGCCATTGCCGAGATTTTAAACGATTTTTATGAGTCAGTTTTTACAGCAGAAAACACTGAAGCCATTCCAGACATTGATGCACCAATAGTTACCGAAGAAGAATAATTTATGACTAGTATTCAAGTAACAGAAGAAGACGTAAACAAAGATATCGAAAATTTAAATCTAAGCAAATCTCCAGGTCCGGATAAGATTCATTCTCGCCACCGAAATAGTTGAAAGAAACGATAACCAAGCCACTTTCCACAATATTTAACTAATCACTCGAAGAAGGTTTCGTTCCAGGAGACTTTAAAAATGCAATTATTACTCCGATCTTTAAAAGACGTGACCGGCAAATCTCAAGCAACTATCGGCCAATAAGCCTAACATCTCTAATCCGAAAATTGCTCGAATCTATTATAAAAGTGAAAATAGTCGAACATTTAGACAAATTTGGCATCATCCGCGAATCACAGTACGGTTTTACGAAAAACAAATCATGTTTTACAAATCTGATAGAATTTTTTCCAACCATCATCGAAGAGTATGACACGAATAGAGCGGCAGATTTAATCTGCTTATATTTTCAAAAAGCCTTCGATACGGTCCCCCACAAGCGTCTACTTAAGAAGATTGCCGCTCATATAATCGGTGGAAACGTATTGAAGTGGATCGAAGACAGGCTCAACGGAAGGAAACAACGTACAATGGTCACCAATCAAGATGGCGAGACGGAACAAGCAGAGTGCCCCAGGGGTACGTGCTGGGTCCATTGCTTTTTATAATATATGTAAACGACTTAGATGAATGGATAGTGAGCCTATTCTCAAATTTGCTGACGATTGTGGAAGAATAAGGAGAGAGGGAAGGAATCCCCCCCCACACTGACTTCCCCAGTTTGCCGTTGACCGCTTTACATTCGTCTTCCCTATATACTGCGAAAATTATCACAATAGAAAGACCATTAAGTTGGTATCGCGACTTCTCGCTATGCGCCCTTATCGCGACCGAAGGTAATTAGAGAAGTCTGTTGGCGATGAATCTTCCTCCCCGTCTAGATATTTGAGACTTCGATTTCACATGGAGATTGTGTCTGAAGCCGCTGTCCAGTACATTAGCTGTAACGTCTTCGTTAATTGAGAGGGGAACGACTACATTCTCGTCCAGAGAAGAATTGAGTGATTGTCGAAGAGCCAAGGAATAGCTGGTCGTCACTCAGTGTTGTTCGTGGAGATAGTTAGGCGCGCTTCAACCCTTTTCACCAGGTCTTCCGATTTTAAGGATCAGAAAAGTCATCCCCAAAGCACCCTCCGTTTGCCTCTTAAGGATAAGGGCCCCTCCCCCTCAACTTCAGATTCCCGAATTTGGATTGAGGTTCTTGGGAGATGCCCACAGGTTCAAGGTCGAACTTACCTACCTGTTCCTACTCGCCGCACATCAAGGTAAACGGGATTTAAGCTCCTACCTCGTCACGCTCCTCACACTTTTACAGCGTCGAACCTCAAGGATCCCCTTTGCTCTAGAACTTGCATAATTGTAAATTGATTACTTAATTAATTATCTCTCGGTTTAAACTTAATTGATAGTGTTAATCATCTTAGCCTTGAACCGTCAATATTTAATTGCATTTCCATTTAACTTACCCTATATGTTTATGTAAACTTTAATCTTATTAAAGTATATTTTTGTAGCCGTGTTTAAATATTCCTTGGCCTTGCAACCATCCCCAGGTGGAGCCTTAATTTCGGTTGACCAGTAGGCCAGTGTGCGTATAACCTCGTACACCTGGTCACACCACGACAACCATACAAATCTGGGTGTTAAATCAATAACACTTGCCGATCAACATAAAATTAAGAGAGACTTAAACAGCATTGTGGAATGGTCAGAAAATTGTCAGATAAAATTCAACATTGATAAATACAAGGTACTACACATTGGAGCAAGAAACGAAGAATTGACTATACAATAAAACCCCTACCACTGATAAAGGTATCAGGAAAAAAAATCTTGGACGCTTCCTTAAGAACCCGAAGCCATGGATACAAACTTAAGAAATGAAGATTTGAAACAAATATTGCAAAAACAAATTTCTTAAACAAGGTGGTTTCCTCGTGGAACGAGTTGCCGGAGATATTTGTTAAATAAACAACAATAAACATGTTTAAGAACTGCTTAGATGCACACTTTAAGTGCATCGGTGTGGGTTGAAGGAGAGCTGGCCCAGAAGTGGACCAGAATGGTTTTTGCCGGCTCTGACATCTTATAATCTTTCTCCACTTTGCCCTTAAAATACAGTCGTATCAGATCAGGTGCTTAGTCCTCAGGGCACTTCCACTTCCAAATCCATTACAACAGAGCCACCAAAATAATACAATGAGACAATCACCAGCATCTTGTAAGAGCTTTGGCTACGATATCTTCCACTACAACAACCTCTCAATTTTTCAGAACTCTCACAAATCTAACAATCGCATATGGTTTTTCCCATCTTAAGTAATCATATTCACACTTGCTTCATCTTGCATACCTAAATGATATAACTCATCAAGTTACTTTCCCAATTTATTTTTTAATATCCTCATCAATTACAGGTAACATCCTCTTAATTATTCATCTACATCACTTAGCTTCTGCTAGTACATACATCACCCGATTCCACTATGCTGCTCGATCTACACTGTCACTCTAACATTAAGAAACCTCTTTTTTTCCAGTTCTATTATGCCTGCAGCCTTTACAATGCTCAGTACTAGTTTCTTAAACTAGTACCACATTTGTTATATCACCATGTTCACAATTACTACCTCTCCTATGCTCCCCATCATTATCTCGCTCCACTATCCTGTTCTAACTGACTCAGCATTCTTGTACTCTTGATTCTGCTTTCCTTGCCCTCATTTTCACTTCCTTTCTTCCACTCTTCTACCTATTTTACTTTAGGTAGCATAAACTTATAACCAAATAACCCCATACCAATGGTTCTTACAGCTTTCGTTCCGACATATTTCTGTATATTTTTCTTCCCCTTGGAGGAGATCACTAAATATCTTACATTCAACATCTTTTTCTTGCTCAACTTAATACTCACCAAATTTTCATGGCTCAGAAAACTATCGATCTCTCAATTCACACAGTCACGTCAGCTGTACGTAATACAGTTATTCTATCACATATCCGCCGCTTCCTGGATCCTAAAGCCATGAATCCATGTCTTTTACCATTACCATCCAGTACTCTTCTCAATTACTTCGATAGCTTCACTTTTTTACCCATTCATTTTTTTTTTGCATAGTGCACACAATACAAGCAAGCCAAATTTTCACCTTTCAAATCATCTTCCCCCAACTAATTCTCGAGCTCACACATTCATACCTAATTCTTGCATAGTGCACACAATACAAGCAAGCCAAATTTTCACCTTTCAAATCATCTTCCCCCAACTAATTCTCGAGCTCGCACATTCATACCTAATTCTTGCATCCTGCTACTTTAACAGGGTCGTCATCACAATTGGTGTTCGATTTCTTATACGAAATAATTAAATATTTTTAAAAAGGTTTATAAGTTGCACAATTGAAAGGTATAACGGAATTGCTATAAATATAGATATATACAATAGATGCATAAATGAATGAATGGGAAGGAAATTAAATCATTATCGTGGGGGAAATATCAATGATAATTATAAAATAAATTGGAGCAAATGAACAAGATGTCTCTATGCATGTTCAATAAGCTACACTACTCCTCACTCAATACACAAGTGTCCCCTCTTTATCGTGCTTCCAAGAGTTACCCTGCATGATACTCCTTTCTCTCCAATTGACAGAAACTCATTCCTTTTCCTGTTCGTTTCACAAAAGCCAAGCATCTTAAATCTTCCTATGTTCATCACATTCCCTGATTCTCTACTATTTTATTCATCCGAAATACTACTTACATTTAATCGAACCCCTCCATGTGCACTTTGAGGTCGATTAACTGGATTAGCTGAACGAAGTCATTTTATATTGCAATTAAAGGAAAGGGTATTCTAGGGCGCGGCATCAAAGAATAGTTACCCATATCTGAATTAGTTGTTTTCTTAGTTTCTCGCCGGAGTATGAGTTTTCTCTAACCCCACATACAGTTATTTTTTCCCAAAAGAAATTAAATAATTAAACCATGTGCATAATAGCAGACAGGATTTTGTGTACTATCCAAATTATCTAGTCTATTTTTTAGGCCTTTGTGCATTTCTCTAATCACAACCAGAATAATAAAATCTTTAAATTAACCTTTGAGAAATTCCTCATTAAATCTATCCCTTCTATGTTACTTCTTTCAGAGCCGTTAAATAAACATCAGTCCAATATTAACAGCTAAACTTTGATGCCGAAATAATTACTAAATCTACTAAATACCCTGTTTAAGTATTTTCCGCCAAATCTGGAGTTTGTAATGCCATTTTTATATCTGTATTGTCCAAAAAATCTCAACTTGATCATTGAGAGTCAATATGTCCAGATGTTCTCCAACTGAACCTGGCTAGATGCATCTGTGAGACTTCAAATTTTATTTATTATAAAGGCTTAAATTATCCTTGAAATACAAGATAATAAAAAAGGAACAATTATTAAAAAAGGAAAAAAATAAGAATCAAAATGAGAATGGTGTAGGTAGTAGAAATATAAATTGATACTTACAACGTTACGGCCAACTAATGTATAATCTCTATGTTTATAGGCAAAGGATGACTTGAGGATGACTTTTAGTATTTCAAAAAAGTTATTTTAATCACTATACTTTATTCAAAGATTCATTCTGCACTTGTGATTAGAAACAAATCTAAGGAAATTCTTGTGGGATGATAGGAATATCCAAGATAACGAATGTTGTTAATGTTAATAAAGGAGGGATCACTCACAATACGTAAAATCCTCCTATTTATAAATGTAGCAATGCATTATGATTCAAAATAAGTAATGTACCTCCGAAATAAAAATCATCATGTAAATAAACACTTGTACATCATACTACGAACCGCAAGTAAATACATATACCTATAAGCAAACGTAAAAATAAAAAGGTAGAGAGGCAAATATACAACAATCCTCAACTGAATTTAAGGTTGTTAAACCGAATTGTATTGACACAATTATGATTCTAAAATAATTTTATAAACTTTGTTCTAATGTTGGTAAATCTAAAACAAGAAATTAACGAGTAGGAGAAAAAAAAAATAATGAAGTAAAAACAAACGTCTGCGAACGAAGTAAAAGCACAAAAATTACAACATCTCCATTTGATTAACGATAATTATTTCCATTCTCATCTGTATTGCCTTCATAATCACCTCCTACTTTTTGTGTCTCGTTTGAAAGTAGCAGAACATGCAAATAAATGATATTTTAATGAGGTCATAGTAATATTCCAGCAACCACAATGCCAGGGGTGTTTTAATTTCAGCAAAATAAGCAATGAAGGAAAGTGATTTAATAAATACTAGTGATAAATCTCCAACGGAAAGTTGTGATAAAAAAAGGTTTTAATCCAATACAGTAATGTTAGAGAAAGCGAAAGTGTGTGTGGACAGTACACATCCTGAAAAGCTAAAAGGTGACATTACCTCGACAGGTACCACATTTGTAGGTAAGCCACTTGCCTGAATCGACTCTCGTTAGGGAGCAATAAAAAAAATATTCTTGCCACTTGGAAAAGGGACAAAATCAAAAGGTTTTATTTATTGGGGAGATGTTCTCCCTACCATTACTATTAAGAAATTACTGTCATGAAAAAAAAAACTACTACCAACGGAATTATAAGACCTGAAAATAAAGCAAAGTGACTGGATGCGAAACATATAAAAAGGAACTAAAAATTAAAATGGCAAAGAAGATAATATAAAGGAAGTAATGTGGAGATAAAAAATAAAATAAAAAAAGAAGAAACAAAACGGGAAGTGAAAATGGAGAAAGAATATAGTGAATGAGAGAAAGAAGAAAGGGGAAAGGGAAAAAAGAACCTATAGAAAAGTAACAGAATAAACAAGAAAAAGAGAAAAATTACTAGTAAGTTATATAAGCAAAATTAAAATAAAATCATTCTAAAATCTATATAATAATAATAATAATAAATGAATTCAAAAAGAAGATTAGTGAAGGCAAAATGAAAATAAAATGAGAAAGAATAAAGTATTAAAAGAACTCAAAAACCAAGGGCGGACCACATCCAAGACTGAAACAAAGCATTGCTCTCCGGAATGAGTCAAAAGGTATGAAACTCGCAGGAAATACCACCAGGTTTGAACTGAATACGAGACAAAAAAAAAAAAAACGGGGGAGAGGCGAGGCCATTTATCTTGGCCGATAGCAAGTGATAGCGAAAGATATATATATATATATATATATATATATATATATATATATAGAGAGAGAGAGAGAGAGAGAGAGAGAGAGAGAGAGAGAGAGAGAGAGAGAGAGAGAGAGAGAGAGAGAGGAGAGAGAGAGAGAGAGAGAGAGAGGAAGAGAGAGAGAAAGAGAAAGAGAGAGAGAGAGGAAGAGAGAGAGAAAGAGAAAGAGAGAGACTGAATGCGACCGAGAGAGAGAGCTACCAAGAACTACAAGGAAAAGAAGTACCCTAGAAGACCTTACGGTCCATTCAAAGTGGGTACCTTTGGGCTAACAGTTGAGAAGGCACAGTTCTGCACAACGACTTAAGTGCCCAAAGGGCCAATTTTCAAGACTTTGTCCAGTCTTGACTTGAACTCATCAACAGAATTGCTGTCGACAACTTCCACTGGAAGTGCGTTTCAGCTACCGCAGATGCTGTATGTGAAAAATTTACCACACAGGTCACGGTTGTAACGCTTCAGTTCATGTTTGTAGCCGTGATTTCTCGTTCTGCCCTTACTAAGTTGTAAAATATTCGTGTAGTCTACATTATCAAAGACTCGATGTATTTTAAACACTTCGATAAGCTGGCCACGCAGTCTCCGGGTTTCCAACAAGAACAGATCTAATTCCCTTAATCTATCATCGTAACTTTTGTGTCTGATAGAGGAAATCAGTTTGGTTGCCCTGGCTTGCACACGTTCCAATCTCGCAATATCCTTTCGAAACGAAGGACTCCAAAATTGTACAGCATACTCCAGGTGCGGTCGGACAAGTGAGTTGTACAAACACGGTACTATCTCCTTGTTCCGATATCCAAACTGGCGCTTTATGTAGCCTAGCATCCTTCAGTCCTTTTTCTCCTCCTCAATGCACTGTTTCGAGAACTTGAGGTCACTAATGATTATTACACCCAAGTCCTTCTCAGTGTCGGTGAATTCAATAGCAGTTCCCTTAAGGATATACTGAAATTGGGGGTTTCGGTGGCCGATAAGCATCACTTTGCATTTGGGCACGTTAAATGGCATTTGCCACGTGTCCGACTACTCCAAAATCTTCCGAAGATCATCTTGAAGGCGGGAAGTATTTCTGTCCTTTGCAACGTTCATACCAAGCTTGGTATCATCGGCAAATTTAGAAATCTTCGTAACCATGTCACCGTCCATGTCGTTGACGTAGATGATGAATAGTAGTGGTCCTAGAACAGAACCTTGAGGAACACCGCTAGTAACGGGCACCCACTCAGAATCTATTCAACACTACCTGCTGCCGTCTGCCAGTTCTCTATCCAATATGCTACATTTCCGTCTACGCCCAGCGCACGCACTTTCCAAAGGAGGCGGCGGTGTGGTACCTTTTGAAGGCTTTTTGAAAGTCTAAGTAAATAACATCCACTGCCTTATCCCGGTCGTGCTCACTAAAAATGAAGTGGAATAATTCCACAAGATTCGTTAGTCATGACCAGTGCCTACGGGACCCGTGCTGGGAACTCCTTAATCGCAAGTTGGACTCTAAATATGACGTCATTTTGTCCACCCTGATACTTTCCATGAGTTTACCCACTATTAAGATAAAACTATTAGGTCGGTAGTTTGACGGCTGGCTAGGGTCTCCTTTCTTGAAGATAAGAGTCACCTCCGCCTCACGCCAGTCTCTTGGAACGCATCCGGTCCGGAGTGACATGCTAAAGATTGTGCTCAGATGTTCTGACACTTCATTGCGCACTTCTTTCAACACTTTAGGTAGAAACCCGTCCGGGCCAGGGGATTTATTCGTCTTTAGATCAGTGATTTTTTTTTATTTTTTCTTAGGGGAAAGTCCATTTCCTCCAGTTTTGCCTCCGAGTAAGAATCCGTGGGCTGGGAGATGGGACCACATTCTTCGGTAAACACTGAAGAGAAGTAATCGTTGAGGAGGTTAGCATTTTCGGCAATCTGAGTGCTTTAATCCCCCCTCCTCATTCACTAAACGGCCAATCGTGCGATGGATTGGTTTACGTCTATTTACATAACCAAAGAACTCCTAAGGATTCGCCTTACTTGAGTCTCGCCACTCGGAGCTCCTCGGCACGCTTTGCTGCCCTTATGCTGAACTTCACTCTCCTAGCTCGCCTACGGTACTCTTCAAAGTCTCTATAAATCTTTGACTGCCGGTACACTGTTCTCTTCTCCCTCAACAGTTTACTAATTTCTTGATTAAACCACTTTGGTTGAACGGAAGACCGACGAAGGTTTTTCAAAGGGATGAAACATGATTGAAGACTCATGAACGTAGTTTTGAATCTATTCCACCAGTCTTTAACATCCTCACACACTTCTAGCCTCGCATCAGTCAAGCCAGCACGAAGACCTGCAAAGTCTGCTCTTCTCAAATCAGGTTTTCTCGATTTACTAGTTGCAGACTCTACCTTGGGTACCTTGACTATAAATCTGACTAGTCAGTGATCACTGCCACCGAGCTCTTCGCCTACGGAGAGATCCTCAATGATGTCATCCTCAGAAGTGAAAATCAAGTCGAGGGTATTATTGCCTCTCGTCGGCTCTCTCACCCATTGAGTCAGGAAATCGTTGTTCCTGTATTTGGCAGGACCTATATCTAGGTCAAAACTTAGTAGCTCGTGTTCGGATACAATGTTGTAGTTCGTCGATTTAAGTGTATCCTTGACATACAACATCACACCGTCACCCTCTCTGATTGGCCTATCTTTTTGGAAGAGTTGGTAACCGGGAATCGTGAATTCACCTTCAATATCTAGGTTAGAGGTTTTACCCATGACTCAGTTATGGCTATCATTTCAGGTTCTTCCTTCTCTCCCAGGCCACTTAGTTCAAGAAACTTGTTTCTGATTGACCTCGCATTATACAGAAGAACTTTCAGGGAGTCGCCAAATTTAGGACTCCCTACGCTCTTCCTTTTCCCGTATTACTTGTCTCTCTGTTCTCTTTTGGTGGTGTGGTGGCATCCTTTCGAGCGACCTCTGCGAAGGTCGTTCCAGGGGTAACTTTGTAGCACTGACGCACGTCCGCCCTCACTCTGGGCCGGACCGTCGTTTGAGTCCGCTCAACGACATTTTGTATCAGGTTTGAGAGTACAGCCTTTACTTTAAAGGGAAGGTGCACCCCATCTCTTTGGTAGAGATCGTTCCTACCATAAAAGATGCAGTAGGGGTCGACAAAAAACACCTCTTCCGCCGTACATAAATCTGATAGTCGTCGGTTCAATGCGACGTTCCTCGAGTGAGCGATCCAGCTTGGACCTCTTCTCAGAAGCATCCCTACCACTACACGTCTACGGGTTTTCAACCCACAGTCATCCACAGCCCCCATATCCGTCTGAAGGATCTCGCCTGTAGGGTTTACCCTACCACCTCTGAGGTAGAGGTCGTTGCCACTTACCATCAGGGAAACGACTGAACTCTCAGAAATCTGAGATTTCTCAGCCTCTACTCTTATCTGGTGGTTCCCACATCCTGGGGGGTAGCTTACTCTTACACTGGTGCGAAGGCGGGCCGATAGCATGGGTTGCTGATTCCTTGATTGAGAATCACTGATAAGAACGCCCCTCGCACATTTGGCTGCAGAGGACAGAGTCTTCCCTTTCGGAAGCGACTTCTCTGTATCCTCTTTCTTCATATTTTTCTTCCTTTTCTTCTTTCTTTTTCCTATCTTCCTATAGTTTAACTTCCGTTTCTGTTTTCTCTTCTTCTGTTTTTACCTTCCCGTCCTTTTTCTTTCCTTTCTTCCTCTTTCTCTTCTTCTTTTTGGCCCCTTGAGCCAGTCCCGCAACAGCTGACTCCATCTCTAAGAAGTTGGAAGGCTGGCGTGGCACTGCCGATGCAGTCCTCGCTTTTTGGGAGGATGTCTCGTCGGAGGATCCACCCACGTCGGTGGGAGATACATCGGTAGCCGACTGGACCTCTATTCTTGAGGAGAACTCGACGATCCTGTCCTCAAGACGGCGAAGCTGACGCACGGGCTATGACTCTATGTTATGCAGCTTCCTCTCCAGTTCTTTAAATTTTTCCTGAGATGATCTATATAGATCTTTGAGCTCTTGTACTTCTACTTTAAGGACACAGTCAATACAGATACTTTCCGGGTGGCATTTGGAATAACACCCCTCCACGAAGTCCACCCACCACTTGTCTTTTTTGCACAGTGAACATGTGTATTTAAGAGCAGCTGGTCCTTTCTTTCCAGCCATCCTGTAATTTTTTTATCTCTGAATACTTTGCGACCATTCATTTAAAAAGAAGGGCGGTTGGTCATTTCGCCCCGCGTGTGTCACTCCCGATTATCTATCGGAGACGTTTCGGATCTTTCAAAAGGCACGCTTCATGAGCTGCTGTTCGTCCGACCGAGTCGTCAAACCTCGGCGTGCCGTGGCTCCCAACCAAGCAGCACTGACTGTCCCCGAAGGGGCCATGGATTTCTCACCGGGTGAACAACGGAGCACGCCTCGTACTAAACTCCTACTAGTTTCCTTCACGATGGCCAGGATCTCAAGGTAGCGTTTAATGGATTTCCCGCCACACCACGAGACTCGCCCCAAGGCTTTTTATTGTCCTTGCAACCAACCTGGGAACAAAGGGCCGTCACCTCGGACCAATACTACCAGAGGCACCCGTCAACGCTCATTGGGAATGGTCAATAATTACGCGCCAGGGAAGGGGTTACCGGGGCACTACCCTCATCCCATTTATCATGCCCCGACGCCTAGGACACCTCTAGTCCTAGTCTCTCGTAACTAGTGAGCATCGATTGGCGTTGTTTATAGAGGTTTTAAAGCCTCTCTTCTGACGTATGAGGATTGCTGCCAGGTCCTTATATGTAGATAGAGGGAAAAAAGGGTAAGAGTGACATAATAGTAGTAGGGTATTTGAGTTTTTTTTTCTTTTTGTATAATAAGTGGAAGAGATAGGATAAAAGTGAAAAAGGAGAAGGATAGAGTATAAAAAGGAAGGACACGCTTAATCTGGAACCTCGTTTCCGACCAAATCGACAAGGGAAGCACTACCAGGGGTACCCAGAAGAGAGGTACCCCCGCTGACATAGGTCGAAAAGTCAAAGGTACACACAAGCGCTCTTCCCGCGACAAGGGGGCGTCACCTCTCCCTCTACTTTCGAGAGAGAGAGAAAGTGCGCGCTAGAGAGAGAATGTGCGCATAAGTATGTGTGTGAGATAGTGTGTCTGAGATAGAGAGAGAGAGAGAGAGAGAGAGAGAAAGAGATATATATATATATATATATATATATATATATATATATATATATATATATATATATATTTATATATATATATACATATATATATATATATATATATATATATATATATATATATATATATATATATATATATATATATATATATATATATATATAGAGAGAGAGAGAGAGAGAGAGAGAGAGAGAGAGGGAGAGAGAGAGAGATGATTTGTCTCTACCACGCGACAATTTCAGAGGTCATCCAATTTGTTATAATATGGGGAATGGGGAATGAGTAGTACGAACGTAATAATAATAATAATTATTATTATTGTATTAATATTATTATGAGAGTAATATTGTTGATTATTACAATAATAAACTAATAGTAATAATTACTGTAATAATAATAAGAAGAAGAAGGAGAAGAAGAACAACAACAACAATAACACAAACAAAAACAAAAACAACACAACAACAACAACAATTTTTCTCTGAGCCATAAGTATATCAGTAATACAGGGTGACCACCCAAAAAAAACGGGCCCCAACTTTCGATATGCCTCATTTCTTAATTTTCTGCAAGGATTGAATGAAACTTTGGTTTTAACTAGTTTATTGTGTTTAAAAGCATCATGTCAAAACATGAGAATCTTTGGACTTTTCTTTTGTATTCTAGTGCAGGTGTTCAAGATGAACGCCATTTAGCTCTGTGCATTTCTTGAGGCGCAGCACAAAAATGTCCATGACGTCCTTACAAACCGACCGACTAATGGCTCTGACCTCCTCCTTGAGTTTCGTGATGGTTCTGGGCCTTCCTGTATATACTCTGTCTTTAAGGTAGACCCAGAGAAAGAAATATTTGGGCTAAGGTCTGGGCTGTAAGGTGCCCACTCAAAATCATTCTTAAGACTGATCACACGGCCACCAAAGTTATCTTTCAGCCAATCTCGTGACATGTTTGAGGTATGAGAGTTTGTTCCATCTTGTTGGAACCAGAGCTTGCCCATAAGCGACGGGAACAGAGTCTGCAGCTCCCTCTTGAAGGTTTTGAGGTCCTCAACATACCGCTCCTTGGTGACTGTCAATGTCGCGGAAGATTCCTCGAAGAAGAATGGTCCGATGATGCCTATGGCTGAGATTGAAGTCCATACCGTGCAATTAGGGGAGTGTAGGTGATTGGTGGCTACCACATTTGGTCTGGTGGTCCCCCAGAAGACATTTATTTTCGAGTTTCTTTTCCTTCAAGATGGAAGTGAGCTTCATCTGACGTCCAGAGGAAGTTAAAGAAAGTTGGGGTCTCCTGAATCTTCTCCACTATCTTGACTGACATAGCCTTTCTCTGCTCCTTGTCTGAGACTGCAAGGGTCTGCTTCGTGTGTTTTCTGTATGGGTAGGCCTTTACATCCATTAGTAGCACTCTCCTGTATGTCTCAAGGGATATACCGAGGGACTGACTTCGCTTGCGCACAGAGCGTTTTGGACTCTGATGAACTGACTCTCTCACGTTCTCGACCAGATCAGCTGTACGCTTCCTGGGGCGTCCTGAATGGCTCGTACGGTTGTCATTGGCTTCATTGAGATTCTACACTGTCTCATAGTTCTCAAAGTTGTTTACCCAGTCCTAAATTCTGCTCTTGAAGGGGGCTTTTTTGAATTCGAACTGATGCGCGAAAGTGTCCTGCACTTTCTTGAATGAGTATGTCCTGTAGGAATGCTTGATGCAGTATATTCTTTGCTGGAGCTCCAATTGAGATATAGTTGTGTCCACAGGCGTTGCTTCTGTCATGTCTTCAAAAGTAAAGATGATTAGTAAATGAATGAAGGATTTATCACAAAAAGTGTGTGTAGTCCCGTTTTTTGGGGGGGAGGGGAGCACGGTGTACACACATTCACTAACTATTCCGCGTACACACACAGAATCCATATCCCCTAAATACTCGTAGATCCTTGTAGAGCTTGAGCCTGATACCTAAAAAATCCGAAGATTTCAAAGGAAAAAAAAATTTAAACAAGGTCTGCTGACCCAAAAGACGCGTGCCCTCACTTATTCTGATTTATGACCTTACGACATCAAAACTTTAAAATAAATCCCGGATGAACCCTGAGAGGGCCTTGGTATAGCCACGTACCTTAGCATAGCATAGTAGAGAACAGCCCAGCCTAGCATAGCGTAGTATTGTCTAGCATAGCATAGCCTTGTATAGCCTAAAAAAAGCCTAGCTTTATTTGCATAGTATAGCATAGCATATCATAGCCAAGCATAGCATATTATAACCTACCCTGTTTTATCCGAGTATAGTGAAGCCTAGCCAAACAGAGGATAGCCTATCCTAACATAGAATAGCCTAGCTGTGCTGTGCCTAACCTAGCCTAGGTTAGTATAATCTAGCTAGCCTAGTATAAGCTAGCATATTATAGCCTACTTTATCCTAACTTAGTTTAGTATTGCCTAGCCTATCGTATCCTAGTATGGCCTAGCTTAGTAGACCCTACTCTAACCTAGCATATTATAATATAGCCTAGCGCAGCCTAGATAGTATAGCCTTTCCTAGCATAGCATTGACTAATGCAGTCTAGTTTTCTATAGCCTAGCCTAGGCTAACCAGTTATTGCTTAGCATTGAATGTCAGAGCCTAGTATAGAAAAGCTATAATAGGCTACTATAGCCTAGCCAAAATATCCTTGTATACAATAGCCTATCCTAGCATAGCATACTATAGGCTAGCTTTGTATAGCCTATCCTAGAGAACCACACGTAACATAATATAGCCAAGCGTATCATATTATAGCCAACCTAGTATATCCTAAACTAGTGTAGCATACCATACCCTAGACTAGAATAACCTTACATAGCTTAGGCTATTATAGCCTTGGTTAGCTAGCCTATCGTACCCTAACATAGTATTACCTAGCATCTCCTAGCATAGCAAAGCATAGCCCTCTATAGCCTACTATACTTTAGCCTATCCTAGCATAGTATAGTATAGCCCTATCTAGCCTAGTATAGCTTAGCATAGCTTAGTCTAGCCTAGCATTAACTATCCTTGACAAGTATAGTCTATATAATCCTATTATACCCTAGTCAAGCATAGCTTACTATTGTCTAGCCTAACATAATTTATGATATCCTAGCATAGCATTTTATAGCCTAAATTAGCATAGTATTTCTTACACTTGTATATTATAGCTTAGCATAGATTATCATAGCATAGCCTAGCCTATAATAGCCTCGTAGAGTATAGCTATTCTAGGTTTTTCTAGCAGAGTATAGCATATTATATCTTAGTCTTATCTAGCAGAGTATCGGCCGAATAGTTAGGATATTATTGCTAAAATAAAATAATTACCGGAATAACCTTGGGAAGACTTTGACAATTATATCATTGGAAAGAGAATGTAAAACAACATAAGGGGTTCAAATTTCGCTAGAATCGGCGGAATAATTATGATGTTATTGTCGAAACAATATAATTTGCGGGCAACCTTAGGAAAACTTGGGCAATTATAAAATTCGAAAGAAAATGTAAAACAACATAAGTCTTTAAAATCAACCGAATAGTTATGATGTTATTGCCAAAACAATGTAATTCTTGGGCTAACCTTGGGAGGACTTTTTCAATTATAGCATTCGAAGGAGAATGTAAAACATCATAAGGTTTTTACAAATTTCATTAAAATCGGTCAAATAGTTATGATGATATTACAAAAAAAAAGCAAAACGAGGACCGACTGACCGATCGACCGACCGACATAGTGAGATGTAGATTTGGTCGCGATTAGACTTGCACGCGATTAAATATGTAAAACCTTTCTTAGAATAATTGAAAGAACCAGAAGACTTAAAAATAATGGAGACCTAAAAGCCCTAGAGAACAAGAACACCAGAAACCACAATATCTCGAAACAAAATCATCAAATACCTCGAAAACCTTACAGACCTACAAGACTACAAATACTTTAAACATTAAATACCTAAAATATCCTAAAGCATCTAAAAACCCGAACGCCTCAGGATCTCTAAGACCCCTGAAACGTTAAATCTTGTGAATCCCTCAAAGACTCCGAAGACATCAAGGACCACAAAGACTATAGACTTTATTAGAATCCAAAGATCTAACAAATTCCGAAAGACTTTAAATACCCAGAGACAACTAAATAATCAAAGCCCTCTAAAGTCTGAAGATACGTAAGACTTGGAAGACCTCTAGACCCTGAAGACTACAAATATCTTGAAGACTTAATTTTCATGTATTTCGACACCATGAATTCAGGTGGTAGGTGTTAGCGGTGGATGTAAAGGTGTTTTGGCTGTTTCCTCCTTTGCACCACCCAAAGATACCTTGTCGAAAGCAAAAGTGAGCCCCCATTTCCCTCTTTTGTGGTAGTTTCATACAAATGTGTGCGCACATCTTGCGTGTATGTACATTGGTGTGAGATTATGTATGTCCATGTAAGAAGAATGGGTGTGTATGAGTAGGGAATGTGTTGCTGTGTATTTTTATATATCTATACACAAATGTAAATGTTGGCAAAAATCACTAAGAAACAATTCCAATGGAGTGGAGTTAGATAAAGAAATACATCAGACACCCATTACACTAGTCAACAATGATTTTGCTACTTGTGTAGTAGCTTGTGATTTATACTCGTACTAAATCGAGTATGCTGATTCCGAATCTGTAATCAGAATTGTCCTAGCACGTTGTCAAATTTAGCCATTATAGTATTAGTGTTGAAACGGTATTTACATACAGTAATTAATTGCCATTTTCTTTCAGATTTATCTCTCAATTAATTTGTAAATAAAATAAGATTGTACAAAAGTATATAACAGGATATATGCAAACTAGATTGAAATCATGAATCGGCGAGGATGTATAAATAGCCCAGACATCTTTTGTTATATCTATGGAAGATAGACTCCAAGCAACCAGAGGAAAGATTTAGCAAAAAGAGTGAAAACTGCATACAATTATTATTTTGGTTGTAAAGTTAGTAACCAAGACAAGCCCAGGGCACCTCACAAATCTTGTACTGTGTGTTATACGGGGCTCGCACAGTGGTTAAATGGCAAGCAGAAGAGTATGCCTTTTGCTGTACCAATGGTGTGGCGTGAGCCAGAAAATCATGTTTTTGTTTGCTACTTTTGTATGACAAATATTGCAGGATTCTCAAATAAGAACAAGTCAGAAATTGTATATGCAGATTGTAAGTCAGCTATAAAACAAGTTCCCCCATAATAGGGAGATGCCAATCCAAGTTCCTTCATCAGCTAGTGCAGTTAAAGAAGATGATTCATGGCCTGAAGAGGTGGATAACAATGATGATGAAATGTAATAGGATGATTCTAAGGAAAAGAAGATCCAGTTGATAAATCAAGAAAGATTGAACGATTTAGTGAGGGATTTGTCATTGTCAAAGGAGAACGCAGAACTGTTGGGCTCCAGACTACAGCAATGGAATCTTCTAGAGGTTGGTGCAAAAATATCTACTTTCCGTAACGGCCATGCGGCATTAGCTGCCTTCTATAAAGAATAAGATAGTGCTTGTTTCTGTACCGATGCTAATTACCTGATGAATGAAGACTATTCATCGATGCAAGCACTGCTAGCCTCAAAGCTGTGTTATTACACAATGGTAACAAAAACCTTCAATTCCTGTCGCACTTATTGCTGGGATGATAGAGACATATGACTCAATGAAATTTATTTTCGCACCATAAGTGGAATATCTGTGGTGATCTAAAGGTAATTTCTTTACTTTTTTGACTACAGTTAGGATATTCAAAGATTATGTGCTTCTTATGCCTATGGAACAGCAGTGACGACAGGAATCATTATATTTTCGAAAAGTAGCCTGAAAGAAAACACATAGTTCGACGATACAATGTGAAGCACATGCCTTTGTTACATCTACAGAGGATCTACCTTCCACCACTTCATATTAAAATTGGCCTTATCACAATTTTGTTAAATCAATGGCCCATGATTCTGATGGATTCCAGTATCTCAAAGAGAAATTTGGTGCAAAGAAAACTGACGCTAAACTTAAAGCTGGTATTTTTGTAGGGCCGGAGATCAGAGAATTGATACGTGACAGGGAGTTCAGAAATAAACTAACTCTACTTGTGTTGGCAGCATGGGATTCATTTGTCCATGTAGTGCAGAACTTCCTTGGTAATCATAGGGCTGAAAACTATGAAGAACTAGTGGACAACATGCTAAAGACCTATCAACGAATGGGGTGTCGGATGTTTCTTAAGATGCATTTCTTGCATTCGCATCGAGATTTCTTTCGATCTAATATGGGTGATATTAGTGACGAACATGAGGAAAGGTTCCACTGAGATATCGCAATGATGGAAAGTAGGTATCACGAAAGCATGATGGGTGACTACTGCTGGTTCCTACAATGGGAGGATCCTATATCAACGTACAAGCGCAAGAGCAAGAGTCTCATTCTTCTCAAACTTGTAATAATTATATCATTAATTGATCCAAGGTGACAAAGTGAGCTATATAGCCTAGTTGCATAACTCAGGAAAGTTACGTGCTAGGACAAATCTGAGCACAGATTTGGAATCAGCGCACCAAAATTAGTGTTATCTGAGGCAGAAGTATTTCTGAATAAAGAAGAGGGAAATAATTACCAAGGTCTTTTCAATAGCCTTAAATAAAACACAAAACAATGAGAGAATCACTACCAAATAATTTGGAAATATATTTGCAAGGAAGGTAAGGCAAAAATGTGTTGAAAGAACTCCTATGCTACAGGAGAGGACTATTATAAAGATGCAAAAAAGATGACAGTATCAAGGTGGCGCAGAACTCTCCTTAACCAGGCACAATCCCGCAAAGAATGCTCGAGAAGAGGTGGAGATGTGATGGAGTAATAAAAGAAAGTAACTCCCTTCGGTGAAAAAAATAAAATGAAACGTCCAAAATTATTTTTATAGGTCCCAAAACAAACCCTTAAAAGGTTCAACAAAGGTCTGAAAAGGTCCAGATAAGTCCAAATCACCGTCCCTAAACAGTTATGAAACAAGAGCAAAACTACGGCAAAAGGAATTTAAAATTGGCACAGAGGTCAAAAATGTTCTTTCGAAATTCCTTAAAATGTGTAAAAAGGTCGAAAGAGGGGCAAAATGTAACTAATAAGTCCAATAAAAGACCTTACAAAAATAATTGGTTAAAAAAGTGCAATAAAGTTCCTGACCATGTCCAAACTAGAGAAAAAGATTCCAAAATAGCCAAAATAGCCTAAAAGTTTTCTAAAAGGTCTCTCAAAGGTTTTAGGTAAAATATAAAGGCATCTAGAATGTTTCCAAAATGCCCTGAAAGCAGAAAAGGCTCCATGAAGCTTCTTTGAAGGCCCAAAAAGTCACATAAAAATATTTTAACGTCCTGAGAGTTCAAGGAAGGTTCACCCTGTAGGGATAAAAATCTTTTATGAAGTCATAAATGGTCCTGAATGGTCTAAAGTAAAAATGACATTCTAAAAATACCTTTAAAATAATTCTAGTGTGAACTTGTGTGTCCCTCTTTGTGGATCAATAATTTTTTTTATTTTTAAGTAATAGCATGTTCATGTGATCCAACGAGAGCAAATTCCTAATTGCCTATGAGATTAGAGAAGAAGAACACACAGCAGAAAAAGTAAATATTATTAAATAGATAGAAAGTCGATAAAATCGCAAATACCAGTGCTTTGTCAAGTAAACTTCATGAACTCAATATGTCAGAAAGACATCTTTCCTCAAAATTTAGTAACGTCAAACGGACTAGCCTATCTAGGTCATATGTGGATTTAAATTCCAATAAAAGACTAAGAGATTGGACCCAACCCTTGAAAAGTGCGAAGTCTCGAGGGCATTCCAAGACAACCTAGTGATTTAGGCAGCCACTTCTGATCGAAATGCATCAGCTAAATCACACTAGAACTCACCGAGCTGGAGTTCACTTCTCCAACAATTAATATTTTAGGTTATTCCCTGTAAACTCTAATGATCTGGAGTGTGTTTCAGAGCTCGTTATGTAAATACTTCTCTTAGGATCCCTTCAATTAGGTCCCTAATTGCCTTCGTCTCACTACTATAGACGCAGAAAAGTGCACAGAGGCTTCCTTTACCCTATGGGAAGATACAACAAACACCTGTAGCATTTCAGTGAGAGTAAGAGAGAAGGTAGTCGCCTACACCTGGTAGAGCAAGATAATAACTTCTCTTTATAGATTGTATGGGCGTCCCATGGCGAAAGAACCTGGAAAGATAACATGAAGAAGAAAATGATGACCCTGGATAAGGATGGCACCAGAATCGCTTTAACCAAAGATGAAACATTCTAAAATCCAAAAAAAAACAGGCCAGGCTTTGCCAAACCCCTTACGAGGGGAAGATTGCGCTTCGCTACTAAGATTAAAATTTAAAATCTAAAAAAAATCAGCCATAGTTAAATTTTTCTAAGTTTTCTGAACTTCGCCAATTATAATAATTTTAAAAAGGAAGAAGAAGATATATAAAAAATAAATTTTCTGAACTTCACCATTTGTAATTCTTTGGGTTTTAAAAGTTCACAAAATTTCTATACATATATTTATTTCTGAACTTCACCATTTTGTTTTTTGATATTATAAAAGAATTATTAGAAATAACTTTGATAAAAAAACATAAGTCATAACCAAACTAAGATAAAAATTATTATTCAAATATTCAAAAAAATCCCCTTCGTAAATTATAGAGTTAGTGATGATGATAATAACTAAGGTTTTTTTTTACATACACCCTTAGGAGCCTAGTTTCCCTTGCAAGTGTAGTTAGTGATGACTCACTGCGATCCACTACCGTGGGAGTGTTCATTCGTAGTGTGTGGATAGAAGAATTTAATAAAATGGACATAACGAAGGAATGAAGAAGGGTACAGTGATGTTGAATATCCTATAATAGTCAAGATTATGGGGTGTGCACTTTTAACTCTGCCTTATGATACAATACAAACGAACTCCTTAGGAATTCAAACGTACGAACGCAAATCTTGTTGGGACATTTGACAAAATACTACCATCAGTCTGCATGTACACAAGAAAGTCGTGTACCCTTTTGTGTAGATGTATTTGTTCTTGGTTTCCTAAGCAGAAAAACAAATTTAACTAAACTAACAAAGGGTGGTACAAGTTCATGACTTAAAGTGCAGGTCCCTAACGTGCAAACTCATTTCATGCCTTGAGATTGAATATTTTGTCTCGATATTTAAGGTTGGCAAAGTTATGTCATCATTGGCCCCATTGGATTACCCTATTACATTTCGGGATAACTTGTTTTCACTAATCTTATGGTCAAAGTCAGATAAGGTCTACATCTGAAAGTGTCTAATGTATTGATAAGGCCCGATAGAACCCAACCGAAGACGTATAATAAACCCAACATGCCAAGTTCAATAGAATCCAACAGAACACATAAAATAGAACCCAACCGAACACATACAATACAACCCAACAAAACACCAACAATATAACCCAACAGATGACGAACAATAGAACCCAAGAGAACAACAACAATATAACCCAACAGAACATAAACAATAGAACATAACATAAATCATAAATAGAACCAAACAGAACATGAACCCCAAAAGAATACGAACAATAAAACTCTGCAGAAAACGTACAATATAACCAAATAGAACATGTACAATAGAACTCACCATAACACGTACAATAGCACCCAACATAAGACATGCAATAGAACCCAACATAACACGTACAATAGCATCCAACATAAGACATACAATATAACCTAACATAGCACGTACAATAGAACCCAATAGAACCTATCCATTAAAGAGTGATGAATAAATGCAAAGGGAGTATTAGGTGGAGCCCTTGGTAGACCTTACATCGGTAAAATTGTGTAAAAGATCGAAGAGAAACTGCCTTAATTATGGTTTGATGTGTTCTGAAAAATTGCCTACTACATATCTAAAGCCCCACCCAGTATGACGGATGTTACGAGGAGGAGAATTAGGAGAGATTGAGATGTGTGGTAGAGACAGAGACACATCGAAAAATAAGGAAATACCCGTAGATGGAAAAACAGACGGAGATTCACATAGTCAAATAAAGCCAGATAGAATGAAAAATCAAACGAAACCAAGAACATAAGCGAGGCAAAAGGAAAGAAAATGGAATTATTACTGAGGTGAAAGGCTCTACAAGCGTGTGAAATCAATTAATTTTGGAGGCCAATCGAAAAAGAAGGTTCTTGAAGATGGTGCATTTTCCGTCCAATCCGTTTGATTAAATCATGAGTTACTGCGACGTGGAACCACGTTATAAAAAACCGAAGAATTTTCATTGTACGTGAGTTACCTTGTCAAAGAGAAAGGATCAAGGAGAGATCATGAAGTGAAGGAGAGACAGTTTTAAATTTGTTTTAGCTCCTCTCTTCCCCTTCTATATTCTTGTCTACTCCCATATACTAAATATGTCATGTGATATAGTTCTTACGAGTTAACAAATCTCTTAAATTATTCAAATTCGGGGGAATATTTGTAATAAATGGCAATTGAAGGGTGATTAGTAAAAAATGAGCTCCACATCCAGGAAGTATAAAAGATAATTTAGGAAATGAAAAGATTCTAGATAACTGATAGAGCAATACTTCGATATCAAATTCAGATAGAGGAAATTGGATATAGGGATTTACAAATGAAATCTTCCGTTCGGTTAGAGGAATAAGTAGAAAGAGAACGAATCAAAAAGGACGGAACACTTAATGTTGTATTATCAAACTGTAAGGGAATGGTCACTTCCCCCCCCCCCCCTCGTTCACTCTTGGTGCAGTTCCAAGGCGGTCACCGCAAAGACATCCGGCCGAAGGCATCGGCGGGTCCCGCGTGACCGCAGCACTGCCCCAGACCGTGCCATGAAAGAGGTCACCCCCCCCCATCGTTCACTCGTGATGCAGTCCCAAGGCGGTGGTTACCACAAGGACATCCGCCCCAGGCATCGGCGAGGCGAAAGTTTGACCACTGGGTGGCATAACTAGGGGCCATGTAAGACCCTAAAGGTCAAAAAGGTAAAGATCTCCCCCCAGGAGAGTGAGATCCAGTTTCACGTCGAACAAGAAATTGGAGACGGTTTTGTCCCAACCTCGATGGCTAACGAGGAGCAGATGTTTGACTTCGTGGGAAAGACCGTTTGGGAAGAGAACTCTCCTGGGGCCGTCCTCAAGCTCCCCCCCCTTACCACTCCCCCAGTGGGGGTGCGAGGTATAAAGGAGGAACTCTGAGGAAAATCTAGGTAGTATACGTCAGGCCAGGTGACGAAGTCCTCGGATCCAAAACCGAGCTACCTAGACTGGATTGGTAGTATACGTCAGGCCAGGTGACGAAGTCCTCGGATCCAAAACCGAGCTACCTAGACTGGATTGGTAGTATACGTCAGGCCAGGTGACGAAGTCCTCGGATCCAAAACCGAGCTACCTAGACTGGATTGGTAGTATACGTCAGGCCAGGTGACGAAGTCCTCGGTTCCAAAACCGGGCTACCTTAGACTGGATAGGTAGTATACGTCAGGCCAGGTGACGAAGTCCTCGGTTCCAAAACCGGGCTACCTTAGACTGGATAGGTAGTATACGTCAGGCCAGGTGACGAAGTCCTCGGATCCCCAACCGGGCTACCTAGACTGGATTGGTAGTATACGTCAGTCTCTAGGTGACGAAGTCCTCGGATCCCCAACCGAGCTACCGAGACTGGAGAGGTAGTTTACTTGTGTCGCCAGACCAAGAAGCACCCTGCAAGAGAGGCAGGGCTACCTACCTTAAGGGACTAAGAAAAAGCTCATCCTTGAGCTAAGTCCCTGGTTGTCAAACCAAACAATAAGTGAACTTTGGTAAGTTCGACTTACTCTCGCCAGAGAGATTCCTCATATCCTGGTGCACATTAAACACCAGAGGTATTCCTCGTCTTTGAGGAATTAAGAAGAAGAAGGAAAAGGCTCCCCCTCGAGCCCGTTATTCGGTGGCCACACCAAACTGTAAGTAACTTATTCTCGCCAGAGAAACCCCCCTCCGTCATCCTCGCCCGTGAAGAAGACCCTCCCCGAGTTCAGTCCTCGTCCATAAGGAAATTAGTAACGAAGGAAAAGCTCCTCCTCGAGCTCGTTACTCGGTGATCACACCGCACTCCAAGTAAGCTTGATTCAAGAACCAAGTTCAACTCACTCTCGCCAGAGAGACCACGACTACCTGGGTGTTGCATAGAGCACCGTATTGATTCTCGTCCTTGAAGAATCCCCCCCCCCCGGAAGAACGTGTGGACCCCCCAGCTGCTACCCTCGCCAAGACGACCGTGGAATTCCGCCCATCTACACGCGTCAAGTGTAAATATTTCTGAGGCCCTTTAAACTCCACGAGTCCGTAAGCCTAATTCTAATATTATTGTTTTGTCTAGAGAAAACGTGAACTTAATTTTGTGGGTCAACTAATTTAATTAATTCTTGTTTATAATAATATTTAGAGTATTGCTGTAGTTAAAGTATAAAGGTTGTGTATTCAATGGTTAAAGATAAAATATAAGTTTATTTTGTGAATTAGTGGGCGTTTCTTTTATATCCTGACGTGTTTGGTAAAGGCTCAGTTCATTAAGATATTCTTATAATATCAATATATTAGACACTCTTAGCACTCTTAGAATAGAACAAAAAGGAGGGGCATTCTACGACACTAACTAAATAAAAGAGGTGTCAGAGGTCAGGTCAGTAGGGTTCTTAGCAGAAAGAATTCTACGACATAATAAAAGTGGTGTCAGGTCTAGAGGTTTTGTAGGTTATTATTAGAAAGAACCCAGCAGTGTCTAATTAGGAAAGAGCCAACACGTAAAGGAAGATCAGGAGTAAGAGAATAATTGACGAGAGGAAAATTGGTAGAGTTAGGGGTGGTAACAATATAAAGGTAATTGGCAGGTCAAGTGGTAAATTTGTTGTCGGGAGTGATATTTCAATCAGCATAGTAGTGGGATTAAGGGTAAGTTATGCTGAGCGCTACCTGGTGAGTGGCGGCATAATTATCTGAAAATACAGAAAGGAAAAATCGACGGACCAACACGAAATGGATCCAGTCAAAAGATTTTACCAACAAGCCCAAAGTCTGGGACTTGAAGGCACAGAAATGCATGACTACGTCATGGCAGAATTAAGAATAGATTGTGTAGAAGAAGAAAGAATTTGGGATATAGAAAAAGAACAAGAATTAATAAAGTTTGAGAGAGAAAAAGAGGATATAATAAGAGAGGATACAAGAGAACGTGAATTAATGGAAATATGGATGAACCGGAATAGTGAAGAATCCCGAATACAGCGGAAAATAGAAACAGAGGAAAGAAGAATGCTGAGAGGAGGTAAAACAAGCGAAAGAATAATATTGTTGAAAAGAGAAGCACAAGAATTCAGAATAAGGATAGAAATGGAAGATGAAGAAAGAAGACTAAAGATAAAGCTGGAAGATGAAGAAAGAAGAACTCAACGGGAAAACGAAATAGCGAAAGCAGAACAAGAAGCCGAGGAAAGGAGAATGAAGATGGAAAAAGAGTCAAAAGAGAGGAGAATAAAGATTAAAAAAGAAATAGATGAAAGGAGAATGAAGAGGGAAATAGAACGTGCTCAAGCGGAAAGAGAAGAGAGAGAAGAAAAGGAAAGATTGCTCGCACTCGAAAGAGCACCTATCGAGAATCTCATAGAGGCCGAGGAAGTTGTAGCCCGGCCTGGACCTAAGAAAGGACCATCGAGGGAAACCCAGCCAATTGGGGTAACGATGGAAGAAGTAGGAAGTAGGGATGAGGTACCAGCAGGAGTACCTAAAGGAAACCCTACGAGGAGAACCCAGCCAAATGGGGTTATCTGGGAAGAAGAAGAAGGTAGGGTAGAGGTACGAGCAGGTGTACCTGAGGAACTACCTACTAAGAGAAGTGAGTCAAATGAGTTGACAAGGAAGGAGGAAAGAGGTGCTATGGCTATGCACCCAGGTAAGACTAATCAAATGGTAGACGCGGATGAGTATCCCCTACCCCTAGTAGTCTCCTCCCCGAACGGAACGTCCACGGAGTTACCGCTAAATCGCCAAGTCGTAGTGAGCGCCAAGCCCATTAACGACCTCGCGGGGAAAAATTTTCTCGATCCCCAAAGATCGAACCCAGACACGAGCTTCCCGTGTACCTGGTTAAAGGAGAGCTATGGGACCTACGCTCCCATCAATTATGCCCCGCTGCAACAGGCCGCTCAAGCCTTAATGTTCAATTTAAATGTAGTCAAGTACCATAATATGGGTAAGTCGAGTAGGTTAAAATACCGCTACCATTTAGTAACATACTGGGGTAGACTCGATAACCCGAATGGCCGACTCAGGCGCGGTAGAATAATGGTCACAGAGCACCATTTTAGGATCAGCTACCTCAAAGGAGCCGATAAAGGACAGCTGCTCTATAGGCGGAGACGAAATACCATTGAGGGTTATTTCAGCACCTAATGAGCGTGAAACCATGTTTTCATTTGTTGTTCGTGTAAATATTTATCGGTAGGATTTAAGTTCTCAAAAACTTAGAAATGTAAGGAAGTAGCTTGTTTTGTTGTTTTTTTTTATGGGTAATCGATGAATTAAGGTTTTGTTATGTTCATGTAAAATTGTAAATCGAGTGTCTAGCTCGACACATTGCCGGTGTAAACGCGCGCGTGGGCGCTCATATGTAAGGAAACTTAAGGTATGGGAGGGCTCAAAGAAATACAACTTTGCTAAGCTCGACTAGGTTGAGTAAGTTGTTTTGAGTTCCCGGGAGCATCCCCCGCCCCCCATTATTTTCTTCGGTGGGAGGTGTGTAAGGGAATGGTCACTTCCCCCCCCCCTCGTTCACTCTTGGTGCAGTTCCAAGGCGGTCACCGCAAAGACATCCGGCCGAAGGCATCGGCGGGTCCCGCGTGACCGCAGCACTGCCCCAGACCGTGCCATGAAAGAGGTCACCCCCCCCCCATCGTTCACTCGTGATGCAGTCCCAAGGCGGTGGTTACCACAAGGACATCCGCCCCAGGCATCGGCGAGGCGAAAGTTTGACCACTGGGTGGCATAACTAGGGGCCATGTAAGACCCTAAAGGTCAAAAAGGTAAAGATCTCCCCCCAGGAGAGTGAGATCCAGTTTCACGTCGAACAAGAAATTGGAGACGGTTTTGTCCCAACCTCGATGGCTAACGAGGAGCAGATGTTTGACTTCGTGGGAAAGACCGTTTGGGAAGAGAACTCTCCTGGGGCCGTCCTCAAGCTCCCCCCCCTTACCACTCCCCCAGTGGGGGTGCGAGGTATAAAGGAGGAACTCTGAGGAAAATCTAGGTAGTATACGTCAGGCCAGGTGACGAAGTCCTCGGATCCAAAACCGAGCTACCTAGACTGGATTGGTAGTATACGTCAGGCCAGGTGACGAAGTCCTCGGATCCAAAACCGAGCTACCTAGACTGGATTGGTAGTATACGTCAGGCCAGGTGACGAAGTCCTCGGATCCAAAACCGAGCTACCTAGACTGGATTGGTAGTATACGTCAGGCCAGGTGACGAAGTCCTCGGTTCCAAAACCGGGCTACCTTAGACTGGATAGGTAGTATACGTCAGGCCAGGTGACGAAGTCCTCGGTTCCAAAACCGGGCTACCTTAGACTGGATAGGTAGTATACGTCAGGCCAGGTGACGAAGTCCTCGGATCCCCAACCGGGCTACCTAGACTGGATTGGTAGTATACGTCAGTCTCTAGGTGACGAAGTCCTCGGATCCCCAACCGAGCTACCGAGACTGGAGAGGTAGTTTACTTGTGTCGCCAGACCAAGAAGCACCCTGCAAGAGAGGCAGGGCTACCTACCTTAAGGGACTAAGAAAAAGCTCATCCTTGAGCTAAGTCCCTGGTTGTCAAACCAAACAATAAGTGAACTTTGGTAAGTTCGACTTACTCTCGCCAGAGAGATTCCTCATATCCTGGTGCACATTAAACACCAGAGGTATTCCTCGTCTTTGAGGAATTAAGAAGAAGAAGGAAAAGGCTCCCCCTCGAGCCCGTTATTCGGTGGCCACACCAAACTGTAAGTAACTTATTCTCGCCAGAGAAACCCCCCTCCGTCATCCTCGCCCGTGAAGAAGACCCTCCCCGAGTTCAGTCCTCGTCCATAAGGAAATTAGTAACGAAGGAAAAGCTCCTCCTCGAGCTCGTTACTCGGTGATCACACCGCACTCCAAGTAAGCTTGATTCAAGAACCAAGTTCAACTCACTCTCGCCAGAGAGACCACGACTACCTGGGTGTTGCATAGAGCACCGTATTGATTCTCGTCCTTGAAGAATCCCCCCCCCCCCGGAAGAACGTGTGGACCCCCCAGCTGCTACCCTCGCCAAGACGACCGTGGAATTCCGCCCATCTACACGCGTCAAGTGTAAATATTTCTGAGGCCCTTTAAACTCCACGAGTCCGTAAGCCTAATTCTAATATTATTGTTTTGTCTAGAGAAAACGTGAACTTAATTTTGTGGGTCAACTAATTTAATTAATTCTTGTTTATAATAATATTTAGAGTATTGCTGTAGTTAAAGTATAAAGGTTGTGTATTCAATGGTTAAAGATAAAATATAAGTTTATTTTGTGAATTAGTGGGCGTTTCTTTTATATCCTGACGTGTTTGGTAAAGGCTCAGTTCATTAAGATATTCTTATAATATCAATATATT
This sequence comes from Ceratothoa steindachneri, assembly GCA_963969495.1. Taxonomy (NCBI): domain Eukaryota; kingdom Metazoa; phylum Arthropoda; class Malacostraca; order Isopoda; family Cymothoidae; genus Ceratothoa; species Ceratothoa steindachneri. The sequence continues at coordinate 110,101,903 of OZ018324.1, read as the reverse complement.
AGACACTCTTAGCACTCTTAGAATAGAACAAAAAGGAGGGGCATTCTACGACACTAACTAAATAAAAGAGGTGTCAGAGGTCAGGTCAGTAGGGTTCTTAGCAGAAAGAATTCTACGACACAAACATTAAGTGAAAGTATAAAAAAACATATTACACCCCGAATAAAAAACTCGAAATTTTCTGGTCAATAAAAATATAATGAAAGGACAAAATAACAATCTCACATTTGTGCTTCTTCTATCTCTTTTGCCTAAGGACAACTGTTCGACTGGACTCTTCAAACCGAATAAAAATAATATTAAGGATAACTCATTTAACCAAGGACTTATGAGCTATCGGAAGAAGAAAAATGAAGGAATGGGCAGATATTATCATATTCCAAAGAAAAACATAGTTCGAAACGATTTCCTTACCTAAAGATTAATACTGATGATATTGAAGATACTTTATTACTACAACTATTAAGCTTGAATTTCTTAAGCATTAGACAGCGCTAAGTATATTATAAATTTGCCCCCAGCAAATTATCATAAATATTCGACAGTAGCTAAGTAAAAGAAGGATTCGACAGCATTTACGTAACATAAGTAATATAAGCATTGAACAGCAGCTAAGTAACAAAGATTCCACAGAATATGTCACATACAAAATCGACATCACTTAAGTAACATTAACATTCAACAGCAACTAAGAAACACAACGAAGACAAAAGGGAAAATATATAATATTACGGTTTTTATGGAAAAGCCTTGATTCTTGGAATATTGCAGCCATCCCAAAAATAACCGAAAGAAAAATACAACCAAAAATTGATCAAAACTATGCTGTCATAACAATATATTCCATTAATATATAGAAATACATACTTTAATCTTTCTTTCTCTTCCATTAATTTACGATTTCATCTATTTATCATGTAATTTGCCCAATAATATACAGAAAAACTAATTTTATAAACTGAAAGCAAAGTTTTTCTGTATTTTTTCATTTTTAGAGCATTTTTCAGTGATTTACGGTTATTGGAATTTCGGTAATTTTTTCATATTATGTAATTTTGAAATTTTTGACTCGTTTTCTTTATTTGGGGAGAGGAAGCAGGTTATTTGTGTTTTTCCATGGTGCTTTGAGTGTAATCCATACACTTGAGTTCTTGCGTTGTTTGAAAGTCACATATTGTTCTTGATAAAAAAAAAGAAAAAAAATGTAAAATAATGATTTAAATGCACATTTAGTTTAATTAACTTCGTCAGGGAATATTTCATTTTTATAATTTTGTTTAAAGATGTGTAGTTCCAAGAGCCCTTTTTGTGATGTCGTCATATTGAAGCATTTTTTCTATTCATATATCTGCTATTTTCTTGTCGTTTTTGCAAACTAGTTTTTTAGACTGAAGCTACGACCTAGTACACAAGTGTCAAGATCATATCTGTTTTGGGGTTTTTTTTCACTTCTAAATTTGTTCATGGTTTGTATCTTAAAATTTCAGATAGGTATCTTTTGTAGGTTCCGCGCTAGATGGGTTTCGCTCTTAGCTACCAATGACCCAGCTCTCAAGGTTGTTGGTTTTGGTAGATTATGACTTCTCTTCTTAGATCGTCTTTGTCTTCTTTTACCGTAATTGTTTACTTTTCCCTCTTTGTCTTATTTTACTATATTTGACTTCTTTTACCTTATTTGTCTTCTTTTACCTTATTTCTTTGTTCATATTTTTCTCATTTACCAAATTTGTCATCGTTTACCCCATTTGTATTTTTTACCTTATTTTTCTTCTTTTGCCCAATTTTCTCTTTTACTCTATTTGTCTGCTTTTCACCTATTTTTCGTTTTAGCGTATTTGCTCTCGTTATCTTATTTGTCGAATTTTACCCTATTTAACATTGTTTACTCTGTCTTATTTTACTCTACTTTATTCTTTAAGCCTATTTGTCTTATTTTACTCTATTTGTATTTTTGGTCATATTGTCTTCTTTAAACTAATTGTCTTATTTTAGCCTATTTTCTTCATTTACCCTATTTGTCTTGTTTTTAATAATTTGTCTTTTTTTATCTTATTTATCTTACTTCAGCTTATCTTCCTTCCTTTACCTATTTGTCATTGTTTCCTTCATTTTTCTTATTTTACCCTATTTGTCTTATTTCCCCTTGTTTTTTATTTTTTACTTTATTTATCTGCTTCTATGCTATTTCTTTCATTTACCTATGTGTTTTTGTTTACTCTTTTTCTTTATTTGTCTAATTTTGCCATATTTTTCTTCTTTTAATCTATTTGACTTCTGTTACCCTATTTGTCTTATTTTGGCCTATTTTTCTTCTTTTTCCTTGTTTGACTTCATTATCCTACTTTTATTTTAGCCCTTATGTCCTTTTCTATACTATTCATGTTATTTACTCTATTCATCCTATTTCCCCTATTTGTTTTCTTTTACCCTATCTGCCTTCTTTTACTATTGGTCCTCTTTTATCCTATTTGTCTTCTTTTACCTTATTTGTCTTTTTTGTTCTATTTGTCGCTCTTTACCTTATTTGTCTTATTTTCCACTATTTTTATTTTTTACCCTTTTTATCTTGTTATACAATTTGTCGTCTTTTATCTATTTGTCGTTGTCTTATATTAGGCTGTTTATCTTCTGTTTGACTTATTTTAACCCTCTGTCGTTTTTGCCATATTTATCTTAATTTATCTTCTTTTACCCTATTTGTTTTATTTTGCCTTTCTTGTTTTTGCCATTTTTACCTTCTTTTATCTTATTTGTCTTCTTTTACCCTATTTGTCTTATTTTGTCTTATTTCGTTTTTGCCATATTTACCTTTTTTATCTTATTTGTCTTATTTTGCCCTATTCGTCTTATTTTGCCTTCTGTCGTTTTGGCCATATTTACCTTCCTTTATCTTATTTGTCTTATTTTGCCTTCTGTCGTTTTTTCCATATTTACCTTATTTTATCTTATTTATCTTCTTTTTTATATTTGTCTTCGTTTAATCTATTTCCCTTATTTTACCATTTTTGTCATACTTTCCCTATTTGTTTTTTTATCCTAATTGTCTTCTTTTACTTAAATTGAATTCATTCCTCTATTTGTCTTCTTATATCATATTTATCTTCGATTACTTTATTTGTTTAGCTTATCCTATTTATCTCTTTTTACATTATTTGACTTCTTTCCCCTATTTGTCTTGCTTACCCTTTATGTTTTCATCTTCCTTATGATTTTCCTTTCCTCTATTTGTCTTATTTTCTCCTTTTTGTCTTATTTTACCCTATTTGTCTTCTTATATCCTATTTGTCTTCCTTTTTCCTGTTCGTCTTCTAGGCTAATGTCTCTTTTACCCTATTTATCTTTTTTCACTCTATTCGTCTTCTTCTACCATTTTTGTCTACTTTTCCCCTATTGATTTTCTTTTATCTTATTTTTCTATTTCTACCCTATTTGTCTTCTGTTACCTTATTTATCTTTTTTTCCTCTATTCGTTTTCTTCTACCATTTTTGTCTACTTTTCCCCTATTGATTTTCTTTTATCTTATTTTTCTATTTCTACCCTATTCGTCTTCTGTTACCTTATTTTTCTCTTTCTTAAGTATTCATTTATCAAGTCGTTTCAATTTATAACTCGCTTCCATCTAATATAGTAAGTGGATAAATAGCGAGCGCCATTCATACCTTGCCTGGTTAGCGAGATCCCCCAACTCCATGATGAAATACACTTAAAGATCAGAATGACAATCACTGGTGATCCCCTAAGGTACCGTGGCCGTCTTTGTTGGGGAAGGGGGGAAGAGGTTTCCGAGTTGTAATGTATGTTTTGGCCTCAATCAGCGATAAGGAGGAGCCTTCCTGACTCCGGATGGTTTAGATGGCAGGATAACCTTATCGCCTGAGGGGTATGTGGATATATGATTTCCTTCATATTGGAGCCTAGTAGTTCATCGGCAAGGTTCTGGAACAGAGAAGAGAGTGGGTGTGTTTGTTGTGATGATGGGGAGGGAAATGAGAGCGGCTCTGTGGATGGTTATGCGCGTGTGGAGCTACTTAACATTGTGGGGCTGAATATCAGCGTATGCGCCCAACTCCATGAAGACGCTGAAAGTTTTGTGCGTGCACTCCCTGGGATTGAACCCCTACCCAGCTTCAGCAAAGGACATTTGTGGGTATGGATTCATATAATTCTAACCTAACCTAACCCTCCCTCCCATTACCTTGGGTCCTGCAGATTCTTTCCTTAAAAATCGAAAATTTACTTTACACAAATGCCTTTTCCAGCAATCAATGTAAGGAGCAATGAGAGAATAAGGGAAAAGAAGTCAAGTTTACATGGGGTGATGGGAAGAAGGAATACAGTGTTTGATTATGTATAGTACCATATGCCCTGTAAGAATATATTGCTATCCATCACTCCCTCTTCCCCTCAAAATCAATATTCCTTAACATTTTGCTTGAATAAACAGCTGTGTTCTGAGCTTAGGACGAAACGTTGCTTTTCAAATGATGTTTAATTTTTTTGCCTTGAATAGTTTCTTTGTTATTTCTGTTTGTCATTCTAACAACGGGTAATACTTGATTTAAGCTAGATTCAAATTTTGGGGCTGTAGAATGTGTTCTCGCTGGTTGTTAGAAAATTCTACCTTACTTCCAAGGGAGTAAAATTATTTAATTTCGCAAAGTCGGGAACCGCATTCAAAATTGGGGTGCAGCGCTTAAAATGTGTTTTTACATAGGCACGATTCCCTTTGGTAATAATAATTGCCCTCAAACTTACGAATGAAATGCTCGTAATAAAATGATATTTTCCACCCATTTGCGGTTATAAAATTGTGGACTAGAATTCTTGGTATGTGGGGACACCTGAAAAGGGGGAACAGTTCATAGGGAGCAATTACCTCTGGACATATTAGCAATCCTTTTCCCAGTAAATATATGTTCTTCCATATAAATCTTTGATAACAAGTACACCTAATTGCTGCACACTCTCTCTCTTTCTCTATCCTTCTTACTCTCTCTTTCTCTCTCTCCCTCTCATTCTGTTCCAAACGAACACACAAAAATAAACACTTATCCACCTTCAAACATAAACCTATCTCGAGAACAGGATTGGTGAAAGCTGGTCACCCTCGCTTTCTTAAACAGATAACAACTTTTTTCATTGAGAGACACTGATTATTATCCAGTCAGTCACTGCATTTAATATTTAGTCGCTCATTTTCTCTTATTCAGTACTCTAATATTCAACTATACTCCATCCGACTAGCTTCACGCATTCAGTTTACTTAAATTCAAATCCTGTCAAGGACAGATTGTCAAATTACCTAGAATCTGCTCATCCATCGTCGACTGTCTCAAATTTATCAGACACTCGCTTAATTTAAGTTCCAAACAGTAAACATCAGTATATTCTTTTTAAATACAGATGCGATTTTATTTGGCGAGCTCTCCCCCAAACGAAACCTAAATCTCGAATTTGGATTCGTAACCAAGAGAAGACCCTTGTCCTTATGAAACTAATGACTCTGCTAACCAAAACCAATCTCCTCTCGCTAATATTGATGAGCTTGAAGAGACCCGGAAAAATGATTTTATGGATTGATTGGACAACATCATTATCTGAAGTGACTCGTAAACATTCCCTGGGAGAGATGCGAAAACATCCTTTCATGGAGCTACCCTAAAAACATCATTTTCTGGAGTGACTAAAGAACATCATTTTCTGGAGTTAAATCTCATCAAAACAAATCTTCTCTCACTATAATTGGTAACGCTGGAATGACACCAAAATACCATTTTCGGGATTGACTCAACATCATTTACTGGATTGACCCGAAAACATCTTTTCATGAAGTGACACGAAATCATCATTTTGTGGAGTGACTAAAAAGCATCATTTCTCCAGAGTTTTATCTAATCATTTTCTCGAATGACTTCAAGCAACTCTAGTGACCTTAAAATGGATAAAACATACAACTTGGGCCGACAAGACACCTTATACAAAATAGACAATGCTGACAATTTCACTGCGGTAAACACAGTTTCTGCTATCTCCCTACCAGAATTTCTAATGTCTTCCCCGTAATCTTGGGTTAGGAAATTTAATTTTTGTTAAATCTCGTTCGCATTACTAATAAATGCACTTTCCTATAAGGTAATAGCTGGCATTTCACCCCGTTTGAAGAAGCATGCAATGTTTTCTTACCTTACTCTTTGGAACGCTATCCTGAAGAAATATATTCCCACCACTACTCAAAAATGTGATTCAGGACTTTCTCTCTAAGTCCGTTGTTTGGCGTCTCCCACCCCACATTCCAGAAACGCTCAATATTCTCGCCGATATACTCCTTTGAACCAATCTGCGACCGCGGCTACCCGTGTTCTCAACTGCAGGTTGCATACACGAGTAACGGCCATTGCCAAGGCTGTCCCCCTGCCAGATTTTCAATCACATTTAGATGCAGCACGAGCCCCCATAAAAGGACAACTAGCAAACCTCTCCCGCCGAATAGCACCCTTGGAAGACTTGAAGGACCCATTAAAGAGAAAAGCACCATTCCGGCCGGGCAGCTCTCCTACCCACTTTTATACCAACCCCAATCGCTCTCGTAATTCTGGTGCATTAGAGAGCGATATTTGTTGAGGTCACTGACATTCATTCGTTTATTTTGACTCATTTAACAAAAAACTGTCTATTTTAACCCTTTAATTAAAATTTTCATCACTCCAAAGTTTGCTTATTCTATCTTTTGTTCTCTATTTTTATTATTTTTTAATAATTAATAATTAAAGTTTAATCAATAGTTTATATAAATTCTCTTTTGACTTATTCCATATCTAGGTGCAAATTATATTCTGCTTCACATTTGTAATACTGTTAATGAGTGGTTAATGACGTAGGACATGCTGTGCAGAGTGAAAGAGGAAGTTTAAGAAAGAGCTGGTGATTAAATGTGAGCAACGGTGGCAATTAATTTTGAGGAAGCTCTGCAGAGTACACCAAAATGTATAGTCCATACAAGATTGTTGCTGCCATTGGTTATGTGGTCAAATCTATGATGTCGGTAGAAAAGTGTCGGTTTGATGCAGTGTCTTAGAGATGGTTGTCTACTAGTGAAAGAACACGAACAACTAAAGTAGCGATAGAGATAGTTGTTTCATAGTGAGAGGAGACGATGAAATCAACAAAAGTCGCCATGGAGATGGTTAGCTCATTACGAGAGTTTAAGAACAACTTAGGGTCGTCTTGGAGATGGTAGTCTCCTGGTGAGAGGATGAGAACAACTGGTGTCGCATTTTAGATGGTTTTCTTCTAATGAGGGAAAGAGGTCAACTAGAGTTCCCTTGCAGATGGTTGTCCAAAGTAAACGACAAATCACAGAAGGTGAGTTGCAAATTCAGACCCTTAATGGAGCCGATATAGATATACAAGAATTTATTGTCACAACGAGAAACATCATGAGTCATTAACTCATGCTGGTTGTGAATGAATTCGCTCTACTATAACTTCTGTCTTGGGTGTCTGCTAAATGTACCAGGAGATTCTTAGTGCGTAAAAGTCCTCGCTGTCTTTACTTCTTTGTTACTTTAGTTTCTCTTGGTCTCGTTACTAATTGAATGAGGCCGTCACCTCAATGGGGCCGAAATAGGTGCACACTTCAAACTTCTCTACTCGAATTCATTTTAGGGATTAAAAGGGACATCGCCTTTGAAAGAGTGTAAATTAATAATCATTATAAGTGATAGGGTGATATTCCTTTCCTAAAAGTTGCAAAGAGCCTGTTTCACTGGCCATGGGTTCCTTCATTTCTTGACAGCCTAATACAAATGTTGTTAAGTTTTAAGTCCTGACTTCTAGGGAATTTAGGGCTTAGTTGTTTCTCCATCATTTTTATTATATTTGATCGAAATGAAAACAATTCATAATGTTTGAAATCCCATGTATTGTAAGCCATTAAACGAGTTTTGTATGAAAGGGTCGATTGTGAGCTTGTGATATTGTGCTTTCTGATCGTGAGTAGAATTTTTAAATGACCAACTTTGTATCTAATTTACTACGACGTTTATAAAGCTTATCCATCCTAGACTGAAAAATTCGTATCTTATTTTTATAATTGCAACATTCACAAATCCATGAATATATGCGTGAATTTCATTTTCTTTTCTATGGCAGTTCATTTTAAGGATATTATAATAATTTATGTTTGATTTCATTGTCATTTTCAGCAATTTATATATTTCAATGATCATTAATTTAAAGTTAAAATATTCAGTAATTTTCCAGAGAATGATAATTTTGCTTGGATAAACTTTGATGTTAACCAGGTGTTACATTTTTTACTAAAATTTAATATCGCGTGACTCATAACAAAGGCTCCGGCGTAAAAAGAAAAGCGTCGGCTCTCTCAGTTCTCTCAAAAAGGTAAAATTCAACGTATTGTTAACAAAAGGCGCTCTGGACGTCTTTTTCAGTAAATTCCTTTATTATAAGATAAAGTTAATGATAGATTACCCAAAGTACTAATAAGAGGAATAAGCTACTCCAGACGGCAACGATATTCTCTGGAACTAAATATCACAAATCCCTGGATACAGTATTAGTCCTTTTCCCAAGGTAAGCCAATCATTTATCATTCTCTTTGCTCATGTTATGTTTAACTCATTAAAAAGTTCTTATAATATTTCCTCATTTGGCACAGATAAGTTTATATGTTCTAACCTTATCATCTTTATGAATTTTCGTACAATTGTTTTGTATTTATTCATCATATTGTTTCTATCCTTCCTCTCTATTTTAGGCATTGAGAAACTTGCTTCAGATAGCGCACGCAGTTTCTCCCCCCCCCCGCCTCCCATTCTAAGTTACCGGGTTTTTCCTCTACTCGGAAAGGGCTTAAATTTTACAAGTTTTTATAGAACGTTTAACGCCTGGTTTCACCATTTGCCGGGTCTAAACAGGCGCAAAAAAGGTATTGGGAGATTTAAAAGAAACGCAAACGACGACCCAAGAAAGAGCACCACTTTTCCTTGAGTCACTCGGGTCAGAATTGTGTGACGCCCCTCCAGGAAAACGTCGAATGCTAATTACTTATAGAAATATAACTTTCAGTTTCATTTAATTTGGCTTACAGGATATTTTTAAATTATGATAATATCCTATCTAATTTCTTTTTTCCAATGACGTTTAATAATGGCATCTTTGCTTCAAAATATAAGCAAGAAAAATATTTATTTATTTTGTAAAAACCATCAAATTGTCTACAGGGAGCGTAATTTTGCTCTTAGATTTCCGTAGGTTATCGAGAACACAACTTCTAGGAACAAGTAAACAATAAATAGACTAAAGCTCAGCCTTAAAGTCTTAAAAACATGTCATTCTCACATATTCTCATACAAATTACGGCCCAATATCAGATTAAGTTCAAATCTCTCTGGTTGTACTCTCTCGATGTGCCTGTCTATTGTGGTATTCTGAAGGAAATTTGTGGATAAAGAAAGGAATGGTCTTGAAAAACGCTACATAAATTTTGCTATAAATTCCAACGCGTCTCTATCGTAAAACTCGTTTGAATCGCAAACGCCCCTAGAAAATCTACTCCCATCTCCCTGCTCCACTTTCTTTCAATGTTTTGGGCTCTATGTGAGTAGAGCATACCATATTCTTCTTTAAAATAAAAGGTTACCACTAAATATACACGAATAAATGCCTAACTTTGCGACCAAAGGGGGCGGATGTCTATGTAATAGCAATCTTTATAAAAGGGTGTTCCGTAAACGTCTCTAGATGGCACCTTGCATCATTTTAAGTTAGGAAAATTCTGGTCCATTTTACTGTATGCCTGTATTTGGTCACACGGTCGGATTCCTCGCGAGTAGCACTGTGGTTCCAATTAAGGGCTTTATCAATTATTTAAATGCCTGTTGCTATAACTCAGTTGCTAAAGAACTAGCGGGAAACTAAAGTTCGGAAAATGGTAGAAGGAAATTCCGGTATTTAAATGTCCTTCAGTTTGTTCAACCAGAACGCCAACCTTTGTTAGAGAACTAAGGCATGTTCAGGATGTGCACTGCCTCGTTTTTTTTCAGTATTATCCTTTATTCACTTTATTTTATATGCACATTCCACCTTCACTTGACATAAATACACCAGTTTTTTTTATAAACCACTAATCAAAATCTATCTAACTGTGGTGCCCCAGCTGGTTTACCCTCTTTTTTTAAACAAATACAAAAAATAATTAGCCCATGGTACAGAATCCCCACTTTCTCAACCCAAAAGCCACCACCCCTTCCATATTTATTTAAATGAGGAAGAAAATGTGATCAGCTTAACAAAATTTATGCGATTCGATGGATTTTTTGCAGCATTGAGACGGAGGTCACATTGGCGGCCATCTTTTTTTCCATTTGTTGTTTCAACACTTCTTGATTGGTGGCTTGGAAGCGTGTGTCAGAATTCGAGGGAACAAACATGGCCGAGTGATTAAAAGGCTTGGGTAGCTGGACTGAGAAATTACCTTGGCGTTCTACCCTTTTCAACGGGGCCTATTAGCTCTGTTAGAGACATTCGTGAGGGATTTTATTCCTTTTTTATCACATCTAATTATTTAGTGCTCTATTAAGTTCCTGGCATAATGGCACAGTGGCAGAAATCAGTGGGAATTTGGGTATGGATGTTTACACATATACATATATATATATATATATATATATATATATATATATATATATATATATATATATATGAATCCATTAAACCACATTGAAACAGAAAACGGAATAATTTTTCCTCGCAGTAATATTTGTATTACCTTTTTTCGAAAAAATCCGTGCAGGGAAGCGATTCGAACCATGCACACTGAGGCAGCGAGCACCGCTTTGATCACAGTTAAAAGTATGCCGATAGTACACTATGCTACTAACGGCATACTTTTAACTGTGATCAAAGCGGTGCTCGCTCCCTCAGTGTGCATGGTTCGAATCGCTTCCCTGCACGGATTTTTTCGAAAAAAGATAATAAAAATATTACTGCGAGGAAAAATTATTCTGTTTTCTCTTTCAATGTGGTTTAATGGATTCATTTTTATCATTCTCTCGCGCTACTTTGAGAGATATAAACATATATATATATATATATATATATATATATATATATATATATATATATATATATATATATATATATATATATATGTATGTATATAATTATATATTGCCTTTAGTATGCACATTTGTTCCCAATGCTGCCTACATTTCTCTGGTGTTAACCCCCTAGTTCAAGCTTCACCTTCTCTGTATCACTCAAACTCTTTCCCCTTCGTGCTATGTCCAGTCATGGACAAAAGCTTTAAAACTGCTTTATTTTTTCCTATAGGAAAATTGATAGGCCTACTCAAACGTCGCATCTTGTTTTAATATGTTTGTTTAATAATTTGAAGGAGAAATATACAAAAACCTATGAGCCCAAACCCATTTTATTAATAAATACAGCCAATTGATGAACACAGTCAATATTTATAATGATGTTCCATGTTCTTCAGGACTGCTTCAATTCGTTTTGGCATGTTGGAGACCAAAGTTGTGATAGTATCTTAACAGATATTGCTCCATTTTCGCTTTTTATTTATGATAAGGTGCGCCATCATGCTTAAAATACAGTTATCATCAAAATTGGTCTTGAACTCTTAGGAAAAGAAGCTGATGAAGCAGATTTTCGTACAACTTATGTTCAAAGCAGGGTTCCCGACCAAAATGTTTAGTGCTCCAGTTCCCTTAGATGAGTACCAATCCCTGACTTGGATTGTGTCTGGATGCTTCCTCATTGGCACCACTTAAGCCACGTGAAAGCACTCTCTTTCTCCTTCTAACAACTCAACTCCCAGAAGCTACAAATACACCGAAGGAAGCTTTATCAGAGGATATCACTTTTCCCGTCTTCAACAGCACAGTATGTGTACACATTTACTACAAATGTTGAACCTATCAGTAAACCTCTTCATGTTGAGATGGGGCTTCTTCGCAGCCCTTTATGAATTGAAACCTTAGTCAAAGAGTCTCCGCCTCTGTGTGCTGAAGTGCTCACATCTGCCTCTTTTTAATCGTGAGCAATCTGGGCAAAAGAGGCAACCCGATCTTTGAGTTGGGACCTTACCAGGAGGCAAATATAACCTTTATTTGAAGTTTATGTGGGTTCAAGTAGCACCATCCTGAAGATAGTGCTCCTTGATGCAATACGCTTAGCAACTATGCCCTTGCATTTCAGGCTTCTGTAGTGCAAAAGCTAAAATGGTTGTACGCATTTCTTTGGAAAAAAGAACATTTGTGGGATGGAAAAAGATTCAAACCTTTATTTTTACAAAATAATATCAAGGAATAGATAATAATTAGAGAATATCATTCATTTAACCCAAATTTGTCTTCATTTTACTCTTTGGATCGAATAGTAAAACGGACTAAAATTCACCTCCGAGAGGAACAAGACCAGAGCTTTATTTTGGATTCAGCGAAGGAATGCATTGTTTTTCTTATTAATTTCTGAATGCTGAATTTTGAATACACCTGCAATAATCTACATATTAAAATAATTATTCCTGTCACGTAAACTTTAAAAACGAATAGAAAAAAATATATATATTAGTTTCCAAACATCTTGCCCTGATTCTAATCGTGATAGGATGGGGAATGGCTAGATAGAAAAGAATTAATATAAAGAAGAACTAATATAAAGTAAAAGGTTTAGTGAAAAGTCAAGGACATAAAGAATGGCATGGGATTTTTTGCACTGCATTATACCTATATAAATGTTGGGGTGGGTGGGTACATTTAACCCCTTAGAAATAAAAAAGAGCATCAGTCCAACAGACAGATGCCGGCAAGACAGTTCTCCGACCCTGACATTTAACACACTGGGTGTGGTTCTCCATCCGCCAGGCTGGAAAATAGGCCCAAGGAGAGGCTGAATTGCCGTTATAGGAAGCAACATACTTTTACATCCCTCACCCCTACTACTCTATCCCTCGTTGCCCAGACTACTCCCTACTGTGACTCCCATTCTGGACCTTAATTACCTTATCCCATTTCCTCCCAAATCAGGTGAAATATTATGTCCTACCAATTTATACTTTCTCAGAACGCTTCATACTCACTACATTCCTACACTCATTCCTCCACTACTTCCTGCACTTCTACTACTTCCTAAAATTTGATCGAGTATCATAGGGACTCTGTTTTGGTCTGACATGCCCAAATGATGGTAATATTTTGATGTTAGTAATAACCAATAATTTCATTGCCAAGGTAACTACAGAGAATTTGTGCCATTCTTAAGATAACGATTATTATCTTTTCTTTGTAACTGTATGGTAACTGAGGATTAGTAACCATACAGTGTGGTGTTAAGTGGACAAGAGTCGAGTTTCAGGGGTGATGAAAATGGCTAATTTAATAGTTATTAATTTATTTAGATCGGATTAAAGAGTAACACATTAAGGGCGAACATAATGTCAAAATCTAGGGAATTTACGGATTATTCGCCATAGTAACGATTAACTAATCCTCAGGAATATTTCCGCTTTCAAGTTTTTCTTTGCAAAGGGAATGAGTTATAGTACTTAGACAAATGTTTTTAGCTCTCTTCTTGACCTCTAGACTGCGTTGAAGTTCGTATCTTTGAGTTAGAGTTCCCTTTTTTAAATTTTAGAGGAAAACCATCAAGAATGGAAGGGAGTATACGAGGGAGTGAACATTCTCAAAGAGAGAATGTTGGCAGCGTCTGTCTGAGTTTCTAATGAGGTGAGAGCGCAGATGACGGATTTGGTGCAAATCCTGGGTTTGCTCGTCCTTGTCTGCCCAGGCGCGACCCTGAATAGGAAGAATTATCTCAAATTGGCAGACATCAGGTATAGGAACCATTAAAAATGCGTCCTAGTTTGAACAGCAATATATCATTAGTCCTTAAAGCTAGGAGGATGAATTAAAAATTCATTCGAAAGAAGAAATCCTGAAGTTTTATAAAACGGAGGCAAAAGAGGTTTATCTAGGCCAAGCGCGAGCTTAGAATAAACTTAGCTAATCATTTTTTTTCAGTTCAAATTATTATTATTCCTGCTCTAGCCCCACTAATTTTTATTCTAATTAACTTTAAACCAACATGAATCCCTTACCAACAGCGTATACTCTTTTTAAGCTTTAAATGGTCGAAAATTGAGCGGATAAACAATCAGAAGAACTCTTGAAATAAAGCAACATGGAACGGTTAAGACTATAAATAAAAGCACCTCTAGAAGTAAGAAAATCAAAACTAATGAATAAAACATCGAATTACTGATGGCATTAAATATAATAAGTGGCTGCTGAGACAGATTTGAAGACAAACTCTAAGTACTATTGAGAAAACTGGCTGGTGAGACTGAGTTGAATACAAAAGTTGTAGGAACTATTTGGAAAAGTGGCTGCTGAGAGAGATTTGAAGAGAGAAACTGTAAGAACCATTGAGAAAAGTGGCTGCTGAGAAGGACTTGAATATAGAAACTGTGAGTACGATTGAGAGAAGTGGCTACTGAGACATTTAAAACAGACACTGTAAGAACTACTGATAAAATGTTTGTTGAAACATATTTAAAGAATAAAACCAAAGAAGTTTCTAAAATTTAAATTTAGGCTTAGGCCTTTCATCGTTGATATTACGAAAAATATCATTAAAAAATCTTAATCTCCTCTCACGTTTGTAAGGTGCAAAATAGATCATTAAACAAAAACTTTACATAACCTTAATAATGATAAAAGGAATACCACAACAAACAAGAATTCAAGCTATAGACTTGACTTTTCAGTGGAGTTTTAGTTCCTCATGAGGGAAAAGTGTACATCATGGACGCGACAGGTCACATACTTATCCTCAGGTCGTAAGCGAGGGAGGACCGCACATTAGTATTACCTAAGGGAATATGATGCGTCTGGTAAAGTTTCAACCTTTGCGAACCAAAGTATATGCGGTACACACTGCATTTACTGGATCATGCATAAAAGAAACCACTAACCAGTTTAGGCTTCTAATTTTTAAATTAGGTTGTAAATAGTTTCATTATCTTACTTTTCAAATATTATTGACCATCGCCCTTCTGGAATATGACGTAAAATGCGATGTATGCTCGGTATGGCTCATAGAGAAGCCTTTTGTTCCTATTGTAAACTATCGGAGTGAATGTGCCAAGTTCTTCGTAGTTCATTCCTGGCTTCAGCGGCAGAGAGGAAGCCAGGCCATGGCGGATGACTTTCCAAGAGTACACCGTTACCGATTTCGAAATTTAATCACATACTCTACGGCAAGAATTTTTAACCTTTTAATTTGCCAGTTGGGGGTTAGTAAAGTTCTTCAATAAAAAATAGAACGGAAATCTCTTTACTCGATTTTAAATTTTACCTGTAAGTTACAATAATAAACTTTAAAACTAAATTACAGGTAAAATTTAAAATCGAGTAAAGAAATTCCGATTAGAGTTGGCATATTATGATTATTTGTTTTTGTTTATGGATACACTTGCTGAGCAAATTAAAGCTAGCCCGATAAACATAGAGGCCCACGTAAATCTGTATTCAAATGCATGTGTAAGCTTACAGATAAGTAATAAGAATACACACACTCATTAACAAGTATTTTGAGCTATCCAAATCATTAACGTCATATGGCTCTTACTAAATCGAAAATTCAATTATTTTCTCACCCTTTATCCAGACTTATGTATTTATTCCTATTCAATTTCTTAATCCATTGCATTTCGACAGAAAATGGCGTTTTATAAAACTTAATTATCTGATGATTATTAGCTAGAAATGAATCGAAACTAACTGACCCAAGGCTAACAACTAACCTAAAACTTAGAGACCGATGAACTTCCGCAACGCAAAGGTTTGCATCCATTTTATGGAAGTTAAGGTAAGGTGTAGAGGTCTTTAGGGATTCTGTAGTCACAAATCAGTCAATTGATTGCTTAAATGTTTGATGAGTAGATTGAATAATGTATTAGGTGAATTATTGAATGAAGGCATTTGGGTGGTTTGAAAGAGGTTTTAGATTATAGAAGTCCAGAGAGAGTACTTGATTTTCACTTCTATTTGTTTAGGCCTCACAAATATTTGGCTGTTTTTTTATTAATAATAGGTGTTTTAACACCAATATGCACTCAATTAAGATTCCTATTTTCTCAATGAGGATCTACTGATTAGCGTGGGATCCGAACCACGAGTATATAAAGCGTAAGGAAGCCGCCGGGAAGGTGACCCGAAATGAGTCTTCATCTAGCCACTACCACACTCAATGTAGATTAACTTCGCTAAAATCGTAAGTAGTGTTTTCACTCGGCTAAGCAGTAGTTTTATGTGTGTGCGAGAGGGTGCTACTGAGGAGAATTCGTCCTCTGAATTTCTGGTGCTCTCAAGTACGTCAGTTTTAACAAAACGCTCAAATGATACACCATCGAGGCTCGCTATTTTCAGCAGTGAACGGGAGTAATCTGACATCTTCACAATATGCCAGACACAACTAGGGTAAACCTGTTAATTTCACCTACTGCTAGACGATTAGGTGAACGCGGTCCAGTCGGCGGTATTCGGGGAGGGTTCCGGTCTAAGAGATGGACCTTGACTGGATATAACAACTTTCGCTCACACTTTATGCTCTTCTTATTTGTTCTTTTTCTTATATTTTTGATTTCTTCTTTCCATGGAATTGTGTTTGCTCTTTCATATCAATGTAAGTCACAGTTGACATAAGACTAAAAAATTCTACAGTTGCCACCACGCTCTGTTATCACAAGTCCTTTTATATGAAGTTCTGTGTATGGTTTGAATAGCTGACTTCACTTTCAGCACTACGAACAGATGTGTTTTTGTTTTATTTTTTCGGAATAATTCTTTCTTTTCTATTTTTAATCACATTTCATAAGTGCCACAAGCGTTCATAAGAGGACCTCCAGGCTTCTAACCCATCTCATCATAGCCTCCCCCCAACCGGGATAAGAAGAGAGAATAATACTTTTCATCGGTCTGTTATATTTTGATATATCTGGCTAGGTTCACCACCTTGCCCTGCCTCAAGGGCGCAACGTCTGGTTGGGGAAGCTGCCAATCATATCAAAGTTCAAACTTTGCCCTTCACTTGAAAAGGCATAATTGGAGGTTGCGGAGAAAACAGGTTTGAGCACTAGCACACTGCGGAACTCAGGGTCATAGGAATCCTGGACAATGGGAAATCACTGCAACCTCTGGATTGTTTAAAAATAATCCCTGGAGGTCTAGCTAAGACGACAGAGGGACATGAAACTATATCTGTGCACACGGGGAGCCGTGTAGAATAAACAAAACCGTGAGGGGGCGGCAGACCGGATGTGGGAGTCAGTGGCGGATCGAGGATAAAATTTTGGGTGGAGCTAACCTGAATTCCTAGCCCTGAGTATGCTGAAAAAAGGGCAGTGATGATTAATAATGGCTATCTTCCACAACAGTGATAATAATTAACAGTATTTCACACAGGAGTGAACACTAACTCTCTCAAATCCGATTTTTTCCATACTTCAGGAAATTACGAATTGTGTTTTATTGTATTTTTTGGACTTCAGCTAAGGTATCATACTGAATTTAATAACTATTTTTTTAGATTTACCTGTATTTTAGACATGAATCATATAAAGGTACATTCAATCGCAACGGTTAAAAGAACTGTTTTTTTATATATATTCTATATTAATACATAACTTTCTGAATATCAGAATACAAGTTTGGCTTAAAAGGAAATATTTAGATAAACGGGTATGGTGGGAGTTGATTCAACTAATATCCAGCAAAGAGTCCACCATAAATCACTCCTCGGAGCATCTTACCCAGGCCCATTCATCCATTAATTCTACCATCTCACCTAAGGTAGCACCTATAAGCCGGACGCATAAACCCTGAAAGGAAACAATGGAAAATATTCACTAGACCCAAAGAAAAATAGTGATAAATGCATTTTTCCCAGCCAAAAATATACAGTTCTAAACTTCTATCAAGCCATCCATTGACAAGAAGAGGAACACACGGAAGTAGGAGATAGGCTCCCTTGGGCCTGATGGAAAATATGGAAGGCGCTAAGAGTCCTCGGAGGTCATACTCAACCAGATAGAAAAAGAAACCCTTCACACCATTTTTGCATAACTTGAGGTCAGAGTACTAAAGATGAAAGACCAATATAATGGCTAATTTGCTCTTTGCGACACGAAAAGGACCGCGATAACCTGTTTAGTGAAAATGAAACAAAATACTATAGAAAATTGTACTTTCTGCCCGAGCGCCCCTTGCCGTCATCTGCAGGCGCCTCGATCCCTGGGTTGGGGAGTATTCTGCAAACGAAATAAAAACATAAATAGAAAAGAATCTAGCCTGGTACAGTGTCAATGAAATACTCAAATTCAAAAAGTAAACCAGTGGAGAACAGATTCATATGTTCAAGGCCATTTTCAAATAAACAGAAATGGCAACAAAAGCACCGGAGCATGGAATCTTGGCATTTTATACCAAAGTAGCACCAGACTAGATAGAGAGGGAAACCAACCTTCATCTCTTTCCAGGTCTGTTTCAAGTCCTACGTTCTTGACGATCATCCAACGAGGGACTGTACCTCCCAGGGCAAAAAGGCTCTGGGTGTTCAAGTACAGAACATACATGCATGTGCAAAAATTGAAAAAGCCCCGACAAAAAGTGTGCTAAATGCGAAAACTACCACGGCACTCTCTCAATGTCCTGCCCAAAGAAAATAGGAATTATTAAAAACAAAAAGACTGCCATCCTCAAAGAAAAAGAATGAAGAAGGACTTGAAATTTACGCAGCAGGAACGGCAGCAAGACCGAAACAAAAACAAAAATCATTCGTAAACATAGAAAGGAATATGAGGACGGACCTCATATGTGCATTTTACATCCACACTTCGTCAACAAAAGACTTAACAGATATTGACTAAAGTCGGTCTAAAACCCATGTAGTTCCCCGAGAACCTACCTTCTAGAGATCTATAGCGCATTTATATGACGCCCGAACAAGGAGTATTAAATGGACCAACTCCATCAGGAGAAGAACGATCTGACAGTGAAACCATGATCACTAACGAAGAAATTGAAGTCGTGAACAAATAAATTAATACAACATAAGCTAGAAAAGGTTAAAGAAAAGAAACTGAAAAAGTTCCACTACCATCGATTAATAAACAAATAAATAGAGTCGAAGGATTCTGCAAGGAAAAATTCCAATGTAAATACGATTCGGACTATGACGAAACTGAAATAAAAAAAAACATAACATAACATAACAAAATTTCAGGGACGACAAAAGCCACAAGGGCCTATCAAATATTATCTGCATCTATCTAAACCCACCGACAAAATTCATCCATAGGATTGTGTCAGATCATGCATCTACAATATACAATTCAAACTGTTGAGGTATGGCCAAGTGTACGTGAATATGCGCACACAGGCTCTAAGGTAGGCCAACGAAGGCGACAACTGTTATTATTTCTAAGAGTGCGATTTAAGTAGATAGCAGCAGCTTCGTGACCAAGGAAAATAACAAACACAATGACAAAAATAGATTTTAATACACACGAAATAAAAATAGACAACAATAAATTTATATATATATATATATATATATATATATATATAAATGGTACATAAATGAGACAGACTGAAGCTCCTAATACTAATTAGATAACCGTGGTTAGGGAATGGTTATAATGGGAGATTGAGGGTAATGAATGGTTTACTTCCTTTGAAACTTGAGGGTAAGGTGGGGCAACGAGGGGAAGGTCTTGGTGACCTTGATTACTCACGGGGGGTAGCCACAGAACCCACAGCGGGTGGGGCTACTCTTCTCGAACTTGCGTTTGCGAGATGCGGGACTCCTGTCCTCAGAAGCCACCGAACGAACTTCGAAGGGGGGGGGGGTGACTTCTCCACACGCTAATGGTCCTCTTGTCGTAAGAGGTCACCAGAAGAACTTCGGAGGACGGCTTCTCCAATCCTTGATCCGAAGGCGGGTTAGAAAGGCTGAAGGTGCCTCACAAGACTCTTCTCCCTGACCCGAAGATACGGGTGTGATGTCCAGCTCTTCCGTGGCTTGCGACCTTCACTCACACTTCTTGGGAGAGAGCTGGTCGAATTGCACTCCTTTCGGGGAAGTCGCGTCTAACCGAATCTGTCCGTTAGCCTGCAGTGCGTGCATATATACCCGGAGTTATTCAAAACACAGAGAGAAATTAAGACCATCTTAACCTTCGTTATCGGGCATGATGAACCAAGCGCCTCCTTACGATGAAGTGTCAACGGCTGGGATCAGCAGCCAGACGGGGGCAGCGGTGGGGGCCATAAACGCCGTTCAAGGCGTGTCTACAAAGCAGTCTCCCGACCGAGAGGAAGCTTCGGTTTGAATTTCATGGGAACCTGGCAGCGGGGCAAAAGAGGGAGAGGTCGGAAGTGGAGGGGAGTAACGGCTCATCCTCTCTCCCGAAATACTGTCTTAGGAGGTGGGGAAATAATATTATTCAAAGGGGATTCCTCCACATAAACAATTCATAGGATGGTGTCAGATCATGCATCTACAATATACAATCTGAACCATCCATAGAAATGTGTCAAAAACATAAAGCATTATTATAAAGACTCGTCAAAATCCAAATCAATCATAATATACCAAAAAAACTACATCCACTGGAATGAGTCCAAATTACCCCCTTCCCCCAAAGTTAACCCTCCCTCCCCATATAATCATCTAATCTGCGTTTGAAAACATTCAGGCTTGGACTGTTTACCGTCTCATATGGCAAACTATTCCAGTAATCTACCACTCTCTTGGTGAAAATATATTTTCTAATATCCAACCTGCACCTCAGAACATATTTTAAAAAGCTCAATCATATCTCCCCTCACACATCTTCTTTCAAATGAGAACATATTTAGTACACTCAGTCTATCTTCATATTTAAGGTGCTTCAGAGAAGGTATTAGTTCGTTGCCCTCATTTGTACTGACTCTAGGAGGTTGATGTCATGACTAAAATGTGGTGACCATGTTTGTATACAGTACTCTAAATTGGGCTTAACATACGAGTTATAGAGTTTAAGGATAACCACTATACACTTGTAGCTAACATTCCTATTAATGTATCCTAGCACCCTATTTGCTCTATTTTTTTATTCAATACACGGCTTTGAAAAATTCAATGACCTATCTATTACTAAGCCTAAGTCCTTGTCAACGTCAACTTAATTCAGTCAATGCCCATCCATTTCATAGCTAAATCCCCTATTATCCCTTCCCATGTTAAGAACTTTGCAATTTTTAAGGTTTAAAGTCATCCGCCACTTCTGAGCCCAACCTAATAACTTATTTAAGTAACTCTGCACTTTAAAACTAACCTCAACTTATTTGACTACAGATGCCAATTTAGTGTCATTAGCAAAAAATTGACACTTTGCTATTTTCAGCCTCCCCAAGATTATTTATATAAACTATGAATAATAAAGGTCTTAGAACGGATCTAGGAGGTACGCCACTGATGAAGTCCCTCCACTGTGACGCCCTCCCATTCAGCACAACTCTCTGTTTCCTCCCTTTCAGCCATTCAGCTATCTAATTCAAAACTTTACCAAAACCCATGCATTTTTAATTTGTGAACTACTCTCCTATGTGGAACCTTATCAAAAGCTTTGCTAAAATCTAAGTAAATTACATTAACATTTTCTCCCTTATCTAATTGTTTAGTAACATAATCCATAAAATACAATAAATTTGTTAAACACGAGCTACCTCTTCTAAACCCATGCTGAGCATCATTTATTAACCTACCAAACTCTAGATGGTCAGAAATCCCCTTCTTAACTATCTTCTCAAGAATTTTACAAATGATAGAAGTTAAGCTACCGAACTAAAATTATTCGGGTCTCTCTTCTTCCCTTTTTTTAAAATTGGCACTAGATTTAATAATTTCCAATCATTGGGTATTTCT
Organism: Ceratothoa steindachneri; assembly: GCA_963969495.1. Classification (NCBI taxonomy): domain Eukaryota; kingdom Metazoa; phylum Arthropoda; class Malacostraca; order Isopoda; family Cymothoidae; genus Ceratothoa; species Ceratothoa steindachneri. Next base: position 110,079,891 of record OZ018324.1, on the reverse strand, counting down.
CCAAACTCTAGTGATCTAGTATATATCTTGTTAAGAGCTACTGTAATACTATTTATACCTTCTATGAGTAACCTAGAAAGAGTGTGGTGTGGGCTAGATGACTTACTAGTATTTAAGTCCGATATAAACCCTTTAATTATTTCCATTTTCACATTAATGGTATTCAACACTACATCCTTTGCCTTAAAATTATCATCAATTAATCTATCTTGATTCTCTTTTGTAAATACTGAAGAAAAATGATCATTTAGAACCTCTGCTATTTCCTCATCAGATTCTTTCAAAACCCCTTCATATCTAATCGACCCTATTTTATCACTGTTAGATTTGTTATTAATTCTATAATAGCTAAAGCATTTTCTTGGATATTTATTATTATTTTGAGCTAATTTAATTTCTGCCGCCCTTTTGCTCTTCTTAAGAATCTTATTTAGCTCATTTCTTGTCGAAATATACTTATTTAAATTGTCAAAAGTACTTTCTTTCTGTAATCTCTGGTATGCCCTTTTCTTCTCAGAAATTTTCCTAGCTATCTCCTGATTCTACCAAAATCGCTTCCTACATTTCTTCTTAAAAGCATTCATTCGAATACAACGCTCCTGGACAATTTTTAATATAGTCTTAAAAGTGTCCCACATCTCATAAGTATTCTTCCCCCTGAATTCTGTATCCCACCTAATCTGATTTAGCAGGTTGTGTAATTTACCATAATCACTCCTATAAAAATTTGGAGTTTTTGTGGAGTTTATTGATGTTGTACCTTTCACTATTCCTAAGTTAAAACAAACCATCTGATGATCACTATTTCCCAATGCTTCCCCGCCAGTCAATTCCTGAACCAAAAGATCATCATTCGAAAGAACTAGATCTAATATATTGGCACCCCTTGTTGGCTTATTAACAAATTGACTCAAAATATTATCCTCAAAGCATTAGATAAAATTATAACTTGCTCTATCCCTTCCTATCATATTTCCCACTCCACAAATTTAAATTAAAGTCACCAAGAATAACTGTATCGACTTCACATCCTTTACTTATTTTCTTAATCATTAACTCATCAATACAGTCAGTGTGTCAAGGTGGTCTGTAAAAGGCTCTTAAGTGCATTATCCTATTTTTACTGACCCTAATATCTATCCACAGTCACTCAACTTCTCCTTGCTTTATAGTATTATTTAATTTGAAGAAATACTATTTCTGATATAAATTATGCCCTGAAATAAGGACTCATGGAAATATCAGCAAACTTATGCATTAACCTACCCACAGACCAAGTCAGGAAGAAACCGTGAAGTCAGATAAGATCACCAACCAAATCAGGAAAGAACAAGGGAGGAAAGTCTTCAAAAGAGTAAGATTGATTAAATCGTACGTTACCTAAATATCCTCAAGTTCCTTATCCAGAAAGTTGAAGGATGGAAAACTAAGAAACTCATATATAGCAACGTAATAAGAAAATAGGCACAGATATAGTAATAATAACATAATAGAAAACTAACCTACAAGAAGAATATATAGAAATCCCTATCTATACAATTATAGCTACAAATCCTACCTAAACACGATATAACGGAACAGAAATGGGAACTAGAAGACGACTTGCTTTCTCCGAAATCAAAGATTTATAAGTTCATATTTGTCTATCAAGCTAAAAAGGACAACAGGAGACCTGGTCATATGCGAGGAATATCAACCTCCCCGGCGCTCGTAACTTCCGAACTCTAAGTTTATTAGAATCTTCCGCCACCCGCCACCAGCAATCCTTTCAGGAGATTTGAACGCAAGATGAAAATCAGTGGTATATACAACTCGAACAATGCCAACGGTAAAGCCATGGAAATCCTCATGAATAGGAAAATAGTGTAGAAAGAAGGGCCAGACTTCTCCACGTTCCTAACGAAGAGGTCTTCAACCACTAGAGATACTATTCTGACAAACCCGAACTTCGCATTGAACCTCCACACCTCTCCCAGCACCGCAATACCTTCTGATCACATCGGGTTTGTCATAAAAATCTTCACTTTGGCCATACAAATCGAAATATTCAAAAGAAAATGACTATCCAGAACTAACTGGACTACATACAAAGTTAATCTCGCTGAGTATAACATCAAGACCCTTGACGACAACCCCAGAGAGAAATAGATTCCCACCTAAGAAATATCACAAACCTAATAACAGAAGCTGACACACTATATACCATTAAAACAAATTATAAAACAACTCCGACCCTTCATGGACCTAAAAAATCAAAACAAAAACCCGAAAGAGAAAATGCATTTAAAAAAAGTAGAGGCTAATGATAAACACCAACAGAAAGAGATCAAAAATCATTTCCAGAAAAACCTTTCAAAGATCTTCTTCATCACCCAGTAGGAAATCTAGAACTACGAGATGGCTTTCAAAGAAAGAGTAATAGAGCAAATTAAATTGAAGGATTCTTAACTCTCATCTTACTCGCAGGTAAATGAAACAAACCCTCGAGCAAAGGAACGGAAGAAAGCCCTTCACTCTCCCAAAATTTAAAACACCCCTAAAATATTCAACCAAAGAAGCCCAGGAATTACTGGAATCCCTAAACAACACATTTAAAATGTGCCCGACAATATACAAAAATCACTACTCAAAATCTTCACTATATGTCTAAACACATGGCACTTTCCACCCGCGTTGAGGACAGCAAAAATAATATTCCTCCTAAAATCCGGAAAACCAAAGGAACCCATCGAAAGCTACCATCCTATCTAATTGGTGGAATTTGGAAGCTGCTCGAAACACTTCTTAATGAAAGGCTAAGAAATTTCTTGGAAGATAAGTGTATTCGGAACAAACAAAACATTAGTTTAGAGAACATCGAGACACTGAAACAGCACTGGCCCTCATCGAGATGCTTGAAGTCTAACTGTCAAGGGGTAACAGAGTGGATTTGACACTCAGTGGTGTTGCCAAGGAGTTTGATAATGTATGGGTCCCAGGATTAAAAATAGAGCTAGCTGAGCTCGGTCTAGAAACAAACCTCACCCGAATCCTCGGTAGTTAGTTTTAAGAAAGTAAAGAGAGAATTTCTATAAATAATCCACTGTATTGGATTAACCTTAAATGCAGGGGTGTCCCAGGGAACGTGTCTCTTCCCCACGCTCTATAACGTGTATACGAGAGACCTCCCCATACCCACGGACAACTGTGAGATGTATATTCAACTGTGGCACGGGACAGTGTCTCACAGATTATTACATGCGAACGTAAAAATCCGAGAGACATCGCGCAAATACCTGCTCGCGAAATCCCAAGCATCGAGAAAGCAAACAAAATAAAAACGAAGATGGACAAGTTCCAAACCAGCCTCATGAACATAAAGAAAACACATGAAGTCACCGCGAACAATATCTTGTATCCATATGGCACTGAGTGTGTAAGCGTGTGACAGCGTCTCAAATTCCTTTTGTGCCTATAGCCCTTACAAGAACAGTACATATTATGAACAAATTCTACATATTACAATTTACATGACCAAATATTATATATTACTATTTACATGATCAAATGCCACATACTATCAGCTATATGAAAAAATGTCACACACTTTCAGTGCATTACTTGTATGTGCATAATTATGTGAATGCGCATCTCAAGCCTTAATAAGATTTACATGATACTCATTTGCAAGTCTTCATTGTCGATCCTAATCCACATTGCAATGCGGCACTGCAAAATAACCCGAAATACCTGAAATAGGATTATATCAACTCAAATAGGACAAGAACTCAGAACTCACAGCTATTACAATTATCCCAATCAAGACAATCTTACCAGAACAAGAAAATGGTAAAACGATGAAGACACCAAACGGTGAAAAATAAACAAAAACAAACTACAGTAAACAAAGTGATACACTAAAGTGAAAATTCACAAAGGGGAAATCCCAAGTGATAACTTGAGGAAACAACTAAAACAAACAGACAAACACTCACCAGAAGCAAATAATCAGGTAAAAAAAAATAGCTCTGGCTAAAGCGCAAACACATAGAAACATAACGGCATGAATGCTACAGATTATTTATGAATGCAACAGTGAATAAATCCAAACAAATAACAGATTGGACGGACTACCCGTCAAGTTAATTAAAAAGAATAAAGAGATAATACAAATAACAGAGATAATACAAATAACAGAGAGTGACAGACATTGGCGTTTCTCCAGCGAACTACGGAGAAGTTGCTCGGAACCACTGGGTAAATAAAAGACGAATGACAGGTATAAAAATTAGGGCCTGTGTTTTGGATTCTACGTTAATCGTTAGGTCCAAATAATGGAATATTCCATTATTTTTCTTCTATCCACCAGTTTGTAGGAAGAAGGTCCACTTAGATCAACATCCTCTCTTCTACTGATTTCTCTTATCATTCATGTTTCTTCTTCTCCTATCCCTCAAAAGAACGGCACTGTTCCTTCTCCCTTGGGTCCCCCAAACACGATATGACCTGGTGGCTAAGGGACTTAAGGAGCCGAGAAGGGTCGCCCGGGGGTTCTTTTCCCTCCCTCCCTGCACTGAAGGAAGGGGTGGGGGAAACCTGCTCACGATATTTTTTTCATCTTCCATCAAAACATTAATCCAAGGTTTGAAGAACATATATAACGCATGCCTGAATGCAGTTTACTACATTAACCAACTTTAAGTAGCAGAGATGAAAATAGAACTATAGACCGATTTAATTTTTTTTTTATTTCAGAGGGAAAGTAATAATAAATATTAAATAGGGATTGACGAAACACCTTGAAAAAAATAACCCACAAAACGATCAACAGTAGGGATTTCGAAAATCTCAGAGGACAGAGATGGCAATAAGCGTTATCACAGAAAAGATATCGTAGACAAAAAGAAAGGGAATTGTATAGATAGAGTATAGTATGCAGAGACGTCTCAAATGACTTCGACAAAGTTCATTCATGAATAATAAATGAATACAGAAGAAAATGAAACCTAAACAAATTTAAGATAATACCTATAGGAAGACTCACTATCAGATGTGGTGATCGAATTGACCAGATACCCTTACTTAACCGAATGAAAAGTCCTAGGAATGATAATAGCTACCAGCGGAACGATACCAAGTCTAAAATTCATGTATTGATTCAAAGAACTAAGCAGAAAAACAAAAGGAATCTATACACGGCAATAGTGCAATCAGGGCTGATATATTCAATTGCGGTAGTGTACGGCATACAAGTAAAAATGCTACAGAAGGTACAAAGCAAATAGTGTACCTAATAAAAAACAAGAAGAATCGAAAGAAGAAAACAGAAAGACCTATATAAAAGTATTAAAATACCAGGAGTAAACAAGATACTAGTGAATAGAACGCGCAAAAGAAAGAGAAAAGGTTAAATAAACTAGGAGAAAATATTATTGATATCCTTGAAGATAACAAAGAAGAAAACGCAACCAAAAATACCTAAACTTCGGTCACCGAAGAAGGAGACAATGTAGAAAATGATACCAAAAAAAATTGCGGATTCAAAGTTGAAAATTTTTTGAGAAAAACAAGACAAGTCAAGGAAAACATACCTAAATCATACCAATAATTCACCTAACTAGGAGATTTTATCTGCAACCCCTATTATGGAACAAACACGATTTGAAACAATAATTAACCGAATTGGACAACCCGAAATTACCAACGATGTGTAGAATGGTGAAGTTTGAGAGTATAACACTAGCCCATGCTCCTCCTCCTTACCCGAGTTAGACAACTACAGAACAATAATAACGATTCGAATGCCTTTAAATAAAGTTAATTAAACATAGTTAACTAAATAAATCTAACTACTGACAGAGAGTAGCTTGTTTTCCAAGCACTAGGAAAGGATGAAACAGTTTGACACCGAATAGAAGGATTAAAACAAAAGTAATAGAGATTAGACGGATCTCCCGTCCTCATTTTTGATCGAAAACGATCACCAAAAGAATAAATAAGGAATAAGAATATACAAAATAAAGTAAGCTCGTGGTTCGGATTCCGCATGAATCAGTAGGTCCTCTCAACGTTAAACTGTACATCAAAAAGGATTTTAGTGGTAGAAAGCACCCTATTATTCTTCGCCTAATCTAACCTGAATGCCTTAAAAATTCAAAGAACAAAAATTTTAACTCTCTCACCACGTTGGAAAGACCTTGTAAAGGTCGTATGAAGGTTCCTAAGAATTGATATCCGTTTGAAGGAGGCCTTGACTCCGTTGAATGTCGTTCTAATCAAGGATAATAGTTGCAATTTGAACAAATCTCACATTCTCTCACGAATTCGCTTTGCTTTTTTCCTCTCTTTTTTGTTCCTCTTTTGCCTATTACTAGATCCCCATGTAAAGCTACTGATAAAAAGAAATCCACTCAGTGATACATATACCTTACGTGAAATCGTGGATTGTTCACGATTTCTATAACCCATTATCTTCACATACAGATGTATATTGTAAACGTCTGTTGGTAATCAAGCAACCGCAAAGTCACGATCAATGTACCTCTTCCGAGAATAACCTGAATTGAGTTCATTTTCAATATCTCGTATTAATTCCAGTTAGAAAACGCTTTGGAGGTGTGTTGAAGGGTATTGAATTTGACCTATATAAGGAAGTAGCCTCCTCGGTTCGTGGCTGCAGATTTGGAACGTGTTTTTAGATATGGAATTGTTATCACGACCACCTCACCTAAGTTGAGATAGAGACAGCACCTTGCCTACCCGCTACACCGAACGAAGCGGAAACTTCAAATCAACGTTCAAGTGTTCGGGAGAATCTCCTGAATATTCTATTAAGTTAGGGAAAGTCCGTCGCAATCGTTATGGCTGGTGTCTTTCCGTCTTACTCTCGCTTTATATATAATAATGACTGCCTGCTTTAGACTAAATTTTTTGTATGTTATTATTGATTGATCTATATATCTCTGCTCTTCGATGCCTCTATAATCCATCTATATGTTTGTCTATTCTCGTTCTCTCGGAAAACCTAAATTAAGTCATCGAATGCAATGACACGAGAAATTTGCTAAACTTATAAAATGAATTATATTTTCAAAATTGGGAGAAGATAAAATTCCCTAGTCTTAATTTCACACTTAATTACTTCTTTTGCCCTACATGAGCGCTCTTGAAATGCCATTCACATTCTAATTTAAAACCTCTGATTGTTCATAGCATGAATACGTGGAGAGTCTACTTTTAGCTAAGTAATTCATAGATTTTCAATATAATAAATAGTACAGTTCACGTGCTTTTCCTTTTCTAGAAATGAATATATTTTCTTAGAAATATTCAAACATGTCCCTTTAAGTTATAATAACCGAAATAAAAAATAATAGGTTATATGAAAGAAATTATTTTGGGGAATGATTCTGTAGCTAAATCACCGGATATTCTTTTACAAGCTGATTATGTTATCTGCAAGCTCCGAAATACAGTGGCGGCAACAAAAAAAGTGACATTGAAAATTGGCAACAGAAATCGATACACAAAATCGCTTTCACGATTTTACTTGCCAACAAGCCAATGAAAAGGGGCGGGGCTTATGCCGCGAACGGACGACTCTCCTGAGCTAAGACAACAGAACTGCGCTTTATTGCAACTCAAGTGTCTCGTTTGAGCTCGTACAGTGAGGTTTTAGTGTACGGCGCTCCAGCGTGCTGATTTCCTGCATTCGTAGCTACATTTGACCTGCAATAACTTCTGTGTAAATGGATACAATGGGGCAGTAAAAGCTTTCTATGACAGAGGAAAGCTGTGCCTTGACCCTATTTGAGCAGCGAAAGTCTTTTATTGATGTAGCAGCAGATTTAGGAACCTCAAGAAATACGATTTATCGCCTAAAATGGGCAGCTGAGTTATTGCCACCAGGTACCATACCAAAGAGGAATGAGGGCACTGGTGCAGCTAGGAAGACATCTCCAAGGACTGATAATATCCTAAGGCGTGAAGTGATGTCAGACCCTTCTGTAACCTCCGCTTCAATCAAGAAAAAACACCCAGACCTCCTCCAGAACGTCGCCCTCAGGACCATCCGTCATCGCTTACAGAAGGACTTAGGCCTACCGGCTCGCCGCGCTGCCAAGAAGCCACTTCTTACCAAGGCTATGAAGATGAAAAGGCTCAATTTTTGCAAGACCTATAAACATTGGGCAGCTTCCCATTGGAAGAAGGTCATGTTCAGTGATGAGAACACCTTTAGACTGGTCAGAGGAGAGTCAAAGATCGTGCGTCGTCCCAGCAATGTGTCTCGGTATGACCCAAAATATACCGTGAAAACTGTGAAGCACCATGATAGTGTGATGGTGTGGGGTGCCTTTAGTGGAAACAAGGGTAGAGGATGTCTGTACTTCCTTCCCAAGAATGTAGCCATGAGGGGGGCTAACTATCTCGAAGTTTTGAGGCAGCACATGCTGCCATTTTGGGAAATTCATCAGTGTGAATTTTTCATGCATGGTCGTGCCCCTGCTCACAGGTTCCAGTTAGTAAAAAAGTTCTTTAATGATAATAATATTAGTGTTTTGGAGTGGCCTGGTAATTCCCCGGACCTAAATCCTATTGAGATTTCTTGGAATCTCATGAAAACCAAAGTTCAAGAGACAGCACCCGGCAGCATCAAGGACCTGATTGAATCACTGAAGAAGATCTAGGTTACGATCGACCCCACCTACTTCGCAAACCTGGTTGAATCAATGCCCAATCGACTTACGATGGTCATCAAGTGCAAGGGCAACATGACCAAGTATTAACTTTCATGAAATATTCATAATAAAATATGTAAGTTACATTTTTCTGTTTCATTTTCCCCGAATTGTCACATGTCACTTTTTTGGTTGCCGCCACTGTATGTGGGATGTTTTTTATTAATAATCGCAATGTTCAATCTTCCTGCACACCTGATGTGAAATTTTAGTCAGGTTTTTAGGCAACTCATATTTGAAGTATGTCCTCAGCTTCTTGTTTAATTAGGCTTGCACTCATAACTTTTCTGTGTTACGGCACACTACCCTCGTTGTAGTTGTGCCCCGATGTTGCTATGTATTATGGCGCAACTCCTCGTAGTTGCGTCACTAGGTTATTATGGACCTGGGTTTGTCCAGCTGCAGAATCATGCTCGTTAAGTAGGACATCTTTGTCCTACCTGCACCTGATTTCAGCTTCTTTCACTGTCACCTACTTAACGTTACCTTTCTTTCAACGTTCGTTACTCCGGGTGGGTGCCGTTGCGATGCTTGCGGGAGGATATAAAGAGGCAGGCTTTTATTCGAATTTACTTGCTTTAAACGAGATTTAAATCTTGAACTACTAGCACAAGCTGGGGATATTTAATGGTGCAAGGAACAGAGTTTTGATGGTACGAACGCAGGAAAGGTGAGGTGTGAGAAGACGGGTCTTCTCAGCAGGGAGTCTTAGTTACCCTCGAAACTTAGGGTAACTCACACTAAAATCAGAGTGTTACTCGACTTAAATCTGACCAGGATTTAATGAGGGATTTATCTTGAGGATTTTGAGCGAATGGGTGGCCAGTCGAGAGACTCCCTGTCCTCCTTTGGGTTGGGCTTGTCTTTTATACCCAATGCGAGCTTTCCGGCAAACTAAAGGGATTTTGAGAATCTGACGGTGAAGCCGCCGTGTATTATAAATGGGAGGGGGAGGGGCGAAATGCTGAACCAACTACTTAGCGTAAATCAATGGCGCCTCCGTGTCGCTTCAGTGTTGGTCCTTCAAAACTCTGTTTCTGAGAAATTATATTCATATATATAGAAAAAAATACAACGTTCTATATATAACGGTGAAATATTTTATACCAAAAAATGAAGGTTCTTATGCGCACATGTGTATTCTTTTGAATAAAAGTTCTTATACACATATGTGTATTCTTTCTATATTCTTATATATACAAACAAATACAACGTTCTATATATAATGGTGAAATATTTTATACGAAAAAAAATAAAAGTTCTTATACACACATGTGTATTCTTTTGAATAAAAGTTCTTATACACATATGTGTATTCTTTCAGTTACACAATGAGGTCATGAGCAGCATAACATAAAGGCGCTACTACTAAGATATAAAACAAATCAATACCACCGACATTTCTAAATGACGACGGAAGATATTCCTACTAATGGTATTTTGGACATAAAACAAGCGATTGATATGAAATCCCCAACACTATATTTTAAGAAACGGATTTGTTGGTTGAGTTGCATGTACAAATTGACCAAGAGAAAAAAGGTGAAGTTCAGAAAAAAATAAATATGATTATCAAATGTTTTGATTTTTTTTTTAAACAAAAATAATTTCAAATCGTGAAGTTCAGAAAATGTATTAAAATTAAGACAATTGCTGCTTTTTTAAAGTGTATAAAACCAAATTTTGATGGGAAAGAAGAAGCTCTGAGGATGGTTTTTCCGTAAATAAAAAGAATTCCGATAGAGGTATTTCCTTGCCTTTAGACCAAGAAAATAAGCGTGGATCTGAAAAGACCTAGACCAAGAGAGGCTTTGCTCCTCAATTATCTCCTATTGGTCTAAACATTTAAAAAACGTTTCCAGTACATATCATCATCATCATCAATAACTCTATAATTTAAGAAGGGGATTTATTTGAGTATTTTAATAATAATTTTATCTTAGTTTGGTTATGACTTATTTTTTTATCAAAGTTATTTCTAATAACTCCAATATAATATCAAAAAACAAAATGGTGAAGTTCAGAATTAAATATATGTATCGAAATTTGGGGAATTTTTTGAAACCCAAAGAATTACAAATGGTGAAGTTCAGAAAATTTATTTTTATATATTTTCTATAACTATATCTTAGCAACGTGATATTTTGAAAGGGGGAAATTTAGTTTAGAGTTCTTTTTTAAAATTATTATAATTGGCGAAGTTGAGAAAATTTAGAAAAATATAACCATGGCTGCTTTTTTTTAGATTTTAAAATTTTAATCTTAGTAGCGGGGAGTGGCGAAGCCATTACCTGGTATACTAATAATTTACTCTTGGTCTATTTATTTTTAAAATGGATGATTATTTTCTAAGCCTAAATGCCTCAAAAAAAATTTAGCAGAAGTCCTTTTAAATCAGGAAAAAAACATCCTAGGATTCTTTTTCCTAATCTTAAAATTTCTTAATTAATTACACTTTGCTTTATTTGTTTTTAGGTGCCAGTAGCTATTTCTTGCTGATAAATATTAAACTTGAAAATATATTTTAAAATAAATTCGATAAAACTTTCGAATATACCAAAAAATATCAGCCCATGCCTAAATTTTAATAAATTTTCTGAACTTCCAGATTTGTAATTCTCTTTGTTTTAATAAACTCCAAAATTTCGATACTCATATTTATTTCAGATCTTCAACATTTTGCTTTTAAAGACTTCAAAGGAGCTCTTAGTTATAGCTGTCCTTCGAATAGAAAGATGACTCAAGCTTTACTCGATGAAAATGGACATGAATTTATGTGAAATGATGAATGTTTGAAGGGGGTGATTGAATGCAAGAGAGTGAAAGAGTGATGAGAGATGAGAAAAAGATGAAAGATGAGTGAAGCTGTGTTTGCGGAGTGAGTGGATTAATGTGGAGAAAGGCTTGCGCTGGCCCTATCTTCAAAGCTTATCCTTGCACAGAATTGAGGGTGGAAAGAGTTAATCAGGACCACCATCGACTGTGAGACGTGGCAGAGGTCTGCCGGACATCCTGTTTGTCGAAAGACGCCCAATGTGGGACCCCACTCACAGCTTTTTCATTCAGGGTTGTGCTCTGTAGACCTATTCCAATCAAAGGTACCCCACAGGTCGGGTGGGGTTAGTCTCGCTGAAGAAAAGAACTGTTCAAGAGCTCCTGAACAATGGAACCTTTCTGAATCATTTTAACAATCTGTTGTCTACTGATTATGTCAAAATTGGAATGCAATCGGCATAACCATTCTCTGCGACATCTTGACTGGCTTCTATTAGGTTATTTTGTTGTTAATTGCTTGCCATTTCCGTAAACATCTCTTAATTATCTATTCTGAATGTATTTTCTTATTTTTCTAAAATTAGGAGAGGGAACGGCCTTTCATCCCACCCTCCAAAATCCTGTTGTTAAAATATAGTGTTATGGATGTGTACAAGAAACTTCTTAATGTTTTTAGACTAAAACTGTGGTTGCGAGAGCCAGATAAAATGTAAGGAGGGATAGCTTTTGGTATATTAAATGGTTATATCAAAGTTCTTTCTAAGATTTAATTGAGAAACTTAAAAATTAAAGCGCAGAGCTCATTTTTCCTATATTCAAAGCTTGAATCAGTTATTTCTAAGAGTTGCTTTAGAGTTTGAAAAAGCATTTATTAAAAATTGTTTAACGGATATTTGAAACTTTTCTCCGAATTATCTATAAGAACTAATATTTTCTTTTAATTCTTTACCACCTTATACAATTTACTGCCTGAATATAAGAATGAATATGAGAAAGGTTTGGCAAAAATAAATTTTGAAAATATTGTATACGAATAAGTATTTAAAGACGAAATTATTAATAAGATTTTTAAAAAAATTAAGATTACGATTACAAAAGAGATTAAAAAGAAGTTATTCAGAAAGTTTTCTACTGGGAGAAGATATAGAAAAAGAAGAAAGTAATAAATATATTTCATAAGAATTTGACACTTTAGCAAAGGTAACTACTAAATCGATCCTGAAATGGAAATCGATACTCTTACCTTGGCCGAAGAATCTGCATGCGAAGCGTAAGCTCCTCTTATAAGGAGTGGCAAAGCCGCTCCTCTTGTTAAATTTGGCCGAAGAATCTGCATGCGAAGCGTAAGCTCCTCTTATAAGGAGTGGCAAAGCCGCTCCTCTTGTTAAATTTGGCCGAAGAATCTGCATGCGAAGCGTAAGCTCCTCTTGTTAAAATGATCAAAACAGAAAAGGTGGGCCTACCAGTAAGTTTTATGCGAAGAATTCAAAAAGAGAGGGATGAAGTTAAAGGAGGTCCAATTGCTTTATAAGGTATATGAATCACTTAGCTCATTTCATGAGGTCTGCATTAGGAGGTAACGTATCTCGCCCTTATCTAACTTCGTCGCCAAACGAAAGCAATGTTCCTTGGGAGAAAAAGATTAGCATGAAAAATTTTCCTCGTTTTAAGGAGGTTAAATAGGAACCAAACACGAAATCTTGGATCCAAAAATTAACCAACGAGGTATGGAAAACAGTTTTGATATTAGAAGTCTCAATTCGGAGTGGAATGAGGAAATGCAAAAAGAGGAGTAAAATCACCTCATTAAACAGTTATTTGGGAAGATCTGCGATGGTTTTTAGTGGCATGCGCGATGAAGAATGTGCTTATGTGTTTGATGGGGATGCAAAGCAAGAGGGAGAGAAACAAATAATAATGAAGACCACTAAAGATACAATGATACACTCAAACACCCTCCAAAATAATAAGATCCCCTCAAGACAAGGAGAGGAGGAGGAAATGAGGGAGAATAAGAACGACAATTGCAACAACAATAAAAAAAAACACGACAAGAAGAACAATAAAAGCTGGGACTAAAACAAAAACAGCAATAATAATGATGTAAGCAACATCAATAAAAACATCAAACTATGGGAGAATGCCTGAATAAATGAGACTACTTTATTAGTTAAAAAAATGTAACCAATGATGGCAATTCGACCCCGTGTAAGGCATGGCGGTATGAGAGAAGCATGAAGAAAAGAGATGGATGATTGGAAGGTGGGTAAAGTAAGGGATGATAAAGATGAGAATAACGAACCTCGTGAACCTTGGAAATTAGAACTATATTACCTCACTCCTACAACCCGATCATGTGGAGAGTTGCGCTCACGCCATATCCGTGACGAGAAAAGACTATGTGCGTGAAAGCATTTTCGGATTATTAGTATTTCTCAAGAATAGGAAGATAACCAACGAGGGAATATCTCAGAAAATTAGTAATCAGAGATTTGTAAAGAAGGTAATGAAGACAGAGGCATTGGGGCTCGGAGTGTCCGCAATACTTGAGATGTTAGTTGCAGCATAGCTGCCACTGTTAATGGCGGATGACAGATGGGCGCTTAAGAACCACTGCTACAACACATGATACTCTTTACCTGGTCTATGACCATGGGACTCATTTTGAAAAATGGCGGTTTATTTATACTTATTCTACGCATATTATGAATAATATTGGTTTATTTGTACTTGTTCTACGCACTTTTCGATTAATATTGGATTAGTTATACTTGGTCCTAAGCATACTTTGATTAATATTGGATTATTTATACTTGAGTACACACATATTGAGTAATATTGGTGTATTTATACTTGTTCTACGCACATTTTAATTAATAATGGTTTATTTATACTGGTTCTACGCACATTTTGATTAATATTGGTTTATTTATACTGTTTATACGCACATTTTGATTAATATTGGTTTATTTATACTGGTTCTAGGCGCAGTTGGATTATATATAGGCTTATGCTTTTTCTAATCAAATTTTGATCAATATTTGTTTATTTATACTTCTTTTACGCATATTTTGATCAATATGGGATTACTTATACTTATTCTACTCACATTTTAATTAAATATATGTATATTTATACTTGTTCTACGCACGTTTTGATTAATATTGGTTTATTTATAATTGTTTTACTCATATTTTGATTCAGATTGGTTTATTTATACTTGTTCTACGCACATTTTGATTAATATTGGTTCATTTATACTTGTTCTACGCACAATTTGATTAATATTGGATTATTTATACTTCTTGTTACGTACATTTTGATTTATATTGGTTTATTTATACTTGTTCGACGTAAATTTTGATTAATATTGGTTTATTTATACTTGTTTTTCTCAGAATTTTGATTAATATTGGTTTATTTATTCTTGTTTTTCTCAGAATTTTGATTAATATTGGTTTATTTATACTTGTTTTTCTCAGAATTTTGATTAATATTGGTTTATTTATACTTGTTTTTCTCAGAATTTTTATTAATATTGGTTTATTTATACTTGTTTTTCTCAGAATTTTTATTAATATTGGTTTATTTATACTTGTTTTTCTCAGAATTTTGATTAATATTGGTTTATTTATACTTGTTTTTCTCAGAATTTTGATTAATATTGGTTTATTTATACTTGTTTTTCTCAGAATTTTGATTAATATTGGTTTATTTATACTTGTTTTTCTCAGAATTTTGATTAATATTGGATTATTTATACTTGTTTTTCTCAGAATTTTGATTAATATTGGTTTATTTATACTTGTTTTTCTCAGAATTTTGATTGATATTGGTTTATTTATACTTGTTTTTCTCAGAATTTTGATTAATATTGGTTTATTTATACTTGTTTTTCTCAGAATTTTGATTAATATTGGTTTATTTATACTTGTTTTTCTCAGAATTTTTATTAATATTGGTTTATTTATACTTGTTTTTCTCAGAATTTTGATTAATATTGGATTATTTATACTTGTTTTTCTCAGAATTTTGATTAATATTGGTTTATTTATACTTGTTTTTCTCAGAATTTTGATTAATATTAGTTTATTTATACTTGTTTTTCTCAGAATTTTGATTAATATTGGTTTATTTATACTTGTTTTTCTCAGAATTTTGATTAATATTGGTTTATTTATACTTGTTTTTCTCAGAATTTTGATTAATATTGGTTTATTTATTTTTGTTTTTCTCAGAATTTTGATTAATATTGGTTTATTTATACTTGTTCTATGAACATTTTGATTAATAGTAATTATTTATAGTTGTTCTATGCACATTTTGTTTAAGATTGGTTTATTATATCTGCTCTACCCACTTTTTCATTATTGGAATTTTATACTTGTTCTACGCATATATATTTATTAAATATACTTTTATACATTGTTCTTCGCACATTTGGCTTAATATTAGTGTATATATACTTGTTCTACGCGCATTCTGATTCATATTGTTTTATTTATACTTTTTTACCCACATTTTGATCAATATTGGTTCGTTTATACTTTTCCACGCCCGTTTGATTAATACTGGTTTATTTATACTTGTTCTACGCACATTTTGATTAATATTAGTTTATTTAGACTTTTTCTCCTCGCATTTTTATTAAATATAGGCTTATGCTTTTCTACACAAATTTGATTAAATATTGGCCTATAACTTGTTTTACGCACATTTTTATTAAAGATACGCCTATTCCAGTTCTACGCACATGCAAATTAAATATAGGCCTATAACATTTTTACCAACATTTAGATCAAATTTAGGCTTCTATCTGTTCTACGTACGTTTATAACTGTTCTACTCACATCATTTTTATTCCCAATCGGCAAAAGTTCCGTTGACGAAAGTTTTTTAAATTTAGGTTCGGTTCGTGGAAACTTCAATCTAATCACAAAAATGAAGTTCCACGCGTAGATGGATAAGAACATCGACTTTGGAACCCACAGATGTTTCGTTTCTCTTCATTAGAACACCGTCAGTGAATTTCTAAAAAGTTCAAAGAAATTATTAATTTAAATTTAGGTAATTTAAAATTAATATTGCCCTACAAAATTCAATATCTAAAAACTATAATTGGTAAAGAAAATAAATAAAAAAATGGCGAATGAAAAAACATTGTCCATTACCAAAATATAATATTCTTCCAATAAGTTGAGCATAACAATAAATTGTATTCTTGATCTCAATGTGAACATTTTTAGATTGGCAAAATAAATAATAAAATATTCAGAGCCTTTAAATTTACTTCTGATGGGACCTAGTTTAAAAACGAAATTAGTATCCTACTCACTTTATGTCTAAATAAATAAAAACTGTTTCCAGCAAGCTATATACAACTAATCGCGTATACCCTTTACTATAAAAAGGTATCATTTATTCTAAGCTTCCATATATTTATCCCCCCTATCTCATTTTGGGATACTTCTCTTAAGAAAGTTTAAGAAATTTTCTGCAACATTGCAAATTTATTTTCAGGACTATCAATAATAATTGATTGGATTAATTTTTTTCTTTAAAATGATTATATTCTTCTGATGTTGAGTTCATCTGTGGTCTATGCGTTTAAGTTTGTACACAGCCAAGCCTTCTACGAAGCTCAAACTAACCTAGAGGCTCAGTGAATCCAGGGACCACTAACTAGACTAAATTTCACGAGTATGTATGTATAATTTTTTCTATCTGGAATCATCCATAAAATACTGGTCACTTTATTTCAAAAGAAAAATCTTTCATCATTTCTAGTGCACCTTTGATTATGACTGTGAAGATATTAGTCCCCCCCTACAGTCATGGCCAGAAGTTTTGAGGCTACTATATTTTTCCTATAAGAAAATCAAAAGAACTAATCTAACAATGCATTTTGTTTTAGTATGTGTGTATTTAAAGTGGATGGATAGGTATACAAAATTATTGCCGAAACACATTTTATTAATAAATACAGTCAACTAATTCGAACAGTCAATTTTTACATTGATTTTCCCTTCTTCTCAGGAATGCTGGAGACCAAATTCTTGACGATATATTTACTGATATTGTTCTATTTTTTTTGTTAAATAAGCACCTGAAACCTTCGACAATTAGATGGGTTCTCTTCATCAATCGCCAGTTTGTTTATCACCCACAATTTATCTATTAGGTTCAAATCTGGCGAATTCCATGGTCCAAGTATAAAAAGTTCAATGTTCTTTTCAGCTAAGAACTTTGATATTGCTTTTGATTTGTGACAGGATGGGCCATCATGCTGAAAAATCTAGTTATTGCCCTCCAAATGGTCCTGAACTATTGGGAAAAGGAGTGGATGAAACACGTTTAGGTACCATTTTGAGCTCATGGCAGTCAGTATCCTTGGTAAAATTGTTAGTGACCTAGTTACCTTTGATGAGATGTAGCCCCAGACATGTAAAGAGTCCGGATCTTTTATCGTGAGCACGAAACGAGACTCGTGAAAGTGCTCCCCTTTTCTCCTTCGAACGAGGAATCTTCCACAAACTAGAAACAAATGGAAGGGAGTTTCATCACAGAATATCACTTTGCCCCAGTCTTCAACCAGTATATTCTTTATATTTCCAAAGCCTTTTTAAATAAACTTGCAATAGCTTAAATATTAGAATAATTATTCATATCATGTAAATTTTAAAAACGAATGAAAAAAATATAAATATAGATTAGTCTCAAAACTTTTGCTCATCGCTTAACCTTTTGATTTCTCAACTCGACTTCTTATTTCTATTACACCAACTTAACTTTGGGTTCCTTTTTCTTTCACCAGATTTATTCTTGACAAAGACTTCTCTATCTAAGGTAATGGGTACATTTCTCTTGTTCTTTGTTTTTATATTGTAAAAAAAAAAATTATTCCTCTAATCTGTTTAATCTTTTGCAATATTTTGAATTATTTTCGTTTACCAATTATAGTTTTTACTCATTTACTGGATTTTGTAAACCAGTGAAAATCTTTACTTCACCAGATTTTTGCTTACTAATTTCTTCTATCTTTATTTAGAATCAAGGAGGAGTTCCAAAATGAGAGACGAAACGTCTGATTAATCCAAGTAAATGTTCTTTTTCATCTACTGTTGGGTCTTCTTTTTCTCGCTCAGGATAATGGTTCTTTATTTAATTGTGATCGGTAGTTGTCTGTAGTCTTGTCTCTTGTTTGATATCACTATTGAGCCTTTTTTAAACTACAGATATTTCTGATAATTGCTACCCATCTCCCAATTTAGTCCAACCACATTTAAACTATGGAATTTGCTCCTCAGGCGCATGTAGGAGTAATATTATAGGGCTAAATTGACCACTAAATCTACCAGTTAGGAAATAACGAGGCTCAATTGATGGTTGCATATCAGGAAATGAGGCTATGTGCTTATTCCAATGGAATGATAGCAATATAGTTAAAATGACATCATCTGTTTACGGCTGGTGCAAGATTGGTAAGAAATAAAAGATAAAAGTTGATGTTTCACTTCCACCTCTTGTCTCATATTACAATAAATTATGGGGATCGATAAAGTAGATTTTTTGTCACTGTTTACACAAAAAAAAGACTCGCAAGGTTATTTTTCTCTTAATTGATCTAGATGTTGTTACATCATGCCTCAAATATTAGGGCGATTGTAGGTTAATTGGCAATGCAAGCGGAGAACGTATTGCCCTCTTGTCATTTAGAATAGCTTTAGCTGAGTGACTGATAACGGTAAACCAAACTCTAAATATATTACAATACTTAGAAAAGGCTTAAAAAAGAGAATTATCTCCCCATATAAGTCAATTTCTAGAATGGCGTCAAAAAAAGGAGCTGTGACAAAGGCGAAAATGCTTAAACAAAAATACGTATGTGCTTTATGTTCATTTTAATGCGTCATTATCATTCAACAAAGAAGGAAAATCTTTATTGAAGTATCATGAGTGATTTTATATGAATTTCTTTGTAGCGAATAGATGACTACCTTCGAACCCAGCTCTTAATGAGAAAAGATTTGTTTGTTATTATTATATTTTGTAGAAATTCCCCTTTCTTTACTTCCTTTTTTAAAATTTTTCTTACCCCATACGTTCTCCAAATTAATTTCAGCTCTGTTTCTCTACCTTATTATTAGTACATTTTAAATAAAGTTTATTATTAGACCTAAATCTTATTAATTATCCATTCTGATTATATTGCATTTTACATATATCATATCTTTACTATATATGCAATATAACAGAATGAATAATTAATAAGATTTAGGTCTAATAATAAACTTTATTTAAAATGTACTAATAATAAGGTAGAGAAACAGAGTTCAAATTAATTTGGAGAACGTATGGGATAAGAAAAATTTTAAAAAAGGAAGTAAAGAAAGTAGAATTTCTACAAAATTTAATAATAATAAACAAATCTTTTCTCATTAAGAGCTGGGTTCGAAGGCAGTCATCTATTCGCTACAAAGAAATTCATGTAAAATCACTCATGATACTTGATCTCAGTGTTACATATGCATATAACATTTTGTGATTTATGAAACCTCCTTTTCCTTTTTTCTAAGAGGATGTTAACTCACAACGAACAATAATTCATAACACAAAGCGATTCAATGACGTTATTTTGTATGTTTTCAATCTTTTATCGAATTAAGCCGCATTCAATACCGATTATTTAATTTGCAGAATTTCAATAATTAATTTTAAATGTTATACATCTATAATTGCGATATGCATTAGCTTCTATACGGAAATTTACTAAAACTCACCCACAAATTATACCGCAATATAAATATGGAAAGTATAAGCATTAACAAAATTTATCAGACATAGTGTAATATTTTTCAAATACCTTAGTCTAATAAATATATTAGTTGTTTGATAGTGGCAATAAAGTATGATTTTAAAAAAAATAGAAGAAAATGAAATGGTTTGTTGCGTTCTTGCCTGCAGACATTGTGTAACATCTTACCATGTGTCGAAAGAAAATAATCATGAGTAATAATAAGGTTTTCATATTGAATAATTATCAAGTAACTGGTGGCATTTCTTCTCTCACTGCCTTCCCTAGCAAGAATTCAAAGAGTAAGAAACTCGAGCTCTCTTCTTCACCAAAGCTTCTCCACCGTTTCATCACGTGACGAAATTCTCTCTATTTACTCTCTCTCTCTCTCTCTCTCTTTCTCTCTCTCTTCAAATCAAATCACCCGTTACCATAAACATATCTATCCCCTAATCATATACAATGTGTCTAGAGATTATATGCAATACCTCTTTAGCGTCTCATCATTTTTCTTGAAACAGTTTACAAAATATTTTTCTTTTCAGATACGTTTATGAATGTAATCAACACAATTTATTAGATACTCACAGCACTATCTCAGATATTATAGTCATTTTTCTCAAATTCGATTACAACAAACGTCCAGATATCTTTTGCAAGAAACCTTTTCTGAAAAAATTGCCAGGAAAAAGGAACTTTACCAAGAAGAGAAGAATTATATTATGAAAGAAATAGATAAAAGTCTTTACTGCAAACTTCAATAGATTTAAGCATCACCATTGCATTAGAAAGACAAATGCAGGGAATGACATTTAGTCGAGAAAGATAGGCGTTCAACCAGAATTTTCAGCACTCATTTCTAGAGATATTTCTCAAATAAAAAGAGAAGTAGATAAGAACCTTGATGCTAGCAGCAAGGTCATTTTCAAACTGCTGATGCTCGTTTCGTCACTAGAGATACAGGATGTAAGGCACTCAGGAAATCTTCAACCATTTGGGATGACGAAAAAGCCGTTAATAAGGAAAATTGACAAGAAAAAGCGCCTATTGTAGGCCCACAAATAGATGAAAACTGATATTACGAGTAACAAAGTTACCTTCACTTATGAATCAAGAGTAACTTTGGAGTTTCGGCTTGATCGACAATGGCCGTCAGGTGAAGCAGCCCACTTAGCGACAACAAGGAGAAGTTGGATCGATGATTTGGGCTATACTTGTTAGATACAAAGTAGTAGGACCATTTAAAGTGTATGATGGATTCAAAATGGAGTCGAAGGCGCACGCGAGTTCGTGGCGAAAAACTTCTGACCTTGATTCAAGAGACAGCCAGTGAGGATGAGGAAGTAACTTTTTTTGATGAAAAATAATGCTCTAGTCAAGCGTCCAATTCTTTAAGAACTGGTTAGAGTAGAAATGACTTTTAGGAGAATCAATCATGGACTGGGCTCTCATCAGTTGCGACCGTTAATCCAATAGAATACTTGTGAAGTCTGATGAGGACAGACGTTTGCTCAGATAGCTGGCCATTTAATAACAAAATTAACCATTGGGAATCCATCTAAGATGTTACAAGAAATATTTATGCTGATTACATAAAAACTTTGATTTCATCAGTAGGTAACAAACTGTTATAAGTTATTCAAAAGAAGGAAGGGCTCATTTGTCTAGTAACTCATGAATAGTTCTTATTTAATATTATATTTGATCTAATTTTCTTCACTATATTATCTTAAAATTAATTCTTAAAGTCGTTTTAGCTTGTTATAATTTGTTAGTATATTTGTTTATATATCTAGGTTGAAATCTATGTATTCCTACTAATTAAAATATCCAATCCAATAATAATTTGCCCTATTTTCCTCTCATAGGACATTAGATTTCCTCTTTTTGCATAACATTTTGGCTTGAGTGTCGTAACTACATAAATAAACTTTAGACAAAAATGGAGCTGTTTTCAAAGAGCTTCGGCTATTTTTATTATTTGTATGTAATTTCTAGACGTACTTTAAAGGTAGATCATTAACTACCTGAATTATACACTGGTTTGCGCTGTTTTCAATTTCTAGCACATAATTTCTGATTTTGGGCCAGGTTTTATGTTGAATCTGAAAATCATGCTCATTTTATTTAATACGATCAAGTTTTTGAGATATAAGAACATGTCAGAAATTCCAATATTCCGATCTATTTGTTGGCGAATTTACACACAATAGTAAATATTTAAACTGATTTATTCACAGAAGGGTTACAGAATGTTCTAATTGATACCAAGAAGAGTTCAAGATTCATAAAAGCTACTCATGGATGAATGCTCTCTTCAGGGACTTCCAATTGTGCCTAGTAGATACTAAATACCTTTTCATGCACCAGAAGTAGTCAGCCAGAAAGGTGACATCCCAAAGACCTTGGTAGCGCTCTTCCATCACACGAATATCTTGGTGAGAGAAATTACTTTGTTCTTCACTGAAGTCTCCACAATTCTCGCGAAAATAGTCCAAGTGTAACCGAAAGAAGTCCATTTTCACTGACATGCGTGCATCAAGTTTGCAAAAATTATCCATTAACTCATCAACGGCCTTCTCATACTGATTAGTTGTGTGGTTGCCAAGGAAGTTTGCAATGGCTGACTTAAGGGACAACCAGGCAGAGAGTTCATCATGATTCAGTGCTTCATCAAAACCGGTGTCCTTGATGAGCTCCCTTATTTGAGGACCATCAAATACACCCAGCTTCAGTTTTTCCATGCTGACTCGTGGAACCATCTGACGAAGGAAAGCCAATCATCTACATTCCCTCTCCATTGCCTTGAAAAAGTTCTTCATCAAACCGGGGTTGATGTGCAGGGGTAGAAGCAATATCTTGCTCGGTTCAACCAGAAGGTGGGAAAGAACGTTGTGTGAACCGAATTATAATCCTTGTCTTGATGGCCAGTCTTGTCTGACATAATGCTGGTCATCAGCCCGACTGTCCCACAAGCACATAAAACATGGCTACTTTTTGTACACAACTTGAAGGCCTAAGATGAGTCCAACAACTTTAACATATCCATAGATCAGCCAATTGTGTTCCTGGTAGTTAGAGCAGACAACAGATGGTCCATGCTGTTGCAGGTTTCTTTCATTGCAGCTGAGTGTCCAACAGAGATAAATGAAAACTTATTGCTATTATTAAGAAGAACTGCCTTGAAACTTGTGTTATATGAGTCAATAAAATGTATCCATTCCATAGCATCATACTTCAGGCCCATTAGGTTGGTCAGATCAGCAATGTTATTACAGTAGACCAGTAAACTAGCTTCATCAAACGAGAAATCTTTTTAAAATTCTTTCTTGAGCGTCTCAATACCAATAGAATGTTGTCACTGGTGCCAGTAGATATTCTCTCGAAGACGTGAACTCAATATCTGAGCAGATTCTTTGGAAAGGTTCAGGTCTCGTGTCAGGTTGTTTAGTGCGTCTTGATTAAATGTCACCAGTAGATTGCCTACTTCTGACTTGCATGCATCAAACTAGGCTGTCTCGGTAATGACACTAGCTTCGGAATCAGAGCTAGAACCCATGGTAAAATCAGGTTTATGAACAGGGAGATCTGGGCCATACACGACTGGTTTTATAGCAGAAGAAACATTGGGGTAGTGAACACGGTGCTTGTTCTTGCGATTGATGCCTTTCAAATTTGTCATGCAGAAGTAGCAGTCGGTGACGTGATCTATTCATTCCCTCCACACCATTTGGACACCAAATGGCATACTCCTCCTTTTATTATTACTTCAATCCCGTAAATTTCCACACATGTTTTACAGAAAATATGTAGAGCAAATGGCTTATTCTGTTACCTCTTTCACAAAATCCGTGATTTTGGCTTGACGGTCTGGAAAAGCGAAATGTCTACAGATGTGACATAACCTATTCAGATGATTCATACACGTACGATCCATTTTAATGAAAATCTAAACATAAAAAGATGAATAGAATACGTTATGTATTTTTAGTCATCACTAAATGTGACAAAACAGAAGAAATAAACGGTTGGATGATAGCGCTAATTTGGAATATACGTTCTAATATAAATCGAGCATATCTTACAAAGTAACCAAAGCAATCTAATTATATTCTTAAATTCAGCATACAAAAATTATTTTAAATCAGTTGGAAAATCTCTGACCTTTGAAAAAAAGTTTTGAAGCGCAGGCCAGTGAATGATTTCCTAATACGCACTAATAGAAAAACCTGGGTAACATAATTTAGTCATCCTGAGGTGATTTAGTTTAAGAGCCAGAAGTGTTCTAGTCTAATAACAGTTAATAACAGTTATTTCAGCAGACCACAGACTTTGTAAATCTGTAAGCACCAGATGACAAATGTTCTGTACTGTACTCTTTCCTCACTAAGAAAGTAAACGGCTATTTTCTTCCAATTTATTTCTTCTTTTTAATGTGTCTCTTTGAAAATCTTAGTTTATGCATGTATTTGTTTGCGCCTACTTGTTTTTGTATAATTTTATGCTTATTTCCACATTCATTAGTACATATGTATTTTTGTGAGCGTTTTGTTTTTGTAGACCTTGTATTTGCTTTTTCTGATTTCTCCTTCCAGATGCCATTTAGCTCAGATAAACAATTATCTCCATGACAACGTGTGATGCCCCAAAATGGACTAAAAACATATTTTTTCTTTTCTTTTTTCTCTTAATTTGGGTTCTGACTTTTGAAATTGTTTTATATTTCCGTTTTTCTTTACTGAGAGTTTTACTTGAAGTTTAACTGAAAACGAAAGATTGATCAGTGCCATTAGTTTCAAGGCTTGCTGTTAGATAGAGGGCTGATAGGGCGTTAGGGTTGAGGTTAAATTGTAATTATGGCTTATGAAAAGCGAGGTTCAGCAGCCACTTTCCTCTGGGTGACAGGTCAGTGTCGTTACAGAAAGAGGCTGATTGTTTTTTCTTATATACTTTCAGTTTGAAAATCAGAGTCACTTTGAATGGCGCCATCTTTTTATGGACGAGATAAAAGCTTAATTTAGAGTACACAACACAGTTATTTGGGGATAAACATAGCTGCACACACATATATATATATATATATATATACCAACGTGGTCATGCCCTGGTCAGAAAAGTACATACTAATAGTATTTTTTATCGCTTACAATTTAGAAGAGAAGACCATCGAAAGAATCTGCATAAAACAAGTTTGTGCGGAGGATTATTGTGCCTAGACAGTGTAGGGGAGAGGGGGCTATTATAATACAATGGTAGATTGATGCACTGTTATTTTATTCACTATATAACCAATGATTTTGTATTGGTTCTCTGGACGCGCATGTACCACTCTCGCCTGCAGTGTGCAGCCGTTACTGGCTACATTGGACAAACCTCTACAAACCAGGACAAAGTCTCGATTTCAGACCCCTTTAATTAAGAATTCTCGCCTCAAAAAAGAGCTTTATGCAACACCTTTGCCAAAATCGCAGCCCAACAGATCTCACCGGTTATTTGAAATGGCAGTGATCTTCCAATACATGATTTACCAATCTTTTTTAACTACACTTTTATCGTAAAGTGGTTACATTGAGATAATAATGATTCGGAAGTTTATTAGCAAAAAAATGAATGCTAAACAAAACAATAAAAACATAATAAAAGATAATTTTCAATATTTAGCGGAAAACAACTTTAACATCATTCATAAAATCAGAGTACTTAACCTAACTTAAACTAAGTTAGGTTAGGTTTGGTTAAGTACTCTGATTTTATGAATAATGTTAAAGTTGTAATACATTAAATGTTAAACCTTATGTTTTATTGTGTTCTTATTGTTTAGTTATAACATGCATTATTTTTTAATAAATTTACAACCATAATGATCTCAAGTAACCCTTTACGATAAAAATCTAGTTAAAAAAATTGGTAATTAATATAAAGTTGGTAGATCAAGTATTGGAAAGGCACCAAAAAGCTGTCTTTATGTTTAATTTCCTTGTCTTTTTTGTTTTTTGAGAATTCGATTTGGACTTAAAATATAAATGTCGGGTTAGGTTAGTTGTTACAAAGTATAGCGATTCGCTTTGTATAAAACTTTAATTGTAACAACTTATCTCACATTGGTATATTTTGATATTTAGATGCTGTCTATTTATTTCAAAGCGAATAAACATAGTTTATATTTGGTACCTCTAAAAGAAAGAAAAAACTGAACGTTTATTAGTCGTAAAGAAATCTTAAGGAAAACGATTAAGGATACATTAAAATTTATTTAAAATACACAATATCTTACTGAGAGAAATGAATTGCCTTCTTATATAATTCACAAAATAACCTGAAATTATAGTTTATGCATCATAACTTTCTCATGAATATTAAGCGTATCTTAACCTAACCTAACACCACCTGCTAAGGTAAGCTACTATTATTATTATAAAGATGAAGATGCGAGAATCCTAATTCATATTGTTACTACTTATTATAGAACATACTCGTACCTTAGTTCTTTTGTCATCTTACGTAACTTTTGATAGGATAGCAAAAAAATTGAAATTGTGAACACTAGCACCGGTCCACTATATAGACGAAGTAGTGTAGGGAGACTAATTAATGGGGAAAAGTACAAAACTCCCTCCCCAAAATCAACCCAATTACAAAGATGTCAGCTGCAGCACAGTTACGCATGCTAAACCTGGCACCCCTTTGCGGAGTTACGTACGAAAAAAATTCAGAAATATAAAGGTTGTCGAGGTATGCCTGTGAAGAATAGCTCGGTGCACAGAGTCGTACACAACAAGCACGGGCAGACAGCTGACCAATGGCCACTTGAGATATGTTCTGGAGCGATTAAACAAGAAAGCGATTTACGGTTAACCATGTTTTGACTAACGGCTTGCCAAGTGGCAGTTCAAAGGATAAATAAAGAACAATACCCCCAAATATAATTTTAATATATATAATAAGAAGGAGCAATATATATATATATATATATATATATATATATATATATATATATATATTTATTTATATATATATAATTAAGTGAAGATTAACGAGGTAATCTGGGGATGACCATACAAAATCGCTTTTACCTTCAAGTGCGGGCAAATTGGAGAAGGGGGAAGGGGACAACGGCTCAGATCTTCAAGAAGATACTTCGGGGAGTCCTGACGAGGATGACTCGAAGATGTGGTTGGATTACTTCGTGATGAAGAATGATATTTTTTCTGCTCCAGAGAGACATGATCTCAACTCGAGACGATTCAGCAGATCGGCAAGGAGTCTCATTCTCGAAAGAACGGGAATCTTGAAGGACGGGTGAAGATGAAAGGGCCGCACAACTCTCCTGGAAGAAGGGAGCTCGATTGCTTTCCTCTAAACAGGTGCCAAAGCTTAACGAAGTTAGATCTGCTGGCGAGATCTTTTACGAAGTACAATGACTCGACGACGGGTTACAGGGGTTCACGGGAAACAGACGGCAGTCTGAACGGAGTTAATAGCGGGCTTAAAATCTCCTCCAGAAATGGTAAGCTTCGGGTTATATATCCCGGTGACTGGTCTGATAGACGCCTCAGGGCCCTGCGGTCCCTAGAGGATTCTTGGCGCCAGTTGATGCAAACACATTTCATGATAACGAGACAGTGAATTATGCCTTGCGATATGGAGGTAGGGTTAATGTGGCTGCCCAAGTGGGGAAATAGACATGCCTGGGAAGCATAGGGTAGAGATAGGAGAGCTTCGCACGGTGTTATCACAGGGGAGGGGAGGAGAGCGAATGGCATGCGAAAGCAAACACAGCTGTGACAGTTGATCCAGCGAGGGACTGATTCTTTCTCGAATTTTCTAAAATTCTCACGCTAGGCGCACGTGGTCTAAAAAGAAGAGAAGGGTAATTCCGAGGGGGCTTTCTTTAACGGTGGTCCTTCGAGGACATCCCCTCACAGAGTTAAATAGTATAAATTAATAGATAGTAGAGCATAGATCCACAGGCCCTTTTACTCCAGACTTGTATAGAACGTGGTGAAGTGAAAAAAAATTAGACATTCCATAACGTGAGTAGAGGGAGAGTGTGTGGGGGGAGGCATGGGAGTAATGTTGGGTCATTAGAAATGCCTTGTCCTCAAATCATCATCACCTTTCTCAAATCGCTTTCCAACACTTAATGGCTGGCACACTTCAACTGCACTACTGATCTGATTAGATCTTAAGCTGCCACACCCATTCCCACCATAACATTGGTCATATCAACATTATCACAGTTGCCCCCACCCATGGTATGCATCATTGCAATAAACAATTCAATTTGCAATTCAGAATATAAATATAACTCTAACAAGTACGAGTAATTCCTTATAAACAGCTTCTGACCCAATCATAAATAAATTGAATCTGTTCCTTAGGGAGGGACGCCTCACCCTCATTATAACAATTTCAGGGTTTAAAAAGGTCGCTCAGACCTGAATAACCCTTATTATTCGCGCGTTGGAATGTGACGTGGCCTTACACATTACATTCCATGTCAAGTTTGCAATAAAAACTCATTAAAAGTAATTATATTTTAATGGGAGAAATATGTTTGATCCTGAAGGTTTTGCGAATGTGGGCTTAAGCGAAAAGATGATAACGCGAGGCCGCTAGCAAGTAACCTCTCGATCCCTTCTTGAACGCTTTTTTACCTTATTTCTAAAGTTTATCAAATTATTTTACCTTATATGTAATAATGCGTAAATGGTAGTGAGTAGTAATCTTTTATTTAATAGTGATTTGCATGAAATTAGCTAAGAATAAATGTGATACATATTCAGTGAATATGTTTTTGTGATTTGTTCAATTACATTTCGTGAAGAACGATTTGAAGAACCTTGCGCTAATTTTAGGCCTGGTAGCACTTGCAGAGTTGGTAGACTAGCATACCTATGTTGCAGGCAAGTTATCATTAGATTGATTTGGAAATGAATTGAAGTTGATTTGGTTTAAGGGATGAACCTCTGAGTAGTATGAGGTATTTTGAAAGCTTGTCCTTTAGTGAGGATAGACGAACAATGGTGTAAAAGGAAACATAAGTAAAATGACATACTTAAAGCGAATTGTATGGAGACATTAAACCAATAACATTTCAGCTATACAACACAAATTTACAATGAACTTTGGCAAACGAGAATGGTTTGTTGGAAAATATAAGAGCCCCTTCACACGACCTCTAGTATGTAGGCGACGCTATATGTTTGCATTAATTTAAACGCAACTTTCAGACATGGATGCCACCGTGTCTGGTGGCGCAAAAAGTTTTGTGGTTGCAAGGCAAGGTATTTTGTGTGCGGCCAAGCTCCAGGCGCTACCACATGTTTCTATGGAAACATGACGAGATTTTGAGTGCGGCCTTGACGAGAATTTGCTCTGTTGGTGTCATGACTGTGGCCAGAAATTAATGAGGCTGCTATCATACTGGCGTTGTTTGAAAGAGCCTTAAAAGGATGTCCAGCAGCTACCTTGAAATCTCTAAATTCCCTTTTTACTTTTTAAAGTTTTATAGTTCATTTGAATAAAAGGGAAAAACATCATTGACCGGGGCTTTGTGGCAGATATTTTCGTGTAAGATGCAACATCAGCTGAAAGTTTGGCAAGGTGTAAAAAACATTAAAACCAGCCTAAGAACGACAATAACCTATTTCCTTGTTTCATGCGATAGTTCATAGTACTATGAAGCAAGCTATTCATCGTCTCATTTCAGAAACTATCGCCCCTAACTTCTTATCTTTGACTGAAATGGCTCGCTATAGCAGATGAATTACCGATTTGCAAAGTATTTGTGACCTACCTCCAGGCCTCAGACACTTAGCGTATTTTAATGAGGGTGCTTATTATTTTTTACTATATCATTCTTTTGCACTAGTCCTATGTTTAAGGTTATTTACTATATTTAGCAATAATTGATATCTTTAAATTGGACAGCGCGTAGCATAGCTGCATATATTACAGTTTAAAAGACCAAGTCTTGAACTTCTATTGATTGATCATAAACCTTTGGGTTTATTTTTTTTTCAATTTACAGCTTTTGCACCGGAAAAAAAATTCACTACAATACAGTAGGATTTCACTCGTTATACTACTTCTATCGAGAAAATCCTTTTTAAGGTAAGGGGTACACTGTTTTCCACCAAAGTACTTCCTGGAATAGAGAATTCCTATTCTTGAATGAATGTTTACATTATTTCTAAAGTTTATCAATTTATTTTTTACGATTGGGTTCCGTTCCTCTAAAACTTGTTCAACAAGTGGACATAGCGAATAACTGAATCCTGCAAGTGGTTTTAAACTCCTACTTTTTTTAATGTGTTCTATTTATAAACTAGTTCCTAAATTTTAGTCCCAATATTTAGGGTTAATAAGTTTAGTTCAGTCCTTACCATCTTGAATTATTTTTTCTTTCTTTTTCCTTCACCCGTCTGTCCATATTCCTTCATTCTTCCATAAATGAATGGTCATCCTATCGTTAGTTAATGTGACTCTTAGTCTTTGCCCAATTAAGGTAAATCAATTATATATTTAATTACAGTCCTTAATGAAATTTGCCCCTGAAAGTTTGTGGTCTTTTGTGTCGAGAATTTAATTCTTTTACATCGGCCCTGTTTTCCCACTCAATGGTACTCTGTGGTTTCTCAGCTGCTTGTATGTTCCAAATGGACCGTCAGTCCTCGAGTTCATTTTCATTCAATGTTTTCAAATACTGTAATAACCAATTCAGTCAAGGTTACCTAGATAATTGGTCATGTTCCTAGTCTGAGGCTTAATAAGCAAGGGACGACTTTTTTCTATTGGAAATAAATGACCCTATGAATCTTCAAGGTACTTTATACGTGTACACAAGTAGAGTTCATTTAGGGGTCGTGTAATTATAAACCAGGAAGTGAATGAGTTTAACATTTCGTGATCTCTAAAACTAATAATAACTGATTTTATATTGATTTATGCGAGGTTAGCGGTTAACAGAGAGAAAGAGAGAGTGGCCATCCTCTCTTACTTGTTTGCATCACAAAAGAAAAACGCGATTACTCATCCCTGCGCGTTATTTTCCATATATGGTGTATTACATCGTATTGAAATGCGGTCGAATAATTTTCAATTTATCATTCTTTTTACCTAATTTTTGTCCGTTTATGGCTGACATGGAAAAGTTGTTGGCTCTTGAAAAGGTAAAATATAGTCCATTTTGAACTCGATCAATTTCTACTTCCTTATAAAGTAAAGAAAAAATTGGAGGTTTTATAAGGTCTTTACGAGAGTGGGTCATTATGCGAAAATTACTTAATTCGTTGCAATTTTATATCAACTGTGACTATAAAAATATTTCAAAATATTAGTGTCTCCATCTACAATTATATCTGGGACGAAGAGGTGCTGTAGGTCCTGACTGGTGCTCTGAATATCTATTTATACACCTACCACAGATGTCAATTAGAAGCTCATCCATAAATTAAAAATGATACCTGATATCTACCTATTGAGGGACTTTAGTGATTTTATCTTTCGTAATATATCAAATAGTGGTGATTTGTGACTTTTAAAGTGAGGAGGTAGGTTTTAATCATATATTTAATTTAAGTTGTTCTTATAAAGATCGTCGACTCGTTTAAGAGAACTACATTTCCTCTGTACCTCTTAGGAATGTAGATCCTTATCTCTTTGTTTATTTTCATTTTTCAATTAGCCCAAAAAGGAGGTTTTAATTTATCATTTGTCTTTTCTTATATTGTACAAATGCCATTTTCTCTGACTTGTAAAACATTGACCAGCTGAAAAAATTTGCTGCCCATTTAACCTTGATTTATTTATTTTTTCTTTGCTTTCTCCTCTTTTGCACGTAAATTCCTATGATAAAATCCTGCCTAATTTGTTCAACAACATACGACTTTCTCTAACAAGAAATACACTTTTAGTGTAGTTTACGGTAGCATTTGACGAATTTCATGCAATTTTAATCTGCGAATGTATTCGATTTTGTTCTAATTATACCCAGTTAACTTCTATAATATTAATCAGTGATTCGAATATGGATGGTGGAGTAGTAGCATGAAAAAATCAGAACCAATACGCTTCCTGTTACGAAATATGTATCCAAAAATCAGTTCCAAAAAACTTAGGTATGTAAAATATTTGATTTACATTTGGCAAAAAATAAAATTAACCGAGAGTTACATAGAAAAGAAAGGGTTTGTATTATTTGGGGTCCGAAGTTGGAGTTAAAACTCGGAAAGTTTGTTTGCGTCTTGGTGACTTGTTTTTCACATGATCCACACGACAACCAAATCAGAGAGCAGATGGCGGGACGGGAGCCGGAGGTTAGGAGATTGGATACTATCGTATTAATGATCAATTTTAAAATAATTAGAAATTTGGGGGTTTGTTATATAAATTAAGTAAAAGAAATACCAAAAAAAACTGTTACGGACAATTATTCGAAAATAGTTAAACCATTATTTGTATAATGCAATAATTTATAGTTTTTAATATCGTTCGGGCAAACTCAACTTTGATTTCTTTTTCTTAGGTTATGTTTGAATTATTAATTTGTTTAACTGTCCTATCGCAAGAGCACCTCTACTGATTTTGGGGTTAGTTTCTTAGGTCATCGACGTTTCCTAGTAATTGAATAGCTTTTATATTAATTTGTTTTTTTTGCTTGACGTTTTTTTGTGTGAGTAGGTTTAATTTTACAAATACATGTGTCTAGTTTCACAATCAAATATGGTCGTAATGTGGCAAATAACAAAGGAATGTAGAGTTTAGTGTGGAATATCAAGACTAAAATGAGACAAACATTGTGTATATTGTATGAAAAATCTTTTGAAATAAAGCCATTAAACCTTCTAGGCTTCTTGAACATTTGAAGAAAATGTAATCTGATAAAGCAGGAAAAAACTTTTCACTCACTTTTCATATATCTTCACGTACTTCGAGAAAAGCAAACTCATTAGAAATATGTTTGCTGGCACTTCACAACAATCCATTGATTGTTTACCTAATTCATACAACATTTTACTGATGACTGGGTAAAGCGTACAGTTTTACCCAACTCAATAGAGAGATTATTCCTATTCTTCTCAATGATTACTTCGATCAGAGATCAATTGTTGAAAATGCTGAAAACATTGAAAATACATTTTGAAACGTGATTAAATGAGTCGCTTCTGCCGGGTAGGAATGTTTGTTTCTTGATCACGTTCGTTTTGTCAAGAATGAAAATTTGGTTCATATTTTATTTGCAAGATAACTATAAATATATACAAATGAAGAGTCTGTCTCTTTTTATTTTCTAAAGGAAACGCATTCTTACACTACATGATGTCTTTGGTATACTATGCGTGTAATCTACAGGCCACATCTAGTTGTAGCTAACATACGTGATGTATTTTATAGTGTTAAAATAAATTACATTTTCTCAATGTTTCACTGTTTTGATAGCTCTATACTGAGAATGATGATGTTATGAACTAAGGATATAATTGCCCACTTGTCAGATATATTCACAAATTTCTACGAATTAATTTGCGACTGCAATGAAATCAAGTTAATCATTTCAAAGTCAAATCATCTGTCTCTGCTTTCCTCTCAAAGCTACAGTTATTTAAACCTAACATAACCCGTCGTGAACTCTTCCAGTTACCAAACATCTCTAAATTGGCGAAGGAGGAGAGAATCCCACAATATGACCTCCAAGTATATTGTGCACACTTGAATGAGCTACATGTTTGTCAAATTTCATGATCTTTTTTGCTTAATATACCATATTGGGTGATCCATTTATTCCTAGATTTCAGCAATGAGGAAACAGGAATGTTGGAAGAAGAACTTATTTCACTCGAAAATGACATTGAACTGAGGCCAAAGTTCAAAAAATCATATCAAGATTTTGCACTTTGAAACAAAGTTTAAATGGATTTTTCTGACTTCAGACATCTTATTTAATAGAGCGAAACATCATTACCGTCACACCTGCATAAAACATAATGAAAATTACTGAATGTTGGGATTTATGAGGTTTTCTTACCGTCTTCCTGCCTTATTTTGAAAAGCTGCTATCCATGCTTCAAGCACCTCAACTCCATTAAAACTAAATACAATAATCTCTTTCATATTGCTAAAATATCTGACTGAATTGGTTGACTGCATTTAGTTTTATTTGAGAAATCCCTAGATTTATCTACAGTGTTAGATTAGTTAATTTGAATTTGCAATGAGCTAAACCTAATTCCAAGAACAGTGTGTTTGTATGTATTTGTTGAAGGAAGCGCTATGAATATGGGCTGTGAGCCTAGATGATATGGTGTCTGGCTGGAAAATTTGCGAAGAAATTTTCTAAATCCTTCCCTTAGATCACCTTTACTGTTTGGTGTATATCGATATACCAGGTCTGACATTTTGCCTTTTATATAAGTCAAAAACCATTTTGTATTTAATTTTATCTATATGGAAATTAACCCACAGGAAAATAAAAAAGATGAATCCAAGCAATGAACTTGCAAATATATTTCGAAAGTGCTTGGATTCATCTTTTCATTTTCCTCTGGGTTAATTTTCATATTAATGCTTTCCTCACGTGCCACTTTGTGAGTTTTTTCATTATATATATATATATATATATATATATATATATATATATATATATATATATATATATATATATATAAGAGCACCATTTTGTTATACAGTAATCCTTTTGTACATAAAGTATAATTGAAAGGTTTATGCGAATAAATTCAAGCTTCCAACTTAAATCACTTCCCCACAAATTGGGGTGGATGCACATCAACGTCGCTTAGACCACACCCACACCAACCCTTTCTTCGGCCTTATCAAACACAAACCCATCCAGCATTTTTTAAAGCCAGTCAAGGTTCATCCTTGGTCAGACAGACAGACCCTACTACACACCTTTGCAAACACTTATAAGCATCTCCCATACACTCTATCATCCATTTGCTCCATCTCTTTTTCTATCAGCCACTCATTCACATAATCTACTTACCATTCACGTGGTTTTCCAACCCTTCGTACACTCTGGCAACCACTAGCATATTCTTACATACCAATATCACATCAACAAAATCGAATCATAAAATCATTCACATCCATCTTCACACCATCGCACACCAAGCATTACACTCAAATCGTCCATTCAAACTTCTCATACTCAAGATTATTTCTTTCTCCTCCCATACATTTCGTTGCCAGCCCCACACTTTGATGTAGCTTTCTTGTTCCTACCACACTCGGGCCACATAAAATTTTGTATTTGCAATCTGAATCTTCTCTACTATTACGATTGGCGAGGCACTCTAGATACTCACAACTTCACACTTGTTCAACACTATGCACTCTAATATACACGCACTTCCCATTCTCCTCACTCCCCTCCATCAACATCCCAATACCTTACTTTTCTCTACATTTACTTTTATCCCATCCCTCTTACACCCTGTCCAAAGCTACAATCAATATATCCAAATCCTTCTTTCTCTCAGCCACTAACACCAGGTCATCTACATGTACCACCACACTAAGATCCCCATCATTCTCGACGCCATTTCGTCATTCCCACAATCACTTACTTTTCTTAGTATCACTTCCATAAACATCTTAAACAGTCATGGCGACATTATACAACCTTGTCTTACACCCAACCACACTCTTATCAAACAATTCCCTACGGGAATATTTCACCCGTGGGCGAAAGAACTATTTTTTAACGCAATAACAACGAAGCCTTATGAGGTAGAAAGCGTAATATTTGGAAGAATATAAGAGAACAGAGGCAGCAAAAGTCTCTGGGTTGAAGAGGGCTAGCCCCTCTTCAGAAAATCCTTATGCGTTTGAAATGGGAGTCCAAGTGATTTTTCAATGCATTTATAGATGACCACTCGACGACGTCAATTGATAAGCGATTTTAAGAATTAAATATTTTATGCGAAAGTAATTCTTAACTATATTTGTCTCAAATCTTTTTTTCAATTTATATCTGTGACTTCTGTTTTTTTTTGGCCTACCTAAGTCGAAGAAGGAATCCACTTTCACGTTATCAAAACTATGCAGGATCTTATAGGCTTCGAAAGGTCTCCCATTAATCTTCTTGTCTCAAGTGACTGAAGATTTGTAGATTCAAAACACACTTCGTATGGTTAGTTGTGTAGCCTTAGTATCAGTTAGGCCTCAAATATTTGCACCCTTTCCAACATTCCTATGTATTTCCGAAAATAAGGGCACTAGAGTTTTACCGCATACCAGATTTCGCCAAAGTTCTGTTAGACTCGTTTTTTTTTTAATTTCCAGAGATTTACGTGTGTGATGAAAAAAGTTTCGCCAAACAAACTTAAACTTCTAATTTTCCAGCACATTCATTAAAAAACGTATTTTCCATTGTGTGCAGATGTGTCGAGATGGAATTGAAAAGAATCGAGATCTCTGTTCTCCCGCGCATGGGCGACAAGCCCGACATTGTCAAGCGGCCCAACGTCAGTCAGATGTTGGTCCAGAGAGGCTCAATGTTGTAGAATTAGGCAGTTATCGCCTATTTCCCTATTCCTTCGTTTGTTCGGGGAGGGACTACGAGAGCCCAAAATAATAAATGGAATTGAATTTCATTGAGTGCGCGTTGTTTTTTTTGTGTTATTCGAATACTTTAAATATGGTTGGCCGGGGTTGGTCTTATTTAATTAAGCTTTGGTGGTTGGAGGACTTAAACAAAAATTACAAAAATAATCTTTAATTACACAAAAAAACATATAATAAAATAATTACACTCTCTTGTTATTAATTAATTCAGAAATGGGAAAATTATCAATAATTACCAATAATTACTCACGCTGCAAAGGATCAATACTTCGAGTACTAACCCGAAAGGGTTTAGGAAGAAACTACAAATGGAATCCTAGCCTTAGGAGCAAAATAATTCACTTTAGTCATCCGAGATGACTCGGGAGGACACTACTTTACCAGTCTTAGTCGGAGGGCGTCGCACCGCCTCGATAAGGAAAGAAAAGGTGCAAATATCTTACTATTTTTTGGGGGGTGGGGCTTACTACAAGTAGACACTCGGCAAAAAATTCTCCAAGTAGACACTCAAAAGAGGAAGATTCTCCTATAGACGCTCGAGGGGGAAAATCTTCTTTGGAGCTGAGACTGTGCGCTTCTTCTGGATGGGTCCTTCGATCCTGACGCCATTGTTCCGAATAAT
This sequence comes from Ceratothoa steindachneri, assembly GCA_963969495.1. Lineage (NCBI taxonomy): Eukaryota > Metazoa > Arthropoda > Malacostraca > Isopoda > Cymothoidae > Ceratothoa > Ceratothoa steindachneri. The sequence goes on along the minus strand of OZ018324.1, from coordinate 110,042,393 downwards.
GCGCCGTCAGTGGATGATTCCACAGACGTCTTAAAAGAGGCCGCCGAATACCTTCTGTATTTTCCGGGCTTGGCTCACTCGGGAGCAACGTATAGACAGTTCACCACCACGACCTGCGGATTCTGATGGAATACTTCCTCGATTAATTTTGTGACGAGGAATATATAGGCGTTCGCCTGAACTCCTATATTTGCTAACGGAAGCATTTCAGCCCTGGCTCACCGCCTTGGCGTTTATAGCTTGGCTACGGGGTTTTGATGTTCCAACTGAACCGAAGAAATTCTCTGCTAATCTCGCCAGGAGTTTGCTGGGGGGCGTAGGGCATTGCTCTTCACGATAACTCTCGTTTCACACGACTCCTTTAAACAAAATCTTACTCGTTCTCTCTTTTTTCGACACTCAATAACGAGAAAGACCTGAAAGATCGACCTCGTTTAGTTAGAACACAAGTCGTCCACCCTTTGGTCTTGAGAAAGACCTTAGAAAGTACCCTGATACTCAAAATGACTTTGCTCACAAAGAAGAACATCTGGGTATTCACGGTGTCCAAGGCATCAAGGAGGAGGGCGGCAAGAGCTTGAGGTGAGTGGAAAGTCCTCTGATTTGCGACCGTATGCGAGGACAACTTTGGGGCGCTGTCGTCGTATTTTCAACGACTTAAAGAATCATGGCGATTGAAATCTCTTTTGTAATGAAAAATCCTTTACGGTCGATCCAGTCATCAACAAACAGAACGACCGCGTGGTAAGCTTCGGCCAGGACGACTCGGAGATCCACTTCGTGTTCACAACTAAGCACCCGACATCCCCTGATATCTGTCTTCAAATAGCGAGAAGATGCCGTAGGTATGGTTCGCGGCCTGTTACAGGCTCACCGCGGCCGACCCAAGGACATTTTAGCCACAAAAAGCTGACCTGGGTGAGAAAGATCTTGAAGGAGGCAGATGAGGCCGAGCTAAAGATTTGAAGAGTGGGATTCCAGTATTTTCCGATTTACTCATATTCGAAGTTTGCATATACAAATCCGAGGACCTTGTTACCTTTTTTGCATGCTTCAACGCATTATTTAAGAACTTTCAATTCATTTCAAATGATTAAGCCAAGATCCTTTTCAGTGGTTACTGTATTCACCGTTTGACCTGACAGTATGTACCTAACACCTTCCCTTCTCTAATCGATATGTAATACTTAACATTTTTCAAAATTACATTGCATCTGCCAATTTTTGGATCACTCGGCTACCCCGTTCAGGTCGTTTTGAGTTTTGAGCTTGTCTGAGGGGATTGTCGCATTTTCTTCTAAAATTCTTGTCGTCAGCAAACCTTTAAAGGGTAATGCCCTATTACGCCAAGATTAGTAAAAAAAATAGCGGTAACATTGGAATCGGGAGGGTGTTCAACCACCCAAAGCTTTTGTTCTAGCAGTTGTTTTGCCTCCGCCATAACATCCACCCACGTGCATAGAAAAGGTAGGATAGATGAAGTTTGATTAAAAGAGGTTTGAAAATCGTGGGAATGAAAATATCTAGAAGAGATAAATCCAAGATCATCCAAACTTAGTTTGGTAAAACCATTGTTACTTGAGGCGAAAAGACGTACCCCTTCTCCCAGTACCAGTTGTAATACTCTACACATGGTAACCACTTGCAGGTTACGCTGGTATCAATAGAGGGAACAAGGAGAGAAAGTTTTGACTGGAAAGAAGCTTCTTAGATAACATCTTTTAAATGCTTTCCATATTAAGGTAGCAAATTTCTTAGATCCTAGAACAGGAGTAAACAATATTATTACCTCATGAATATGAAATAGCTCGACCCTAATTTGATTTTTAGCAATATAGACACATTTCAATTAGGATAACTTAGAAAAAAGTTTAAAAAATGGAAATTTTAATCCATCTGCTTTCCATTTTATTAACAATGGCCTATTTAGAACGAAATTGCTCTGAATTTTGTTTCCTTTAAATAGTTGGCTGTTTGAAGGATGAACATCTCATGTTCATTCCGGCCATATTGAGGTTTTATCCCTCTAGGGCAACCTTGATCTATCTTGAAATTGACCTCAGCAACTACCTTGACACTTTCAGTAGTTACGATGTTTAAATCTTTGAGACAACATCTTATGATATGGTTGAAAACAACTGAAAATCAGTTTGTGCCAATTTTATTGAGAAAAAGTAAGAATAATTTAAATCCAATAAAGACAATGGCAATATCACTATTGTGTCACATATGTGTTTCTAACATTATTTGGTGCAGCCTACAGAACCCATGAAATCGGGTCGTCAAACATGATTTTGAAGTCTGAACTTGCTTGACCTATTGGCATGTGTTGATATGAATGATACACTATTTCTTCTCTCTATAACTGTCTATCAGCATACACTCGTTTATAATTTTGTCTAATGAAGATTGTTCTGTTTACCAATCACTTAATCCACGTCACATAAGGGGTGCAATTTAATCTTTTTTAAGGGGAGGGACTTCAAGATATGGTCTTGATTGGCATCTACCCTTCTCTCTGACTTCATTCCGTTTGATAGACCTCTCCTTTCACTTTTACACCAAGCGCACGCTTTCATGACACTGATTAGGGAATGGAGAGTAGCAATTTCATTACAGAGTAATTAGCCACAAATTGAGGGGGTTCAGAATAGTCTACAGCGCTATTAAGATGACCTTTCTCATTGGACTTCGTCATTTTGGTAGAACGTTTCATTCCTGAGGCGACCGGATGCCAAATGTAGCATGGGCAACCATGCTACGCGGAGATAGGAAATATTGTATCCCCTTCGGGCGCCAACAACCGTCAAAAGGAACTACCTTCATTGTGGAAGATGGGAAGGTTCAGGAGAGAGAGCTATGTGCCATTTTTTAATCACTCTGGTAATATACCTGGCACGCATTTCCACTTCTCCCAACTTCATTCCTTCATAAAACTCTCCTCCTAACAAGTACCTTCCATTTGAGGAGGGAGAGATGCCCTCGATGGTATCTCTTGCATTCTGCTGCTGCAATCCCCTCCAAATTCCGTTTGTAGCAAATCTACTCTTAATTCAGTTTGCTGCACATCTACTCTCAATTTAGTCAGTTACTCATCCACTTTTAATTATTCCACTGCACATACACTCTAAATTCAACGCGATGGGTCTTTAAATTGCCATCCACGCCTTCTCTATTGTGTCCATTACACTCCCATGGAGGGACCTTGAGTAATCATATATATATATATATATATATATATATATATATATATATATATATATATATATATATATATATATATATATATATATATATATATATATATATATATATATATATATATATATATATATATATATATATATATATATATATATATATATATGTATAACTGAATAACGAAAATATGGAACGCGATGAATATATAAATAAAGTCAACAACCGTGTTTCATTTTCCTTCTTGGCTGTTGACTTTATTTATATATATATATATATATATATATATATATATATATATATATATATATATATATATATATATATATATATATAAATACAAAACTTCACAATAACTGCGAAAATCAATTTAAATAAAACTATCCCAGTAAATGAAGGGTTGGGGATTCGAACCCGTTTGCTATCTCCATCTTACTTTCTCTTCGATAATCAAATGGGGCTTACCTACACTTCTGTTTAAAAGCCATCTGGAAGCATCGTTTTGTGGTGATGTGAACTGTTACCTAGTGGTAAGAGTGGTGCGACTGAGAAGCAAAGAGTGCTTGACGGCATTGGTTCCAATCCCCAACCTACGAATTATTTATGGCCATCTTGTCACAGCGGAACAAACTAATGAAAATCTAACAAAAGCATCTCAGCTACGTTCTTATCCTTACCGACGTCCTTAAGAGGAGTGAAAATAGGTGAAGAGAAGATGTCTTGAAGAACCCCCAAAAGGAATACTATTATTACTTTGGCGTGAAAGGGCGCGCAACTCGCCTATACCTGCTGCATTCTGTACCGAGGGTTCTCATTAAGAGAAAATCACTTGGACCGCTCATTGGGGTATAAATGTGCTATTTATTTTCCGCTCGTTTCTTGGGGTGTTTTATGCCAGTATGTCTAAAGCTCCATTACACCTTCCTCTTTAATTGCTCATAGCTCTGTTATTTTCTCAGACCCTCCGAAGAGATGAAATATTAAATTATATAAGAAAAGAATCAAAAGGAATTAAAAGGGTACAACTTCCCACCAATCCCTTCTTCTTGTCTAAATAGGTATTTCTACATAGATACTATATAACATTCAGAGTTTTCCATCTAATATATTCCACAATCTGAACCATCTCATTTCCACCACAATAATTTTGTAAGCTTCCTTTAAACAAGAACGAGGTTATTACATACATTTACAATTCTACTGCTTAAAAATAACTTCCAAATCTATCTACAAACTTTTTTTATTTTTAATGGATTTCCAGGCGTAAAACAACAATACAACCCTCTTTCGGTTTAGGTTATGTCGATTGTACGCATCGCTTCTGATTACAGCTAGGGCCCATTGGATGCGGTAGTCTAGCAGAATGAGACCCAATCCATTCGGTCTACCTCCCTGTAAATATTCGTAGTTTTAATTCCATTATTAAACTGTAGGCCTCTATTAATACATAAAAGACCTCAGTAAGAGGCAGGTCAGTGATTCAACTTGGTCTAATTATTTGTTATTTCTAACCCTAAATCTCCTTCAAGAACATATTTGGGTTGATGTTTTTAAGTGAAAAAGGCATTAAGTAAAATGTATTAGGAGATGGTATTTAGGGGTAAAATTAGATTTTTTTAATCTCTATCATTAGTCTAGTCAATTACTACTATCGGACCTGTAGAGAAGAGTAGGTATGGAGCTGTTATGACCAGGACGGACACAAAATGGGAGCAAAAAGAGAGACAAAATTAGATAGCAAAGCTGGGTTCATAGGGATATGATGCGGAAAATGGGATTGGAGAAAAGGAACTAACAAGACTCTTCTGAGGTATAAGTAAGATTTTATCCTGTCTTGATTGATAAGGTATTATCAATTCTATTTTCTTAATAAAAATACTAGTTGAAGCTACTTCATCAGGTTCATAACATTAAAGTTGTACTCCTTGTCCTTGTAGCAAATAAAGAAGCCGTTAATAACTATCACAACAATAAAAGTAATTATCGAGAATCCTTAACGTAACCATTAGCTCTTTGATTGCTTAATCATGATTTTAACAATGAATAAAAAATTCATTCATTTATCGAATATAGGCAAAATGAGTTGTGTCAACAAGATTTCAAACCCTACTTTCTATAAGAACTAAAAAATAAATTTCATATTTTTTTGATGAAATACGAGAGCAGATCACATAAGAACAAGGTTATTGTGCCCTTTACGCCTGTGTTCCTCCCTTTCCATGTCCTACTCCTACAATCGCCCCACCTACCACTAGGGCATCTTTGCCCATGAATGCACACCCAAAATGCCCTTCCATTAAGACCCAAATTAATGCCCGATGTATATGGTTCGAAACGCATTAATTCGAATTTATCGTATTTAATTTCGCTTAGCGATCGATTCAGAACGGTGATTTTAGAAATAAAATTCGGCCTTTCATTTTGTTTGTTAGTGTTTTTAATATGTTACAAGATAGTTTAGACTTGGCTCCACACTCAGTGGGCTTAGTTGACCAGTGTGAAGGTCAGGATATTTTTTAGTAGGTCAGTGCGGCATATGTTAGAGATCGAGCGCTATTCATTTATATTACCTGTGGCCTTCGGGTATATATTTTCCAGTCTCATTAAACGCAGGTGTGTTTAGTAATCATCTGTATAAGAAATGAGGCGCAGTAAAGATGAAAATTGAGTGTTCACAGACGGGGCAAATAGTGAAAGTGGATGAAGAATTGGATAGGCAGGTCACAAAAATGATGAGGAATAACAAAAAATACCTCCAAATTCACAAATTCTGTAATAAACTACAATTAGTTGATTTATCAGGTTCTCATTCCTATGGGTTTGATGATGTGTAGGTGATAATTGGAATATTTCAGATTCAACCTAAAACCTCTACAAAATATTTTTCTAGCAGCCCCCAAATGTGACAGAGAAGAATTAGGGGGATCATATTTTTATCGATAATTATGGAATAGCGTTTTTAGGAGAAAAAGAAATGTTCTTCGCAACTTCATTGTTATCCCAGAGGGATTTTGTTATGGTGTTAAAATAGTGTGATCAGTGTGACTAAACATTAAAGATTAACGCTAGTAGAAATAGAGGACTTATCTACTTCTGAGGTTAAGTTGTAGAAAATATTGGGAAATCTGGAAAGTTTTTGTAAATACTTTTGTTCCTTGTAGTGTTTAAAGATGCTCTGATATTTCTGATAGATATTAAAAAAAATAATCATGGGCTGCCTTATGAATGATAATGATTATTCTTTTGCGGCTCTCATCCATATAAATGCAGAAGAGCCGCAAACACTCTTGATCAGCATCATCCAATTAAGTCTCCTCCTTTGAAAGCTTCGACCACAAATCATCATGACATGTTCACATTTACTTTGTTAAAAAATGAATTCAATATTTTTACATTAATCTTTTGTATGCTTAAAAATAAATATGAAAAAAAACTTTCTATAATGTTGCGCAAAATACTCTAAAAAACTTGATTATTCCCTGATTAAAGAAATAGGAACTCAGCAAAGATAAGGCGTTCGTTCATGAACAATCGAGAGCAAGTAAACGTGATGAGAGAAAGGATCATTGTCGTGGGATCAGGTAGTCCTTCTTGAACTTGGCTGCCCTCCCTCGACGTGGGGGAAGGAAGCGACAAGCAAATATAGAGACTGTCTCCCTTTTGATTACCTGGAGATTAAAGACGAGTGCAAATTCAAATATTGGTCGACTTGAATACTATTTCAATAGGCTTCGGGTGGCTATAGGATATGAATAGTGAAACAAAATAAACTTTAATACTATACAAACAACAAATGAAATTAACAAGAATTATACACTGTAACAATTACATTAATCATCCGACAAATGAAAATTGAAATGAATTTACAAATAATGATATTATCTGAGCCGTACGAGGCACGCTAATTACCGGAGCGGAATCGGGCGGAGACTACGAAGTGAGCCTTGCGGTCGGAGAGCGTCACGCCTCTTCGACGATAAAAATGAAAATGTAAAGGCTTATGATTTTCTGGAGGAGATTTCGAGTAGTCACTCGAGGGATCGAGTAGTCAATCGAAGGAGGGAGTATTCTTCTCGGAGAAACGTAGTTAAGCGCATAATTCTTGACTGGGTCCTTAGTCCTTGACCTCCGTCGTTCCGAATAATGTTTTTTGCATGCGAGTTCTAAGGGTGCTGGTTCTCGCTCTAGAATTGCGCGTCTCATTGGATGAATCCAATAACCACTCCAGATGCTGCATGAGTACGTTGGGAGTACTGCATGAGCGCTGCGTGAATCTTGCCTGCGCGAATTCAGCATGTATACAGTTCGCGGGCTGGGAAATATATATGACTTCGCCGGAAGCTCTTTTGTTTGCCGATGGAAGCGATTCCGACTGGGTCCCCAAATACACGGCGGTGATGGTTTGAGCGCCATATCGCTAAATGGTGTCCCGGTTCCAGTCTAACCTCTATATTGCTCCCGACGGTCACCGAAAGGTTCCGATGGAATGTTCTTCGTCCGTGAAATACTCCTTTTCTCTTTATCTGCACGACTCGCTTTCTCTCTCTCTCTCTCTCTCTCTATTCATAATCTATATCAATGATTTGGACATAGGTCTCATGTCAAAAATTGTTAAATTTGCAGACGACGCAAAAATTGGAAAGGGAATAAGTAATAAAGAAAACTCAGATGAACTTCAGAGATATATTGATCTAATAGAAGAATGGTCAAGAAAATGGAAACTGCCAATAAACTCAGAAAAGAGCAAGGTTATGCATATTGGAAGCAGAAATCCACAATCTATATACACATTGTTCAGTTCGGAAATAACAAAAACAAAAGTCGAGAAAGATTTAGGAGATTATATATCGAATGATCTTAAATTTAGTCTTCAATGCATAGAAGCAGAAAAAAAGGCCTCCAAAATCCTAGGATTCATTAAACGACAATTTAAATGTAAAAATGAAACCATAGTACTGAATTTATAAACTGCATTAGTTCGCCCACATTTGGAGTATTGTGTGTACAATTCTGGTCCCCACATCTTAGGAAGGATATTGAAAGCTTTGAGAAAGTCCAAGACAGAGCAACAAAACTGATACCATCATTAAGAAAACACAAAACTACGAAACTAGATTAGAGAGACTGAAACTTTTCAGACTGGAAACCCTGAGAATGCGAGTCCAACTAATACAAACCTTCAAGATATTAAATAAAATTGAGAACGTAAAAGCTGAGATATGGTTTAAGTTAAATAATTGCAAGACGAGGAACAACGGAATGAAGCTGGTGCCATTGAAGTATAAGAAAAATTTAACTGAAAACTTTATCTCATATAAAATTGTAAATATATGGAATAAACTACCCAAAGATGTTATATCAAGTAAAACTGTGGAAACTTTTAAGAATAAACTTGACAAAATCATACACACACTGAGTTATTAATTTGTAAATAAAATGTGATTGACATATATGAATGTTAATATAAATTATTATGCTGACAAGATTCTCATTACGGAAGTGCAGTTATTATGATGGAATTACTATGAAAGTGTATATTAAGATAATTGTAGGTGTATATAAATAATATGTAAGTGCACACAAGTCAAATGACGAGATTTCAACTATGAGAAAACTAATCTCATTATTGTGAGGATGAAATGCATAAGATTTAATGAAATCAAAATATAAAATCTACATGACTGTGTATATTATAGTTAAATAACGAGATTCGAATATCAGAAAAAAAAATATATATATATATATATATATGCTTGTATACCTAGATAGGTTTCAACAACTTTACTATAAAACTCCTGGTTGAGTACTTTATTTCAACTGAACCAAGTATCTTTTCATTTTCCAGACCCGCGTGGCGGGTGGGAGAGGAGGGTGGGGAGAGCCTTCAACTTTACTGTCCATTTGTCTTGAACTAGTAGTACCTAACTTTATTTAGGTATATATTGGATAGGGAACCCTTACAAGTACCTTCTCGGAATGGATCGAAAGATATTTAAAGGACCTGCTTTCCTTGTAACTCTCTCTCTCTCTCTCTCTCTTTCTGCAACCATTCTCCTATTTGGTAGCTAATTTCGGAGAGAGCCTAGGAAAGCACTCAGTATACGATTTTCGTACTTAATTTAAGCCAAGCGTCTCTCTCTCTCTCACAAATAAATAAATATAAATATATATATATATATATATATATATATATATATATATATATATATATACATAACTTCAAGCAATTTTAAGAATGAAATTCAAAGTCGCGGATAAAACGCCTCAAAAGAGTGGTGGTTCTCATGCCAAAAACTCGTACTTCAAGTTATTATGAAGCTTGCAGTTTTCATGCGGGAAGTTAAACTCGTAAACTATATTGGTAGACTTCAGTTTCGAGGAGTCTTGGCAGATATTATTTTTTCATGAGGAGATTGTTAACTTTTGTCGTTTTATAATATATAATAAGCTGTATCTTGTCCGTTTGACTCTTGACATTGGATTACGGTTAACCATATCATTGATTGTTTTTGCACCTATTTTGTAGGCCAAAGACATTTGATTTATATAAAACAGTTCGATGTTATTTTTTAGTTTCTGATTACTTTCCGTTTTATCCGCGACTTTGAATTTCATTCTTAAAATTGATTGAAGTTGTTGTTCAACCATGCTGTTCGGGAACCCGTTGTTCACGAGGGTTCGTTTAACGCGGGAGGTCTCTTGATAGAATAAGTCCCAAGTGTAGCAGCATTTGTATGATCAGCAGATGTATGAGCCGATTACACTTTTTTTGTATCTTTCGGAAGCTCCACCATCCGCATTGAGGCATCTTCCAATGTCCGTACCTTTTCTGTATACTTATGGGATGTAATTTCCATCAGATTTAAATACCCTCTTTTCTATCCTTAAATATATATTAGAATCTATATTAATATGATAAATTCCCAATTTTAATTTAGCAGATGGCCAATTAAAATGCAGCCCCCATTCCCGTAACCTCATCGTAAACAGCTTAGTCAACGATCTTAAACTCGCACCCCTTGATTAATGACCTTTTTTCCCGTTTTGTGTTTCTTTGTGTTTTTTTCTGAACTGTACGCTATTTATAGACTTTTGTAACAATTACATTCTTAGTATATGACTGAAGAGGGCATGATAACCTATATACTTTAACTAGTCACGTAAATTAAACTTTTGGCTCCTATACATTGGCTTCACTATCATATACCATAACTCGCCGTTCAGTTCTTTTACTTATATATATATATATATATATATATATTAGATATGACATTAAAGATATATATATCCAATGAAAAGAATTAATCAATCACAACATTTGAATCTGATTTATTTATAAAACAGGACGAGTTTCGGCTTAACGGTATTATTAACTGTACAGATGATAATGGCGTTAAGCCATAACTAGTCCTGTTTTGTAAATAAATCAGATTCAAATATTGTTTATTATTATTTTGGTGTATATATATATATATATATATATATATATATATATATATATATATATATATATATATATATAAATAAGACCTATTTTCTAAACTTCAGTTAGTTACGTCTTTAAGATTTGTCATTTAAGTGGACATGCAGTTAATTTGGCTCGGCAGCACGTATCGCAAGAGAATCTGACCACCATTGCAACAATGAGCCAAATTCTAGCTCCATTCGGCTATTACTCACACCTTGTGTTAATCAAGCGACGATCTGATTCTGCCCATATTTTTCATATGTATATTTTATTCTATTACATAATCTCGTGAGATGCATAGAGTATATATTTTGGGGGGAAATTAGAAGGAGTGGATCATACACAATGGCGAAGTGCTGCCCACACCACCAAACGCATTTTATGCTTTAGTCTCTGTGTGATAGCGCATTCTCTAGACCAGCTCAATTATATTCAGCTCACACTTACGTTTCGTGTAGTGCAGAGTAAACAGAAGATCCAACAATGATCCTAACCTATTCTCCTATATGTTTACTAAAGTCAATGCAAGAGCGCCAGTCAAGGATAACATTTGTGGAGAAAATCTATCACGCCTATTTCGAGATAAAACTTGAGAACCAAAACAAAGCATTTGCCCCTCATCTATGGTGAAAAACGTGTCTAGAATTTGCGAAGTTGTATAAAAAGAACAAAATAATCTACAATTTGGTGATCCAATGTATGACTGAGAAGGGGGTTGAAGATTGTATTAGCAACTGCTAATTCTGTATGACTGATATAAAATGGCTAAGATTTTATAGGTCTATGACATTACCATGTATAAATGTTTGCTTCACTTTGTCTGTTACACTTTTAATCAATAAGAATCGGCGGTTACACTGTTAATTATTTTCTCTATATTCCTTTATTCCAGATAAAATAAGAAAAACAGGCATAAAAGGAAATAATATAACCTACCATCTGTCATAAAATCAGTTACTTATGGTCCAGAAATTCCAAACCAAAGTTCTTCCTTCAAGAGTCAATGTTCATCTGACTCAGATGAAGAAATGGTACATTAAATCATACGAATATTCTATTGGGAAACGACACACGCAAATAGTTTGAGTCAAGGTGAGTTGAATGATTTGACGAGAGATTTGGTTTTCTCCAATGAATTTGCTTAATTGCTAGATGAACGACGACACTCAAATTCTTTTTTTATCTCCAGGAACAAATTTTTTTTAGCAACATTGCTACCGTGTAGAAGTTTTTTAAATATTTTACCTATGAAAATACTCTATCTTTGTATACATTACCAATATTAAAACCTACATTGTAGATCTGGGCTTAAATTACGACCCTACAGAATGGCGTATTTTCACTGACTCATCAATTAAAGGCATCATACAATACTAATTAACAATGGTAATCTGATTGCGTCTGCTGCACTGGGTCAGTCCGTGCAGCTTACATAAATTTGCATAAATATGAAGTCCCTGCTAAAAGGATTTGAAATAAGAGGATTAAAACTGAAAGATATGTGGAGACTCGGAGGTATTTTTGTGCATTTAAAGTTAATTAGTGTTGTCATTTTAACGTTATTTGTTTATTTAAAACTGTACACTCCTATGGCACGATACTCAATACCGAATCCATTAAATTTATTGAAATATGTTTTAACGTCTCGTATCTATTGTACTGGGTTAATATGTCGCGCTAATGGCTAGCAAGACCTGAAAAGGAAACACGTTCATACATTGTCTTATCAAATACACTTTTCAACGCACAGAAGATTCTACTTCCACCACTGCACATAAAACTTTGACTAAGGAGGAAATTTTGTGAGACCAGTCATCAAAAAAAATCTATTTTACTTTTCTGAAAGAGAAATTTCCGTCTCAACGATTCCAAAATGGAAGCAAACTTTCTGGTCAATGGCCCAAGTCCGGATTAAGAACATGGAATAGAGTAATTTCTGCAAATCTCCACTCTATTGGTGCAAGCATGTCTGCAAAGATGAATTTTCCCAGCTCCTATCTAGACTACTTTCCAGACAGTGCAGTTATTATAGAAAGGAGCAATGGGGAGATCTTGCATCAAGATATTTGAATGATGGAAGTGAAGGACCAGGGCTGCTGCGATGTGAGCAGTTTTAGAGACTAGTGCTGGTGTATCAAAGGTGATATCTTATGTAACGCAAATTAAAACCTTTGAAAAAATAACTATCATCTCTGATTGTAATTCTGGTTTGATTCACATTAATATATTTTCAATATTTATAGGCTAAGTAAATCTGCTCAGATAAAATAATTGTGCAAATTTCATAAATCAGAATAAGTGAGAGTTCGCGACTTTTTGGAGAGCAGACCTTGGTTTTTAATTAATAGCATTCCTAGCCACTGGGTGGGCAAGCCAGCCCAATTTAAGCCCGGGTGAATAGAAATGGTTGGAGTGAGGAATGGCATCCGGCTGTATAGTCTCTGCCGAAACCTTAATGGATGAGTTATTTACCGAAGAAGTGCACTAAACATAAATCTTTGGAAACGACTCATCAAGAACTGCGACCTCGGTTAGGGAAAAGCCGAGAAGAAGATGAAGGTTTTTTTTTATTATTATTATCAAATAAAAATTAGATTTAATTAAAGAAGACTAGCAATATTTTTTTGATTCAGCATCACAAATTTGTCAAAAAAATGTTAATAAAACCTTGACCCTATTAAAAAAGTCAATTCTGACCTGTCAATTGACTAAAAGATGACAAAGGTAGTAAATAAAAGATAAGAAACTGTTTCATAATGAAATCCATGGCTGGACTTGCTATTTAAAACCAGTCGTATTAAACTTTTTAAATCGCTTAATCCCAAGATACCTAATAAAGCAATACCCAGTCGCCTCCACGCCAATCGATGCATGCTTTGGTATTAAACTCATTTGCTCTATGGGGGGAGGACGAGTTCCCAGAAAAATCTTAACCCCCAGAAAAAAATCACTTTCAAAATCTTCAACCGCGTGAAAATCGCCGAAACGTCACATTGACCCATTTACCCCATGAAATCCAAGAAACCTTTTCTTTTATAAACGGACTCTTAAAATATGCATTCCTCTGCATTTTTTTCGCTCATTTCCACCGAAATCATCTTTTTTTCATCTCTGTCTACATATATACAGATAATTATCAAAACGACAAGAATGTTTGGTTGTCTGTCGCACCGAGGCGAAGAAAATCGTGTCTTTCCTTCATCTGTCGCGCTTCTAAAACTTAATTTTCCGCCATAACATTTCATCATCGGGTTTCTTCATCGAACTTTAATAACATCTTGTGAAAATTAATTTTCTGATTTCAATTTGACGTTCAAGTCCTTGATTTTGAGTTTCGGATGGCGCCTATCTCGTACCTTTGGGTTCTTGCGATCTTATTACGAACTTGTTCTTGGATATATAATTTAAGATCATAGGGCCTTCTTTATCATTCTTAATCTTCCTCACTCTTTCTGATCTTTACGCTTATCTACCTTTTCCTTTTAACTTCTGCGCTGCCACCTTTTTTTCAAGCATGAAAATACCCTAGTCGATTACATCAATTTGCGTCTCGTTCAAGTCAGACCAAAGAGGGGCCGCCTGTTTTATAAGTCACCTACATGAAAACCTCTTTCACACTATCACACTCTTGCTCAATAGTTGTTGCAAGACCCGTTCATTTAATCCTGTTAATTTAGGTCCAGTTGTGAATTGACTGACTGGATATATGTATGATAAATTATCATTAATATTATTATCACCTACTAAAAAGTAAATGAAGGACTACCGAAGGCATTTTAGCCATAAGGTGGACGGGTTTTTCGTCAAGAGAGAAGTTAGGGATTTCTTTTAGCGCGAATTTAAAGCCCAATGGCAACGAAGACGTATCATACATAGAGTTTGTAAAAAAGTATCAGCAAATAAAGTGAAGAAACTAGAGTGAAAATGTGTGGAATATACGAGGAGCGGTCAATAGGTTTTGCAAATCGGTAGGGCAAAACAGAGGAAGGGGCATGGCTGTTTGTGGCAAGGTTAGGACAAGTTATGGCAAGTGAGGACCTGCAGCCGCACGCTCCATCCTCGTCTATTTAAGAATCAGTAGCTGATCGCAGATCTTCAGTCACAAAATTTTTAACAATGGAGAAGGTTGAGCACCGCGCATTGTTCAAATTTTTGCCCAATGAAGTCAAGAATGCAAAAGAGATCCATTAACGCATGGTTGCAGTGTACACCGACACCGCCCCTTCCTATGCAACCATTGATCGCCGGAATAGGGAGTTCCGCTATGGTCGTGAGTCCCTTGAAGATGACCTTCGTCCAGGACCTCCGTCAGACGTGACCAACAAAAACAATGTGTCCCGTGTGGAGAGGATGAACCTTGAAAATCGACGGGTGAAGGTCGAAGAAATTGAGCGAGAACTTGCAATATCATATGGAAGTGTTATCAACATCATCCATGACAATTTGGCCATGACCAAGGTCTCTGGTGGTTGGGTCCCTAGAAACCTGACGCCTCAGGATCGACTTCAACGTCGTCAAAGTCTGCAAGGCCAGAGTTGCGCAAGCTGCCCTCCGCGAGTGCGGATTCGAGAAGCTCACCCCTTCCCCCTACACTCTAGATCTTGCCCCTAGCGACAATTTTTTATTCCACCAGCTCAAGGCTGCACTGCGTGGACGCCGGTTTGGGGACAATGAAGATGTCCAGCTCACCGTCCAGGAGTGGATTGAACAGCAGTTGGGAGATTTCTGCTCGTCAGGAATTCGAAGCCTCAGGGACAAGTGGCGTAAGTGCATTGAAGTCGAGGGTAGTTATATTGAAAAATAATAAAACACTTTTCCTCATTTTTCGTTTACTTATATCCGAATTGCAAAATTTATTGACCGCCCCTCGTATATGGCTGCAAATCCTCCTGCAGGCTGTTTGGCCAGAAGAGCAACAATCTTCAAGATATCAGACGTAGCAAGGCTGGACATGCTACATGGCATACCCTTATGGGCGCCAAGTTTAGGAAATGATTGTAGACGTAATCCAATTTGGTATCACTCTTATCTTCAATGATTAGGACAAGGTTGCCAACACTAATACACACGACAGGGAAGGCTCATCGCGGGCCTTAAGGTTGGTTAAAATATTGTAGGCCAAAATAAATAACGAAGCGGGACCAGAAGGTTCCCAAATTAAGTAAGCTCGCAAAGGGGCAGTAATTTTGATGTGATAGAGAGACTCGCTGAACACAGCTTCCCCTCATCCTTATGTCTCTAGTCTACCACCTCACTCTTTATAACTCTCTCTACGCCAGATATGCGCTGCAAAAAATCCCCCTCTTAACTCTCTCTATCCAACACACTCTCTCTTATATATATATATATATATATATATATATATATATATATATATATATATATATATACTTATATATACCTATATATTTCTTATAACTTTTTTTCCTTTTTTTCACCACCACAACAACGGAAATGTGCTTATAGAATAGCAAACACAAAACCTGAAATTACTGCCCTTTAGCACTAAATTGGCTTCAAAGATAACAGCTTTGGCAGAAGAATATTTTATGTTCATGTGGATCTTTTAGACTGAGTGCCTTAATTAGTTTGCGCAGATCTATCTTAAAATTTGTGAGACTTTTATAAAGAACATGGCGAAGATGGGGAAGTTCAAATGTATAAAATGTTTCTAGCTTGAATTGTCCAGTGACTCGCTCTTTAGAGACCATTAAGCATTGAATTTTGCAAACACCAGATCCCAGAGCAGGCGTTTGAGGCTACTACGTCACGCGATGGATGAGATCAACATTAATATCACGCATAAAAGGGAAGAAGATATGCTAACTGGATGAGGCATTAGATATACATATAAGCAACTCCTAATAATTGTAATATGGCACTCCACTTCAAAACCTCAGCCCATTTTTATACCATAGTGAGACAACTAATTTAAATAACTTTGCCAATAAATGAGACCGAAAGATGTTGAAATATGGGAGAAAAAACGATTGAAAAAAATATATAGCGTAAGAAACCAAAGGGAAGGGTCCTCTGTCTGTATAAGTTGGCATGGTCCACAACCGCTTTGAATTTTACCCTCTCTGGAACAAAGGCAGTTCCTCAGAAAAAGTTGCGGTAGGTCGCGCAAACGGCAAATTACAGATGCAAAATGGCACGAAATAATGAGCGGAAGTCTCAACTTCACAGTTCCTCATTAAGCCTTATTTATTTCCACCATATGTGCGTGTGTTTTCTTATGCAAATATACAGTTACAATATCTGTATACATGCGTGCTAGTCTTTATTACAGGTATACTCGTATATCTATGAGATTGCCACTTGTGTGTGTACATCTGAAAATGGGTCTTTCTATTGGATAGGTATGTACACATACAAATCTGTGCGAGTGGGTTTTATAGCCCAAACCATTTAGCTGGTTTGCGCAGATCCATGTGTATTTATTACACATTTCAGCTAAGTTAATAATCGTAATGAAGAACTGCAAGCGGTGTAGCATAATTAATCAATGGATGAGCGATCGTTGGGTAGGGCCAGTTTGAGGCCTGAATCTGTTCACCCATCAAAGAGGGCGGGGCGAGGGCAAGGCTACTACAGACGTAAACGTATCAGGAAGGGCAGAGCGAAGTAGAGAGGGGCACCTGGTACAAAATCCTTCAGGCTAGGTTAGGCCATGATTTGGCGTCACCGCCGACAGGTGGTACAAGGTCGTTGGGTGGGGACGGTGCGGAGTGACCGCTCGTTCGAAGCTTTCTCCGCGAGAGTATTCATGGTCTGCGCATTTGCGGAGTAGATAAGAAATGACAATAGAATAGTTGCTATCTGATGTAAGTTCATAGAATGCTGGTGGGCATGAAAGATGTGGGGAAGAATATATCATAGAGAGTGGGTTAGCTATTGTTTGGGCAGCAAAAAATGAAAGGGCAGAGCAAGAAAATGGTCTCTTACTGTTATGTTGAGGAGTGTTTATGGAGAAGTAAAGACCATTAAAGAAATCGAGAATAATATGATCGAGGCTTGCACTCGTTTGGGTAGCAGAAAAGAAAGTAAAGTGAAATAATGGCAACCTGATGTGTAGAAGGGGGTCCATAATGGTGTGTTGGGCATAAAAGAAGGGAAGACATAAAAAAATTTATATAATTTGACTTTATAAAACACGAGTCACTCATGAATTTTATAAATCACACACTTGAATAAAATGTCTATGATCAACCTTTAACCTCATGATAAATAAACACTGTCATATCATGTGTATAAGTTCGTTATTGTCTTTAATAAATAGGTCCTGATTTTTTGCTCAGATATTCTGGAAGCCTTGGTATGAAGGGCTCAACAAGTGCAATTGCACCTTATTTGCTGGAATTAGACGACAGAAGTGATGGATTTTCTTTTTTAAATGCGCCTTATTAATAATGATTAGTGCATTATGAAGGGGGGCAATTAAAATAATTCAACGGTGCAAGTTTATTCGAGCCATAAACAATGGAAGAGCATGAGAGGGAAGCTGAAGCAAAGAGAACGATAAACATTGAAAGAGGAAAATAAGGAAGACGAAACAGAGACAAATATAAAGATTGAAACAAGAATAGATAGGAAGGAACATAGAGAAAGATAAAGATTAAAACAAGAACATTTAGAAGCTAAAAGAATGATATAAAGATAAAGATTGAAACAAGAACATAGGAAATATCAAACAAAGAGGAAGGTAAAGTTTGAATGAGGAAAATAGGAAATAAAAACAAAGAGAAAGATAATGATTGTAAGCAAAACCGTTGGAACAATTAAGAAAGCAAAAGGTAAGAACTGAAGCAGGAAAATAGTAAAGATGAAAAAAAAATAAAGAAAAAGTTTGAAAGAGGAACATAAGGAAGCCGAAATAAAGCGAAACATAAGGATTGAAAGAAGAACAATGGGAAGACAAAACAAAGCGAAAGATAAAATTGAAAAAACATAGGGAAGACCAAAAAAGTTAAAGATAAAGTTGAAAGAAGAACACGGGGGAGACGAAACAAAGAAAACTATAAAGATTGGAATAGGAAGATAAGGAAGAAAAAATAAAGTGAAAATGAAGATTGAAAGAGGAACATAAGGAAGACGAAACAAAATGAAAGATAAGGATTGAAACAAGAACATGGGAAAGACGAAACTAAGAGAAACATAAAAAATGAAAGAATATAGGATAGACGAAATAGAAACAAATAAATAGCTTGAAATAAGAACAGGAAAGAGGGATTAAAAAGAAAGATAAGGAATTAAAGAAGAATATATGGAATGCTAACCAAAGGGAAAGATAAAGATTCAAAGAGGATCTTAAGGAGGACGAAAATAATGTAAAATGATGAATGAAACAAGAAAATAGGGAAGACTAAACAAACAGAAACATAAAGATTAAAAGAGGAACATAGTAAACAGAAATAAAGAGAAAGATAAAGATTGAATACGAAATACGAAATCTAAACAAAGAGAAAGTTAAAGAATGAAAGAGGAAGATGAAGAAGACGAATCAAGGAGAACAAAAAAGAATGAAAAAGGAAGATAGAGAAGACGAATCAAGGAGAAAGATAAAGATTGAAGGAGGAACATAGACAAAACGAAACAAAAAGAAAGGTGAAGATTGAAAGAGGAACGTAGGATATACAAGACAAAGATTGGAAGAACATAAGGAAGACGAAGCAAAGACAGAAAGGGAACAAATTCATTGAAAAAGTTTCGCGAATGCCAAGGACATAACGCAAGTCTCATTATCTTAAAATGCCACACAATAAACGCCATGTGGGGGCAAGGCCCCACAAAAAGTTGCCTCATATTTACTGTTACACCTCACACCTAGTTGATCATCACGCCCTACCTGCCGCAGGGCCTCCTTTGTAAACAAAATAGGCCATTCAAGCGTTAACACGCTCTTGACACAGCCCCACATGTGCTCGCATATACCCTACCCACTCCCTAGGATGCGGAGGAATCGAGTTTACCTTCCTCCACTCCGTGATTATTACGTGATCAAGATATAACTCACACAAATCGCCTGGAACTTGACGGATGAACGTCAGCTCCTAAAACATTCCCGACTCACCCCGCCCGTGCGCCTTCAAACTGCAGTGTAGTAGTTCTCGACGGTAAGGTCCAAATTCCGCGGTTACTCAAGGTAAGTGTGTAATTTCATATTCCCGGGAGAACGGAGCCTGTCCTTCAAATTTCCCCTCTTGTCAACTTCTCTTGATATATTTTTCTAAACTTTAAAAGGAACAACTGTGAACTAACCAGGTTTTCTGAACTGACTGCGCTGAGAGAATCTCTCCTAAGGAGATACTTGCATCATTTTATACCTTCACTCTTACTTATCGGTTGTCTTTTCCCTGGCCTTCAACCACACCTCTTTGTAAATCTTGTAAATTAACCCAGTACCTTGGTTGCCGCCTTTCAAACCTAGGCTTCAGGACTAACATTTATTTTTAAACTGCTTGAGTATACCCTTGCTGTACTTCTTTTAATCATTTCCCATCTACTTCTTTTGTTTCTTTTCACCTATTTTTCTTACTTGACTTCCGTTGAGCACGATAGATGCCAACGAGCTTTTGTCCTTTCATCCCTGAAAGGAAAGGGGAGGGATAGGGTTATCCTCTCGCCCTAGACTCCAGTTTGGTGTCTTTCTTTTAATAAGCCCGTATTACTCCTACCCCTTCCCCTTTCTTCTCTTCTACATCTTTCTTTTCTTCTACATTTATTTATGCCCATGTTCTGGTAGTCCGTCGACCCGCGCAATGTTAGATCACCGGGTGTGAGTGGTAATCTCTAATGGTCCCAAGACGATCACAGTTAGGCTCTTGACGCCTGATTCAAATTGGACTCTTGGTTAGGTCGTTTATTAGATTTTGCCACCCAAGGAAAGAATGGGACTCCATCCATAACAAAATTAACAATCTGGTTATCGTGCTTGCCCGGAAATATTTGGACTGGCAGTTCGAAACTCCGTCCGGATTCTTTTTAAGTTAACACTATTTATTATGGAGGTTACTTCCGTGTCTGAGCATCGCGGTGGGGACCGGGTAGGTGGAGCTCGTAGCTATGACAGGCAGTCCACCTAAGCAAAGCATAACTCTGATTTCAAAAGCCTGGATCCACAGGCATAATTGCCTCTTCCAGAAGATCCTCTGTGAGTATCTGTGAGTATTAACTCTTGAAGGTGAAATTTTTTCCTCTTTACCTTTATCTTATGTTAAAGGGGCTTCCTCTCTAACATCTTTTATCTTCTCCCATCTTAGGCAGGTGTCTTAGTAGCCTCTTCACAAAAATAGAGGAATTGCATGGAAGGAGGCCTCTTCCGCCCCCGAATACAATGAGAAGCAGGATAGGTTCCTCTTAGAGGCTTACTCTGTGTGCCCAGGTTTCCACTATAGATTAGTTTCTTACCCGGCAGTCGGTTAAGCGGCCCTTTCACTTTGGGGCTGGTTTGCCAGCTCAACTATTTCCCTAAATAACTGACAGTTGCTTACTCAGAAAGCATTGCCATTCATCAGAATTAGTTTCAGCAGAAAGATATAGAAGATCCCTTAAGACTCAAACGGAATGGTGGTCCGTTTCTATGGTGCCACGTCCACCGAAGAGTTTGGATCTTGAAAATTGTACTAGTGAGGCCTCGTTCTAGGCGCCTGAGGCTTCCTGGGAAAGAGCTCCAAAGAGGAATGAGTCAGCCAAGTGGAAAAAGAGGAAAATAATGATATTAGGTGATGGATGGGTCCGTCCGGCCTCGAAAGTCGTTGTGAAGATAGGATATAAGCGGAGAAATCAATCCTAGCCATCGTAAAGGGAGATGACTAAGTAAGCAACAGAGTATTGGTGGCATCTTATTAATTCAATCAGAGGTTGGTTGGTTCGAGCTTACTTGCTTTAAAACATTTATGTTGTCCGATGGTTCATGCTCTGTCATCGTCAGAACCTAAGGTCTCTCGTTTTGGGGATGGGAGATGTCTGGTTAACGCGGCCGTTTCTACATACATATATTGGTGAATGTCTATGCTAGGAGTATGTTGTCACAAATTTATACGCCTTTTTAATTACCAAAGATTCGCCCAGACGAGCCAACCGTCAACGTTTTAATTTCCGTTTTACGATGGGACGAGAAGGGAAGTTTTTCGGAAGGCCTTCCTCTCTATTTTGCATCCTTTTGTCATTCGGTTGTATATGCGTTCGCAATTTGATCCCTACTCTATCCCATTTGATTAAGTCTATTTATTTTGTTCTTGTGATCTTCATTAGTTCGCCTTTCCTATTCTAAGCGCCAGAGATTGTTCCCATACGTCTTGCGCTGCGAGTAAAATTAACTTTGTGTAAAGTGTATATAATTAGATTTAAGCAGTGTAAATATCATTTAATACTAAGACACGTACGAGGGATGGTCAATAGGTTTTGCGAATCGGTACGGCAAAACAGAGAAGGGGGATGGCTTTTTGTGGGGAGGTTAAGACAAGTTATGACAATTAGGACCTGCAGCCGCACGCTCCTGCCTCGTCTATTTAAGAAGCCGTAGCTGATCGCAGATCGTCAATCACAAATTTTTCAACAATGGAGAAGGTTGGCCCGTGTAGAGAGGATGATCCTCGAAAATCGATGGGTAAAGGTGGAAGAAATCGAGCGATAACTTAAAAATGTTATGAACATCCTCCACGACAATTTGGCCATGACAAAGTTCTCTTCCCGTTAGGTCCCTAGAAACCTCACGCCCCATGATCGACTTCAGCGTCGTCAAAGTCCACAAGGCCAGAGTTGCACAAGATGCCCTGTGTGAGTGCGGATTCGAGGAGGTCAACCATCTCCCTACAGTCCAGATCTGACCCCTAGTGACTATCTTTTATTCCGCCAGCTCAAGGCTGCACTGCGTGGACGCCGGTTTGGGGACGATGAAGATGTCCAGTTCACCGTCCAGGAGTGGATTGAACAGCAGTCGGGAGATTTCTGGTTGTCGGGAATTCAAAGCCTCAGGAACAAGTGGCGCAAGTGCATTGAAGTCGAGAGTAGTTATATTTAAAAATAATAAAACACTTTTCCTCATATCTCGTTTCCTTATATCCGAATTGCAAAACTTATTGACCGCCCCTTGTCCATATCATCACCATCCTTTACATGCCTCACCAAATATACAACATCCATACAAACAACTCAACCACTCAAGCCAATCATTAAAATCAACACGCATCATCACACACCTCTTCAACTTACTGACAAAAGAACACATCTCTTGCATCTCTAGGATATCATCATCACTTAAAATCTCATTCTCATCGTCCATGACCAATTCGATCATACCGCAAACCTTGACAACATTCTTCGCACAATCATTCAACCTTATCACTTCACATTCACTTTTCATAACACAATCCTTATCAGCATCCAAAGACAAATCATTCAATCTCATAAAGTTTTCACCAAGCAAGAAACAATACGACATTTGCTCATCTTTCAGAATCAAAAAGTCATGCTTCACATTCACACACTGCCCACACTCACTCTCAGACTAACTTATTCCCATGCAACTATCATTCATTCCCCAATCCACTTATCCGTAATTTCGCCGGCTTACGTTCACCACATCTAAACTCATCATACTTACTTAGAATCCTCTCGTTCATTAACAACACTTGCGTTCCAGTATCAATCAAATCACAGCAGAACCTTTCACTAACTTCCAATCTTGCTTCCATCATATGAGGTCCTCCATGCTCGCAATACACAAAAGGAACAACCACACTAACAAGAGCTCTAACATCCACACCGTCTTCAACTCCCACATCATCATTCACCACACCCGCATCTTCATTCAGACAATCATTTTTTTCCCTCATATACGAACACTTTTCAATCACCCAAATGTAATGCACACCACTCAAATAATGAAGATGCACCACAATAACATTTAAACCCTTTACTTTCTCATCCTTGTGCACAATCGGCTTCTCACCATCAAAGTGCACATAAACAATCAGTCCATACAAACGACTCACTACAATCAACACTTTCTGAAACGGCGGGACCCTTGGAATAGACATCGCTCTCAATTCTTTCATAAAGTTCCGCACCCTTGCCATACCAATACTATCAGGCTTCCTACATACTTCAATCATTACCTCCTTCCTTAATTCCCTACACTATCGGGCAATCTCACATCTACTCCATCACTCCTCAAATCTTGAAAACCATTCCATACGCTCTCAAACAAGGAATTACCACCACCCTTACTATCCCTTCCATTCATAATCCTTTTCGGCAAATACTCAGGATCACTCACTAAACACATATTTTTATCATTCGTACCAGGATACCTCGACATCAAATCAGCCACTCCATTCCGTTTACAAGGCCCATATTCAATCACATAGTCAAAATCACTCAAATCTTCTAAAGTTCTCGCAATCCTACTATCAGCCCATTTCATACGTTGCAAATACACCAGAGTTTGCTGATCTGTTTTAGTCACAAACCTCGCACCATACAAAAACGGACGCAACACTTTCAAACAATACCTTATCGCAGCCAACTCTCGCTCGATAGTCGAATACTTTCGCTCTGCAGCATTCATAGTCTTGGATATATACCTAATTATTCGCCTGATATTCTCTCCATTCACACGCTGATCTTGCATCAGAAAACCTCCCATACAGTACCTACTCGCATCCGTATACAATTCAAGCATCTTAGCATTCAAACTATAGTCTGGGTATGCCAATTCAACATCTTTAGCCGCTGCTTCTTTTAGTCTCTCATGCGCTTCATTCATCTTATCATTCCACCTGACAATCGTACGACCTTTCTTGCCTATTCACTCAGTCAGAGGCTTACTCACACTCGAACAATCATGTATAAACTTTTGTTGAAATTCCTTGAAAAACAGAAATGACTTCAGCTGCTTTACAGTCACCGGTTTCGGAAACATTCGCACATTCTCAACATACTTCGGCGATTTTCACAACACATTCTCACTCACCATATGCCCAAGGAACTTCACTTCTTTCGCAAACCATTTACATTTCGCTACTTTCACCTTCACACCAACCCTCTCAAACGTTCTCAACACACCATTCACCAATCTCATATGCTCCTCAAAACTCTCAGGCATAATAAAAATATCATCTATAAACACAATCACATTCTTACTCGCAAACTTACTCAACACAACATTCATTGCTCGCTGGAAGGCGCCGGGAGCATTAGCCAACCCAAAGCTGAGGTTCTGGAACTAATAATGCCTTTTCGTAGAAGAAAAGGCAGTCACCGGCCGGCTTTCCTCAGTTTTGTAAACCACTTCATCCCATGCATACTATACACACACTCAGATACCAAACACATCGGAAACCTCTCTTTTACAGTCTTTTCGTTCACCTTTCGATAATCCAAACACATACGCAATCTTCCATCTGGCTTACGTACAGGCCCAATCGGACTATTGCATGCACTCTCACTTTCTTCAATCACCCCCAATCGTTCTAATTCCACGCACTGCTCCTCAATCTCATCAGCAACCGAACGCGGCAAATGTCTCGGCCGCTGATAGATTGCGGTGTCCTCCTTCAAAATAATCTTGAATTCCGGAAGCTTTGCAACCCCGAAATCCAGATCGCCTCTACTGATGACCCCATTTCATTCAAACAGCATTCGATACACATCCTCCCTTTTATACTTAGTCATACATTCATCCAATTGCACCATCCTTTCCACTTCATTGTACGTCCATTCACACGTCTTTTCATTCGCAACATTTACCCTGACATCCGTGCTATTACCCATTCCTACCTCATTGACAGTGGAGAGGTGACCCAGTATATCGCCAACTTGGATCAGTCTCACCTGCCCTTTCACTCTGGGGTCTGCTTGCATACATACATAAGGATTATTCATTCTCATCAAGCCATCAAACACACAAGCAACACACTTTACCTTATAACACGCATCCTTTCCATCCAATAACTCAGCGTTCTTACCCATATCCAAACTCATATCTTCACTCTAATTCACTCTAACAGACACCCTTTCACGTTTCACAAGCCTTACACTCTCCAAAGCAGTCACCTCAATACCGGTAAACACACTCCTCAGAACACTACCATCTTTCCCTACATACAACTTATACACCCCATTTATACCAATATTTCTCTCAATCTGATCACTTGAACGATGCATAACCATACGGTTCACTTTTATAAAATCATTCACCAAAATCACACCATACTCACTACTTACATTATCAATCACAGAGAATTCACACTCATTCATCAACATACCATCCATTTGAACAGCTGACCTTATCATTCCAATCACAGGTAATCTAATTCTACCAATACCAATCCTTACCAAACTACCTTTACACTCAGATAGGAGAGCTTTCTCACTTAGCTTGTCATACATGTCCTTATATACCAAGCTCGTCTTTCATCCAGAATCTATCAAAGCCAAACATTCAATCCCGTTCAATTCAACCTTCACACTAAAACACTCATACTTCCTACCAGACAGCACTTTCACACAAAACAGACTTAAAAACACATTACTCGCACTCTTACAATTCAGTTACCCACTTCAGACTTTCCATTCACACTTTGTGCTATTAGTCTAATCCCAAACTTTTCCCTCGAATGTCCTTCCATCGCACAATAGCTACATACATTCATCTGGTCACGAAACATCCTTGCATAATGACCAGCCTTTCCGCAATTACCACAAGCATATTCCATACTTTCCCCACCAGTCGCTCCACCATTCAACTTCGGACAGTCTCTCTTCAAATGGCCTCTTTCTTTACATTCAAAACACTTTTTTACACTTTCCTGGCAATCCTTTGCTATATGCCCTTCTTACCTCACCCAAAACACGCACCAGACGTCCCCCGACATTCCGCTAACATATGTCCTTTCCTTCCACACCTACGACATTCCACCATCCTTTCCACACCATTCGGCCTTTCATTTGCTGGAACATACCTCTGTAGCTCACTCATATACCAATTCACGCGCTTACCAGCCATATGTTCCCTTCCATTTGCTTATCCTCCATTCGCCCATGCAGTCTGCCGGCCAAGAAAGCTCAACATCACCCCAGCCTGCGCAGTCCTCAGGGCATCCTGATAGCTGACAAACTGCTGCGGTGGTGGAAAGCTCCTGGGCTTCTTACCCCAAACATTCACACTATAGCATCTATCCTCATCTAAATCACTCTCCTCATCAAATCGCCAATTTTCTAGAAGCTCCAACACATCCTCCCATACCAACCGTTCACATTTTAGCCTCATCCTTTTCTTTCTTTTCCCATTCAGCTATTCACTTATCTTTCGCAGGACCGTATCAAGGAATTTTCTCATCAATTTCTTACATTCATTTACACCATCATCACCATACCTCTTTCTCGCCATACTCTCAAGCCTATATACATACATGTTCACACTTTGACTCTTCCACATACGAGCCTTTTCAAATTCATTGACCCATTTATACTTCACTCTCTCTTTTATTCGTTTCACCTGCCTAATCAGTCTCTCCTTCACCATCTCATGCCTCGGTTCCCCCACACTCGTTATCAGTCGGAAGAACTCTAATACTTTTCTATCCAAACACTCCCCTAAAACATTCATCCAGTATCCCTTATTCTCCGGGTATTTTAGCTTGCAATAGCGTTCAAACCTCCCGAAGAACTCTCCCACAATCTTACTACCATACAATTTAAACCTATCAACTTTCAGGACTTCCCTAATCAAAATTCCTTTCCCCACATTCACTTTACTCTCACTTGAGCTGCTTTCACTCTCACTCATGCGAATCATACAATCACTCTCTCCTTCATCCGAGTAAAACTAGTGCACACTCTTCCCTTTCATCTTCCAATCATTCCCCTTTGACCAAGTTTTCCTTCCTCTCTTGCGTTCCACTCTCTTCCATTCTCCGTCCTTGCTATCACTCGCAATCATCCTGTCCTCTCTAGACTCGCATACACTCCCATTGATCCCATTAGTCTTATCCCTTTCAGTCAGAGCATGGGTCAGGGTCGAGGTCCTGGCGCAGGTCCTGACCCCTTCATTATGTCATATAGATCCTGCATCCTTTGGTCGACCTGCCTTTCTCTTTCGTCCATTTTTTTCTTTATCCTCTCCGCCTTCTCATCCATACTCATCATATAACTCTTTAATCCCTCAATCACGCTTTTCAACATCGTACATTCCTCCTCTTTTTGTCTCAGCAGCAGCCTCAGTCTCACAATCTCATCATGGAGGCCCTGTTCCACAGAAGACATCCTCCTAGGTTAATAAGAAAGGACAGAAGAAGGAAAACAATCACTACGTTCAACCCGATGACGGACTGCAATCCAATCCTAACAATGCTCCCGGTTTCGAGATTTCACGTCCCTATTCGGGTGCAAAATGTAGCGGGCCACGAATCTACGCTCTAACCCTAATCTACCCAACCCGCTCCCTACACTAATTCGCACGTGAGAAATAGAGAGAGAAATGAAACGTATTGTATATACAGTCCTTTATTTACAAAAAATATGGGGTAAATATATCTGAGAGCTCGTGTTCTATATATATCTATCCCCCCCCCCAAAAAAAAAAGAAATCCTATCACCAAATAAAATATTATATACACATAACTAAACGAACGATACAAAAGAGGACTAATAAGCAGACATGATCCAAACAAGAGGAAAAGGCCTCACGTGGTACCCCCGGGGGAAAGTCCTGCGGGCTGCCACTTGAGTGTTCACAGTTGTTGCCTAGGTCTTTTTTCAAAGGCCTCGGCCTCCGAGCTCATAAAATATTATATTGCGATCCGGTCGCGTATTGAGGCTATATAAAAGCTCTCCTCCTTTCAAATGAGACGTACAATAACTTTCTATGACGTACTTCAATCTCTACATTCTCTGCCACTCTTAATAAATTGTAGCATTATTTATAATTTTAATAGAGTGGCCTTTCACAAAATAACAAAGTATTTAGCTAAGGAAGAGAAAAAAACATTTTATAATAAAATATGAAGTCATATATATATATATATATATATATATATATATATATATATATATATAACCAGTTCAAATTCACACACACATTCACAGAGGGAGGGAGATAGTATTGGAAAAGTGGTGGGAGAGAGGCCATACAAACACTTTCATATTTGCTCCACCACAGTACCAATGTAGGAATTTAATTATCCCACTATACAAGTTTACACAGCGCTAAAGCCAAATTATAAGCTTTTGTGCTGGTTAAGGAGGAGGAAAGCACTGAATCCTTTAAAAGTTTATATTTACCTATAAATGGGTTAAATATATACGTGTCTTAGTATTAAATGATATTTATACTGCTTAAATCTAATTATATACACTTTACACAGAGTTAATTTTACCCGCAGCACAAGACGTATGGGAACAATCTCCAGCACTGGAAATTAATTATACAATCTAAAGCGATTAGAATAGGAAAGGCGAACTAATGAAGATCACACTAACACAATAAATAGACTTAATGACGCAAAGATACATAATAGAGTGGAAGGCCTTCCGAAAACTTCCCTTCTCGTCCCATCCTATAAGGGAAATTGAAACGCTGACAGTTGGTTCGTCTTAGCGATTTCTTGGGTAATTAAACTGTCGCATAAATTTGTGACATATGTAGACTACTATCTTTAGGGAATTTCTCAAGAGCTTTCCGACCGGTGGGCTGTCAAAGTTTAAGGTGTGGTGATGAAAGAGACAGAATACTTCTTCAAGTTTCATCTACACAGTTTCCATGAGTCGATGTGTATTTGTTTGGTATCGTTCATGACTGTTTAAAGGCATTCCTGTCGTTTCTTAGGCACAATTAACTCCAGCAATGTTTGGCCATACAGGTTAATCTTGCAATTCTTAGGAAACCACCACATAAAAGAATAAATTTGTATGATTAACGAATCGGTTTTTAAGAATGAATTAAAGATGTAAAGTATAACCTTTGAAATAATATTTGGATATGAATTTTGAGATGAGGATGGAGAAGGAACTTTAGAAATATTATAGGAAGACCTTTGACTACTATGATTATCAATGTTAAAAAAATAACTTTGAAATATAAAAGTAGTTAATCCTTTGAAGAGAATTTTGCCCTCTTCACGCTAAGACCAAGATGAAATTTTTACCTTACTTTAACGACTAAAATTATAGAATATATAAATATCGCTTTTAAAAGCGATAAAAACTTATATACGAAATATACAAATCAGAAAATGCCTACATTAAATTTAAAGTATTTTAAGGCTATATATACATAAATATGAATGAAAAAATCAATTTTAAATTTACTTTCAGAATAAGTCAGAGACAAGCCTCCTTTTCTAGCTGACAGCATCACAGAAACCAACCATAGTTATTGTCGTGGAACACCAATCTATACCATACACTACTCCTATATCTTGTGGGGGATGACTTATTCACCTACTACAACGCGAACCATTCGAGGACTGTTCGCAGCGATTAACGACCGACTAGGAGGTCAAGCTTGAGGCATTATAATTCAAATCATTAATAATCAGACAGAGTACATAAATGGTTGGCGAGATTTACTTGAATAGGTCGAGAGTATCGTTCAAGGTTAGTTAAAAATAAAACAAAAAAAATATAATTTTATTTACAAAGATCAAAAATAAGAATAATAAGAGGCAAAAGGGAATTGTTTAAATTAAAATAGGCTCTTGATAATTATTATGAGAGGGCATTATCAAATGGAATTAATTGATTAATGTTACTAGGCTCAGATCAAAAGGGGGAACTTGACAGTACTAGTATTGGAGGGGGTTTCACTGTTACGGATCGGTGACTTCAATGAAGGTCCTTCTTGCGATGAGGCGAGTGGGGAACGATCCGATGAGGCAAATTGGTCACGATCTGATGAGGCAGGTGGGGCACGATCCGAACTAACAATGGGATGGAGATAGCCAAACTTCAAATATGAATTCGACGGGAAATGTGGGATTACTCGTAATTCTACTAGAAGAGGAAACTTCGTTTTCTCAAAGGTAATCGATGGGGATTTTCTTCGCTTCGATTAAACGAAGGGATATTGTTGCGCAAATTCAAAGGCTTGCTGTTCACAGAAGCTTCCAATTGACTGGGGTAGAATCACTGCAGAGAAAGTCTTGCTGTCTGCCGAACGCTCACGGGATTGACTTAGAATTGAGACGATGAGGACGGCCTTGAGGTGCGGGCTGGACTCCTGGAGCTAAAAAATAACCCGAGTATTTGTATGCCCCATTCTGAGGAGGAGGGGGAGTTTCGAAAAAGGAGTCGCAAGCTCCAGATATCTTAATTAGGGTGCGAAATCGACTTATCATTTAGCAGTGAGGCGCGAGAAACAGTGGCTCTTCCTCGCCTCGTCACCGGGGGCAGGGGTACTTAGGACGAGTTCGCAGGATTGTGGAATATTTCCACAATGCGCTCAGGAGTTGAAAATTCGTAAATTTTCGAACAGGAAGTGACTCTCCCTATGGTGGAATACTATCGCAGGAGGTATCCGCTAAAGTAGGGTGGGGGTGGAGGGGCAGAGGTTGTTCTTTTACAAAAAATGATGCGGAAAAAGGCAATCTGGCTAAATTAATTTGATTACTTTCATATTATGTCCATATGTAGGTCCATAGGAACTGTCTCGAGGCAATGGCACACAAATCTAAGATCCCATCGACCCTGTCTTATCCTTATTGCTAGGCATTATGAAGGGCTGGCCTCTGTCGTGGTATAGGCTCCGTCGAGATCGGCCTCGGATGAGACTGAGGGAGACACCGAGCACGGGAGTACAAGCCCATCATGTATCTTGCACGGTACATAGGAGGTTGAATATTTCTAGAATGGAAAAGAAGCCTCTCAATAATGGGCATGCGAAAAGTACTGGTCGCCACATGAAGACCAGTGTGGGGGCATCGCGTCCACCTTCCATAATTTATGCTCAGGTACGGATTTGTAAAACTCACATCTGTATTAAAGCTTCTAACAAACAAAGAAACTATAAAACGGCAAATCGGTAGCTCTAACAGCAACCAAACAGCTAAGCGTCACGAAAAGAATAATGTATATGGTACTTGTACAAGGCATACTAAAGTTGCGAATATGGCGCCCCTTAGGTGAGACGTAGGTGGAAAACAAGAACAAGAAACAGAGCGATTCTACCACTTCTAGGAAAGCAACATTTAAAAAAAAATATGGGTCAAAAGTCATCCATGGATGGCGAGAGAACTGCATTACTTTAATCTTGGCATAGCGAAAAATGCGGTTAAATGTTGTTGGAGTCTTCACTCCAGACTTGATATCTTGTCGGAACCAAGATATATCCAAAGGTTGTCTACGTATATCGGATTGAGAAAATCTTCCGGTAGCAGCGATGTAATATCGGTGATGCTCAGGATAAAAATGTGACAATGAGGACACTTCCTTGTGGGACGCCCTCTTGTTGCCCTATTGGGCTAGATGGGGCTCCTGCGGAATCGACGATCGCGTAAAAATTCAGGGTAAAAATTGGGACGGGTCTTTCCGCTCCCATGGTGTCTAGGGTCTCTATGCTATCGTACCCAATGTGTTATCATGCGCATTCTCCAGATCGAAACAAAACGTGACATAAGGCATAATACGAAAGCAAGTCTTCCCAGATATCAGTTTCCAACAGAAACTGAGTAGCCGATGCGGACTAGAACTAACGGAGGCCGCTCTGTGCAGAAGAAAAGTGATCTCCGTTGTCTAGGAAAAAGGCTAATCTAACGTCTCCTAATTTCTTCAGCAGCTTGCAGACGCAGGAGGTTATAAAAATACACGGAAATCGGCCGTGGGAGAGTGATATTCCCCCGGTTTGGGAAAGGCTAGCACAGTAGCCATTCCTCGGAATTGTGGAAGAATTCCCTATGTCCAGATCCTTGTGAATAAATTCTTAATAAATGCCAAGCCTCTCTCACCTAATTAACGAATCATGGTATACCGGACATCGTCCAGACTATGAGTGATGTCCAGTCATGAAGCGAATACAGAATGCAACTCACTCAGTATAAACTTATCTTTGAAAGGTTCTCTGCCTTACTATTAAAGTCCAGTTGGCGGTATTAAGCAAAATCAGGAATTGCATTGAATGCTGGCGGAGAAGCATCCAGGTTAGAGAATGTGGAGAAAGTGGTAGTGGGATCTGAAGTTGCAGTCCCTTTCTGGTGGAAAACAGAAGAGGGGTCTTGCGAGACCTTGGCCTGAATTTTTTGACTCGCTTTCACATCTCTGCAAGAGGGTTCTTTACGTTAAGTGAAGTCAAGTATGACCACTGAGAAGAGCAACTTACCTGCTTCAAAACATACTCTAACCTAGCGCTACCTTGACGAAATTCACCTACGTTGAAATCGTTCGGGTGGCGCAATAGCTTATAGAGGTTTATCGTTTCTGGCTCAGGGCCATCTCTCACTCAGTAAGCCACCAAGAAAGCGGGGAACGCAAAAACTTTAAGTCATTCTTGGAATTGTAGTTAGGTCCACGGCGATGAGGTTGCAGGAGGAGAACTCAATGTCTCATCAACCTACCTAAACTTCTCGACTGGAACAGAGAAATAAGTCATTTGGTGAAATTCGAACCACGCACGCTCCATCATAATCAACGCCGTTTCCCAGACGTCAGTGGCCCAGAGAGCACAGAGATAAATAAAGACAGGAAAATGAACCCTATCCATGACACTGATGCCGAAATTATCCACATTTCGGCCACATCACCAGCTCGTCGATCATGTCGGCAAAATCTATTCATTAGGATTGATTGTGCAGTCACATCCAGGTGGAAAATTCAAGAACAAGGGACTCAACAACCATACTACAAGGTAGCAAAACTTTTCCGTATCAAAGTCAACTGACGTTGGGATGCATGCAGAAATAACAGTATGCATCCAAATAAGGTATAGCTAGACTACCAGTGCCTGAAAAGAATGTGTTTATGAGCAAGTAAAAGAACGGAGACAACATGCCGTTTGTAAATCGCGAATCCAGCCCCCTCTTGTGGTAATGGGGTTGCAAATCACATGCTCCCGGAAGGTACGCATCTCTTTCTAGTTTGACTTGAGCCCAGGGCAATTCTATTGAAGGAACATTCCATCTAGGCCTATGTGGTCTTTTCCCTGTACTACTAACGACTCGCTGGGGGCGCGCGGCCCTTTCGCCTTACGGGAAATGGTTATGCTGAAAGGTGCGAGTCCTGGTTCAAGCCGAGACTCTAAACATCCCCCCCCTTTACCAGGGGAGTGCCAGGAAGTGAGAAGGGTTGAACATGCACAATGTTCGGAGGAGCCAGAAGCTGATGGTGCCTGCTGAATTATTGAGCCATAAGAGTTTCGATGTCGCGTTGATTGCGACAGAACCAAGCTTCGCGAAAAGAGAGTCGCTGAGGAAACTGAAAAAACATAATTCCTTTCTCCAAGAAATAAGTGGCAGATGGCTTTGAGTAAGCAGGGTGTGACTCTCGGCAATTGGCAAACTTAGCTTACACGATAAAGACAAATATTGTAAACCCATTTTGCGTATCTAGATGATCGATCCGTGTGTCTGAAACGGTGGCAGTAGTAGCACATCCCTAAACCCTTTTTTTCTAGAAGGATCTTGGATGGGTCTACGAGAAAACACAGGATAAAACTATCTCTATCATAGAGGTGAGCTGGCTGAGAGCGGCTCCCAAAAAGGTAGAGGGAAAACCCTTTTGGCACATAAAGATGGTTGAGAGGATCCCTCTACTGGTCGGAATTGTGCTGTCGCGGAATATTTCTCTCCCACCAGCACGGCGATAATTTATTAATAGGAATGTATTTAGAAATTTTTCTGAGATTGAAAACCTACCAACACGGAAATGTCAGAAGTTTGTGACCATAAATTATAAAAAAATGAGGGTGGTTGGCTATATCCCGTGTCAAGCCGCTCAGGCCTAACTGATCTCGGGTTTTGACCC
This sequence comes from Ceratothoa steindachneri, assembly GCA_963969495.1. Classification (NCBI taxonomy): domain Eukaryota; kingdom Metazoa; phylum Arthropoda; class Malacostraca; order Isopoda; family Cymothoidae; genus Ceratothoa; species Ceratothoa steindachneri. The sequence continues at coordinate 110,007,769 of OZ018324.1, read as the reverse complement.
TTTCAGTTCTACAGCATGGATGAGCTAATGGTCACGTTCACACTTTTATAAGGACGCATACCGATGAGAATTTGCCCAGTGGACTGAGAAATCCCAAATTAGCAACAAGAAAGGGAGGGTGACAGTGTAAATTTTCTAACTAGCCATCGGCAAGAGGGCCAGGATCTGGATCTGTTGTAGCTGACCTAAAGATGGGATCCGAGATTTTTCATTGACCTGACAGCCAACAAGGGAGCAAAGCGCCCTTCCTCTTTCCCCATAATCACTACAGTCTTATACCCAAGAGAACGCCCACATGAAAGTGGTGAGCCCATCATGCGCAGATAAAGGGTTATTTCAGTACAACCGATCTTTCCATTTATTCGCGCGGCAACGCCCAGGATTCCTCAAGTCCTTGTCTCTCGCAATCTGCGTGCGTTGTTTTTGGAGGTTCCATAGTCTCTCTTCTGACAAAGCATGAGAAAGCTGGCCATATCTTTAAAATTAGGGAAGTGGGTGAGGTGATAGTCTTAGAAACAAGGAATGCAAAGAAAGAGCGAGGATAAAGCGCGCCAACAAAATATTCAGACCCAGCCAGAGAATTCAATTCAGCCAGGTGAGGTGGCTTCCTTAATTTGCACTAAGGCTGAAAGGAGATGCAGCTCTTTCAGGTAACAACTGTAACAGGCTACGTAAGATACCCCGCTGCGAAGAGTATACAACCAAGTTCCTGAATTGCATTGGATCGTACGCTGCTTCTTCTAAGCTGTGCGACTCGCATTTGTGTGAGAAAGACACCCTTCGCTCCTGTCCCTGTTAAGCCCCAGAGCGTGGTTGCTTCCACACCCATTGAAAACCCTTCGATGGGTTATAGCACCCACGAGTCTCACGTCAATCCAGCTTGGCCAAGCACTAAGCTTTATTGCACCTTCACAAATTGTCTTGACTCGAAGGAGATAATACCCCCAAATATGAGTGGAGCCAGACCTGAACAATTCAAAGCCGACGGAATGAATGTATCAATAAACGAAGCATCGAGCTTCTCGCCTATATCTTAAGCTGCAAGTGATGCAATTAGTAGATGTCTCTCTCAAAAAGACGAGTAAGCACCGACCCCGAATGCTCCTCACCATTCGAATGAATAAGAAAGAAGAAATTGAAAGCTAACGTGCCAAGCCAAACCTATTTCAGTAAGGACTTCAAACTGGTGTTTGAAGAGCTAAAGATTGGCAATCTTAATGTGGGAGAATGCATGCATCTACCTTATATACGAGTATCTGCTTTTTTCGTTCCCTTGATTTGTGCTTGTCTCGATAGGATGAAAGGGCGGTCTTTAGCTTGGTTGATCATGCCCTCTATGGAAGGGTCAATTTTTCATTTAAATCTCTTTCGTCAGGTCGTCGCCTCTGCTAGAGGGTCTTAGAACTAGACAATAGGTGCTTCCATGGAGAGCGGCTTAGTGTGAAAAGACCCTCAGTGAGAAGCAAATACATATGAGCGCTAGGAACACAGTCCATACCACTTCACTCAATGTGAATTTCGCCTGGCAAAGGCCAGATTTCGTTTCCTTTTGAAACCCCTCAAAAGAAACCTCATATAGACTGTTACACATGGGATATAGAAAAAAAAAACTCACTCCACACCCCAGAAACCCAGCGTTTCCAACTTTAATAAAAATATCATGGATTTATTCCTTCTAACAGTTTATTTTTGCCCTTTTTCACAATTTCTTTACAATCTCTTGCTCATCAACCTTTATCCACTCACCCTTACTCAATGCTGGAATCGTCGGTTTAGCAACCCAATTTTTGGCTACAGTTAAGACAAGGAGTAAGAACATCGAAAAAAGGTACCATAGAAGACCTTACGGTCCATTCAATGAGGGGACCTTTGGACTAGCAGTCGAGCAGGAACATCTCTGCTCAAATGCTTCACGTCCTATCACGGCCATTTTTCAAGACCCTGTCTAGTCTTGACTTGAACTGGTGAACAGATTCACTGTTGACAACTTCTAATGTAGGTGCGTTCCAACTACCGCAGATACTGTACGTGAAAAACTTTTCACACAGATCGCGGTTGTAACGCTTCAGTACAAGTTTAAAGCTAACATTTCTTTTTCTGCTCTCAACAAGTGTGAAAATTTTCCCGTAGTCAACATTATCGAACCCTCGAAGTATTTTGAAAACTTCGATGAGCTGACCACGCAGTCTACGGGTTTTCAACCAGAACAGATCTAATTCCCTTAATCTATCTTTATAACTTTTATGTCTAATTGAGGGAATCAGTTTGGTTGCCCTGGCTTGTACGCGTTCCAATCTCGCGATGTTCTTTCGAAATGAAGGACTCCAAAATTGTACGGCATACTCCAGTTGCGCTCGGACAAGTGAGTTATACAAACACAGTACAATCTCCTTGTTCCGATATCAAAACTGGTGCTTTATATAGCCTAGCATCCTTTGGGCCTTTTTCTCCGCTTCAGTGTCCTGTTTCGAGAACTTGAGGTCACTAGTGATTGTTACACCCAACTCCTTCTCAGTGTCGGTGGATTCAACAGCAGTGCCCTTAAGGATATACTGAGATTGGGGTTTTGTGGCCAATATGCATCACTTTTCATTTGTTCACGTTAAAAGGCATTTGCCACGTGTCCGACCACTCGCCAATCTTCCGAAGATCTTCCTGCAGACGGGCAGTATTTCCATCCTTTGCTACGTTCATACCAAGCTTGGTATATCGTCGGCAAATTTGGAAATCTTGGCAACCATGTCACCTTCCATGTCGTTGACGTAGATGATGAATAGTAGTGGTCCCAGGACAGAACCTTGAGGCAACCCGCTAGTAACGTGCACCCACTCAGAAGCCTGTCCATTCACCACCACCCGTTGCCGTCTGCCACTTAGCCAGTTCTCGATCCAGCCGGCTACTTTTTCGTCTATGCCCAGCGCTCGCACTTTGCGGAGAAGGTGGCGGTGTGGTTCCTTATCAAAGGCTTTCTAAAAGTCTAAGTAGACCACATCCACCGCCTTGTCCCGATCGTGCTAACTGAACACGAAGTGGAAGAATTCCACTAGGTTCGTCAGGCATGACCGTTGCCTTCGGAAGCCGTGCTGGGAACTCCTCAGTAGCAGATTTGACTCTAAATAAGACGTCACTTTGTCTACCATCATGCTTTCCATGAGTTTACCGACTATCGAAGTCAGACTGATAGGTCGGTAGTTCGACGGTTGGCTACGGTCTCCTTCCTTGAAGATAGAAGTCACCTCCGCCTTACGCCAGTCTCTAGGAACGCATTCGGTCTAGATTGACATGTTGAAGATTGCGCTCAGGTGTCGTGACACTTGATTGCGCACTTCTTTCAACACTTTAGGTAGAAACCCATCCGGGCCAGGTGACTTAATCGTCATTAGGTCAGTGATCTTCTTTTTTACTTCTCCTACGGTGAAGTCCATATCCTCCAGCTTTTTCCCCCGAGTAAGAACTCGTTGACTGGGTGATGGGACCACACTCTTCAGTAAACACAGAAGAAATGTAGTCGTTGAGGATGTTAGCATTTTCTGCATCTGAGTGCTTTAATGTCCCCTCCTCATTCATCAAAGGGCCAATCGTTCGACGGATTGGTTTACGGCTGTTTACATATCCAAAGAACTCTTTGGGATTCTCTTTACAAAGTTTCGCCACTCAGAGTTCCTCAGACCGCTTAGCCGCCCTTATGCCGGACTTTACTCTCCTGGATAGCCTCCGGTGTCCGTCATAGTCACCCGAGATCTTCAAATGCCGGTACACATTTCTCTTCTCCATAAGCAATTGGCCGATTTCTTGATTAAACCACTTTGGTTGCACAGAAGACCGACAGGGACATTTCAGAGGGATGAAACGTGATTGAAGACTCATGAATGTGGTTTTGAAGCTGTTCCACGAGTCTTCAACACCATTGCACACTTCTAGCCTCGCGTCAGTCAGTCCAGCACGAGGACCTGCAAAGTCTGCTCTTCTCAAATCAAGTTTCCTCGGTTTACTAGTTGCAGGCCCTGCCTTCGGGACTTTGACTACAAATCTAATTAGTCGGTGGTCACTGCCACCGAGATCTTAGCCAACAGTGAGGTACTTAACGATGTCATCCTCAGAGGTTAAACCAAGTCGAGGATATTGTCTCCTCTCGTTGGCTTTCTCACCCATTGAATCAAGAACTCGTTGTTCGCGAACTCCAGGAGTAGTGCGTTCTCGCCACAGGGTTCTCTGGTTTCCAAGTCAACTTGTTTGTTGAAATCTCCCATGACAATACACACTCTGTCTTCGACAAGTTCTCCTAGTAGCTGGTACAGATCTCTGTCCTTTTCAACGAGTTTTGCAGTAGGTCTATAAAGCACCAGGTTCCTTTATTTGGCAGGACCTATCTCTAGGTCAACACCTAGTAGTTCATGGTCGGATACGATGTTGCAATCCGTCGAGTTGAGAGTATCCTTGACATACAACATCACACCGCCACCGTCTCTGCCTGGCCTATCTTTCAGGAAGAGCTGGTAACCGGTAATCGTGAATTTACCTTCAAAGTTTCGGCCTGAGGTTTTTATCCACGACTCCGGTATGGCTGCCATCTCAGGTTCTTCTGTTGCTACGAGGCCACGAAGCTTAAGAAACATGTTTCTGATAGACCTCGCATTAAACAGAAGAACCTTGAGGGATTCCCCGACTGTAGGACTCCCTACGCTCTTCCGTTTCCTGCCTTATTTCTCTGTAGCGGGGTCACTCCCCTCTTTGTGACCTCAGAAAAGGTAGTATCTGGAGTAACACGGGTGTACTGGCATGCGTCCTCCTTTACTCGGGGCCTGACACTTTTTGGGTCCGCTCTACAACATCTTGGATCATGTTGGCGAGTGCAGCTTTTCCATTAAATGAAAGATGCACTCCGTCCCTTTCATTCAGGTCGTTTCTCCCGTAAAAGGTTTGGTAGGGGTCTACAAAAAAGACTCCTTCTGCCGTGCAGAGATCCACCAACCGTTGGTTTACTGCGACGTTTCTCTCGTGAGCGGTTGGAGTCTACAAAAAAGACTCCTTGCGCCGTACAAAGATCTCCCAGGCGTTGGTTTATGGATACGTTCCTCGCGTGAGCATTGCAGAATGGACCTCGTCTTGGGAGTATCTCGACCACGACACGTCTGCGGATTTTTAGCCCACAGTCGTCAACTCCTCCCATAACCATGGTCAGAATCTTCCTGCTGGCGCCTACTTCACCTCCTCGTAGGTAGATATTGTTGCCACTTGCCATGAAAGCAACTACTGAGTTCTCATAGATCTGAGATTTCTCAGCTTTCACCCTTATTTCTCCGTTCCCCTTTTCTGGAAGGCAACTTACCTTTACACTGGTGCGAACGTGGGCCACTACCAAGGGTTGTAGATCCTGCGCTTGGAAGTCACCGATCACGATGACCCTCGCGCATTTGGGTTCAGAGTACAAAGGCTTTCCTTTCAGGGTTGGCTCTTTCGATTCCTCTTTCTTCCCCACTTTTTGTTTTTCTTCTTCTTTTTCTTTTTCATTTTTTCTTCCGTTTCTACTTTCTCTTCTGTTTTATCTACTGTTTTTCCTTTCTTACTCTTCCTTTTCTTCTTTTTGACGCCCTGAGTAACCCCAGCAGCAGCTGACTCTGGGACGTCGGATGGATGGCCTATCTCTATCGACGCGGTGCTTGAGGGCTCAACAGAGGAGCAATCCACGTCGTTCGAGTTTCTTATTGCTCTTGCTCTACCTTGATGGCTGTCATTTCTACAATGATGGCTTCGAGACGACGGATTTGAGTCACATGCTCAGATTCGAAGATTTTCACCTTTTCTTCCAGCCATCGTGATTTTTCCTCGGAAGATTTGAAAAGTTCCTTAAGCTCCTGAAGTTCTGCCCTTAGGACGCCATCCGTGCACATACTTCCAGGGTGGCATTTTGAGAAAAAACCCTCCCGAAAATCCGCGCACCAGTTGTCCTTTTGGCATGTCAAGCAGGCATATTTTAACGCACCAGGTCCTTTCTTTCCAGTCATGCTGAACACTTTATATCTCTGAATACTTTGTGACTACTCAATAAAAAAGAAAGGGGGTGGTGAGTTCACCGCGCGTGAGTCGCTCCCGCCTATCCATCGGGGAGGTTTCGGATCTTTCAGAAGGCACGCTCATTGTGCTGCTGTTCGTCCGACCGAGTCGTCAAACCTCGGCGTGCCGTGGCTCCCAACCAAGCAGCACGGACGGTCCCCGAAGGGGCCATCGATTTCTCACCAGGTGAACAACGGAGCACCCCCGGTACTAAATTCCTACTAGTTCCCTTCACGACGGCCAGGATCTCAGAGTAGCGTTCAATGGATATCCCGCCACACCAAGAGACTCGACCCAAGGCTTTTTATTGGCCTGGCAAACAATCTGGGAACAAAGGGCCGTCACTTCGGACCGATGCTACCAGAGGCACCCGTTCACGGTGACTGGGAAGGGTGGATAATTACGCGCCAGGAAAGGGGTTAACGAGGCACTACCCTCATCCCATTCATCGTGCCCCAACGCTTAGGACACCTCTAGTCCTAGTCTCTCGCAACGAGTGAGCGTCGATTGGCGTTGTTTATAGAGGTTCCAATGCCTCTCTTCTGATGCATGAGGTAGCTGCTAGGTCCTTATATTTAGAAAGATGGAAAAAAGGGTGAGAATGACTTGATAGTAGTAGGGTTTTGTTTTGTTTTTATGTTTGTTTTTTCTTTTTATATAATAAGTTGAAGAAATAGGAGGAAAGTGAAAAAAGAGAAGGATAGAGTAAAAAAAGAATGACGCACTTAGTCTGGAACCTCGTTTCCGATCAAATCGACAAGGGAAGCCCGACTAGGGGTACCCAAAAGAGAGGTACCCCCGCCGACATAGCTCGAAAAGTCAAAGGTACACACAAGCTCTCTTCTCGCGACAAGGGGGTGTCATCTCTCCCTCTACTTGATAGAGGTTTCAGGTAAACATAGAAGATGCCAATTTAGACGAAAGCGACAAATTTAACAAAGACTGACAAGAAAATTTCCAGCACCAAACTGATAGAAGACACCCACATCTTTAAGTGGGTGGGTGAGGTGAAAAGAAAGAATATTTTTACAACTAATCAGGACAGGAGATTTATAACTAATTAAAGTAAATGAAGAAATAATAAAATAAATCAACAAACACTAACAAAGTGAATGAATTTATCCGAAAATCGACAATAACTGTTTACTAAAGAAAGAATAACTGTTCATCAATCAAGCGAAAGTGCTACAACCGATATAGAAATGTTGCTTAGAACGAAAGACTAAGAATTCAAGGCGACTTGACGGTAGCAGAGAAATTCCGTCGACCCTAGAAAATGGTTTTCTCAATCTCACAAGAATTAAACTACACCTTCAACATAAAAAATGAAGAAATAGTAGAGACACAACTTATTAACAATGTAAATAAAATTACCCACTTTCCATCAGTAGAACAATACATGGGAGATATCATGATTCCGGTGCCATGACAACAATTGATGAGATGAATACCGCGATTCCTCATTTTAACAGAAAGCGCATGGCTCCAGCAGACTTAGTAAACTTAAAGTACTGAAGTCAACTCAAAACAACGCAGATATCTTAGTAGAATATGTGTGGGGGGGGGGATCTTCCCTAATGTCTACAAAATAGCAAAATATAAACTTCTACTCCAAGTAAACTTACAAGTATTAAATTAAAAATTGAAGACTCATTGACTCCTAGAGAAAATAATAAAGATAACAATGGCACTTGTAATTATTACGGAATATATCACTTAAGCAAATGCAGAGAATGCGCGCGTTACTTGAGTCAGCGTCACGTAAACAATGATTTTGATAAAATGAAGATCAAAGGCATGCAATATAGGATCCTTAATATCCAAATAAACCAAAACTTGTAGAGAATTAACTACGATTCGATCACCAACAGAAGAGCTAGAATCATGAAGTACTTTGAATTAGAAGCTGAAAAGATATTAGGGGTATGCCTAAGGCCCAGCTTTATTATTATTATTATTCTTTTTACAATTTGAAACCAAACTCAAAAGACTGTGGAAAAGAAGCCTCCAATATGATATGCAACTTGCTACGAAAATGAAAAATGTAATAAATTATGTATAAATTAATGAAAAAAGTTGAACCACTATATGCAAAAATATAAGAACAAAGCAATATATAATTTATTTATTAAAAAGTAGTTAGCTCGGAGTTTGAACTTCTGAACATCAATCGATTCAACCCTACTAGTATGTGAATTCTAAAACCTTCTAGCGGCAGGGATAAAATACCTAGATTATGATTAGTGTTATAGAGTATGGTCTAAAAAGTAACACAATAAGCAACAGCAACTTGTCTACTGTTCCTTACAGCATGCAAAAATTTATAAAGAAATGCATACAATAGGTGATCAATGAAATGATATGTCTTATACACGATTCATAGGTCAATCGCAGAAGACCAGGCAGATGGACAATATTCTAAACAAAGAAGAAAAAACAATGTAAACAGTTTAATACAGTATGCTCATCACCAAAACTGTACAGTTTTTTGGCAGAATACTTTTTTTCTTATATTCCAGAGGCAACATTGCGAATATTTTTCTGAAAAGTAAGCTTATTATCAAAGGTTACCACAAGTTTATTGAATATTTACAAAGAGCTAACAATATTATCAATGTTCAAACCTAGATGCTTTGAATAAGATGTCCTGATTTATAGATGATTATGCTTTGAGTTTTAGGAGGATTTAACTTATGTCCAGCAACTTACGCCACTAATTAACATGATAGTTTGAAAAATTACATACTGACAACCAATATGACACCATCACAGATTTATCAAGCGTATTCTATAATACTAGTTACGTATCACCTGTATACAAAATAAAAAACCATGGTCCAAGGACACTACACTAAGGAAAACCATGGTCCAAGGACACTACACTAAGGAAAACCAGAGATGACATTTCTCATATCATCAAGCGATCCATTAATCAGCACTCTTTGAGTCTGTACCATAGAATATATGGGGTTTATTGCTTAATATTGCGCTGCACTAAAGTTTAGACTAGACTAACCATACGAGCTTTATCACCAAAGTCAAGAGCGTTCTGGAGGTCGACAAAGATGGTCACACGCGGCATCAAGAGTACCACGACCCTTGCGCAACCCAGTTTGTACAGCAGGAACAAGATAGTTGCTCTTAATATACCTAAAAAGACGTTTAGTTATTAGCATCTTTATTATCTTTGAAAAATTGGAGTAAGGGAAACTGGACGATAATCAGAAGGTTCTGGTGATACACTGATTGATCCCTTTGGGTAGTGGTGCTACGTTACCCAACTTTAAAAATGATCCAAAGCAACCAGCCCTAACAAATTTGAGTAATAAAGCAGAGATTTTATAAGCTAATATATACGTATTCTTTCTTAAAAACAACGGAAAATACCATTGGCTCCTTACCACTATAGTTATGCAGTCGACATACCAAAACTACTAATGCCTGAAAACATGAGTATACAATTTGCAACCAACACACGCAAATGTTAATTTTCCAATGCATAAACTATCAAATTCAACCCAACCGAAAGTAGACTACACTTCCAAAAGATAATGAGGTGGTTTAAATTGAATATTTTACATATAAGTATAAATCAAGAAAAGGTATTTAAAGAGAGAATCAACCAAAACAAAGAGAGATTTGTTTATCATAAATAGCTTAGAATAAAAGAGTAGATAAACCGCAATGGTAAAAGTTCAAGCCAGAAATGATGCGCATGGGTTCGATACCTCGAAAGCAAAAATATTTTCCTCGATATTGCAACCTTGTTGAATCCACGAAGAAGAAACATAATATTAAAATAACACAGATTATCCCAAGGACAGAATTCTCGCAATATTAAAACATCAATCAGAAACAATCCACATTAATCAATTCCTCCACCATTGACAAGTAATGAGGATTAAGTTTGCAAATTACTGGCAGGAATTTGTGACCACATCATATTTATAAAACCACGGCATTCATTTATTTAAGCGAATGAGGCTCCCTTTGCCATTGCAGTCTTTGATTGCTATAATCTTTTACACACTACCTATTTTTATATTTTTGTGCGCTTTTTATTCACTTCTATTTACTTCTTCCATCTTTCTTCCACCTAGCGTAAATGTCATTATCGTTTACGCCGCTTTTCTTTTTCTCACCTCCGACAAAATCTCTACTGACTGCAGGAGCCTTGATTTGGAACTACACACTTCAACACATACACATACAAATAAATACACTAAGCCTTCATTTATACCTAGATAGAATAAGCATTACACCCTTGAAATAGTACACATTTATACATACCTAAACAGATACATACTAAAAAGATTCATGTTAGTGTATACACACACAAAGCGCGAGTATACATCTTGAAGTGTCCTGCCAAAGGAGCTTTTGTCCATTGCATTAGTCACTCTGCCCTATTGGACTCAATGCTCCGTTGCCCCTACGCGAGGAAAACCCCCCCGTCGAGACACACACAGGAGGGAGGACCTGGATGTCTAAAGGGGTTGGGGAGTAATGTTATTGCAAAGGCATTTCTATCCTTGGAAGAAGTAAGGGTCAAATATCTGGCGCCAGGTTTTTATCGGGAAGGTGGGTGTTTCTGGCTCTATTTGGCACATCGCTCCTTCGAGGTGGTTTTTTCTTCTTAGTCGCAATCACTTCTAGGCGTCGCTTTGTGCGATTAGAAAACGGTAAATAGCCCAAGTAGGAACATCTTTTACAAGGATCCTCGGAAAGTTCTTAGGAAGGAGAGGATGTTTTGTCGGGTACACGGTTTTTATAGTGAACATGAGGGAGGGGGGGTGAGGGCATTGGATAAGTCCTCGTGCCAAAAACGGTAAAAGAGTGATTCGAGAACAGATATTTCTTCCCGATTGCCTGAGGGTTCGAGAGGGTTCAAGAACCGAATAGTGGAAAAATATATTCAGAAAATTGCAACAGGTCATAATTTTAAAATGCTTGGGGGACTCAACATACGTTCACACAAACACTCACTTCACCCACGATACACGCAACATTACCTCCATTTTGGGTACGCATATGAAACTGTGTAGGAGGAACTGGCTTGTACTCATATATCCACGATATGAAAACTGGTTGGGAGGTAATGAGTAGTTAAACTTGGTGGCGTGGATGCGTACTGATCACATTTTGAAGGAAAGTTTTCTATTATTACTATTATTAACATAGGATTAAGCTTTGAACATCTCTGACAAAAAGTGTGCGCACATGTTCGCAAGGAAAGCAGTGAGAATTGAAAAGTGAAAAGTGGTGAAAAGTAGTGCAATACCATAAAGAGGAGACTACTTAGAGTGCTCTGGAACGGGCAGCCGCACGTCTCCTTAACCTATCCAAACTTTACAATATAGAAAGATCTTACAGGTCAAGTTGAACCTATCAGGTTTAATGGATCTCTCGTGCCGGATGTCTACACCTCGATGATGGCTCGATTCCTGTCAAGAATGGAGCTAAAGATTTCCGTGTTCGTAGGGAGCTGCCGCTAATAACATACATGCAAATAGCTCAAAATACGTCACCATATACAAAAGCGACTCAAACCACCCCTGTCTTTCCAGCGATCTTCGCACATGCAAAACGTCGCGGGACTTCATCGTTTAAGGGCCCAATTTCCTAACAAATAATTGGCGTTGCCCAAGATGTTTCGAGCAACTCGCGTCTCCCAGCGCCATAACACCTTTGAACAGCTTAAAACTTTTATTTTTATTCGGAAAAACAATTAAGTTAGGTTTGGTTGAGTTAGGTTAAATTAAACTAAAAGGTTTGTTTAACCTTTTATACCAGCCGTTAACAAAATATTAAAGGTCAAACCCTTCTGCCTTTTATGTGATTATTGTTTATCTGATGATGGAAGCCAGTCACTTCCCAAACTTTTGTATCTAAGTAAAATAAATATCACTAATTCTATAATTCAAGAAGAGGATTTTTTTGAGTATCTGAATAATAATTTCATCTCAGTTTGGTTATGACCTTTTTTTTATCAAAGTTATTTTTAATAATTCTTTTATAATATCAAAAAACAAAATGGTGAAATTCAGAAATAAATATAAGTATCGAAATTTTGTGAATTTTTTAAAACTTAAAGAATTACAAATGGTGAAGTTCAGAAAATTTATTTTTATATATCTTCTTTAAATATATTTTAGCAACGTGATATTTTGAAAGGGGGAAAATTTAGTTTAGAATTCCTTTTTTAAAATTATTATCATTGGCGAAGTTCAGAAACTTTTTAAAAATTTAACCATGGCTGCTTTTTGTTAGATTTTAAATTTTAATCTTAGTAGTGGAGCCATTGACTGGTTATTTATAAAGATGTTTTCTTGAAATCTTATCTTTATTATGAAATGTTATAAAGTTTTCGAGGGCGTTATTTTCTCGAAAGATGGCAATGCATTGGCAATGCGTTCTTAGGACACTGTCTATTGTCAATGCGCGAGTAGGTTCCTCCCCTTAGAAGCTACAAGGAAAAGTAAACGTTTGAGCAGTAATTGTTAACAATGTTTATGCGATAAAATATTAAGCAGATTTTCTCCTAAGTACATGTAGTAAACCTTTGTTTTGTGTCCAATTTTGTAATGTTGCGTAATAAATTCTTTTAGAGTACGGAACAGCTTAGGTTGAAATTTCTTACTACCCTTGGATGCAACATTTACTATAAAACCGAAATTATTCAAATATTAATCGAATAATTAAATAAAAGTCTACACTAGTGACTTTTATTTAAAACTTCAGTCCCAAACTGTCCATCACTTCATACACAAAACCCAGTTACTCTTATTGTTATAAACACTTATTCAACATCTTTACATACCTTCACCCAATGTTCAATGCAACGTTCCTCTCAAAACATTCTACCCACCCTCCCTCACTTAGCTCATGCACAATGTTCCTCCAGTAATCCTGAAGTTAGTTAATTAATTCCGTCACCCGTCCCTTGTCAATCGTGGTGAGTTCCCGGATGCATAATGAAATTCATATAAAGATCAAAATGACAAATGCTAGCGTGTTCCATGGCCCCAGGCGCTAGGGGTGGTAGAAGGAAAAGTGTAGGAAGAGCTGTAGGATTTTGTTTTCCTACCGACCGGCCAGTACAGTAGCCTTCAAGGCCCAAGTTGAGTCACGAGTTCCGCGTCTAGGGAAGTGTGGACGTGCAATTTCATTCGGCAGGTGCCGGGAGGGAAGAGTGATGTGAGGTCTTCTTCGATTTAGGGATACTTTTCCTTGTAGCTTCTAAGGGGAGGAACCTACTCGGGCATTGACAATGGACGGTGTCCTATGAACGCATTGCCACTGCATTGTCATCTTTTAAGAAAATAACGCCCTCGAAAACTTTAAAACATTTCATAATAAAGATGCGATTTCAAGAAAACATCTTTATAAATAACCAGTCAATGGCTCCACTACTAAGATTAAAATTTAAAATCTAACAAAAAGCAGCCATGGTTAAATTTTTAAAAAGTTTCTGAACTTCGCCAATGATAATAATTTTTAAAAAGGAATTATAAACTAAATTTTCTCCCTTTCAAAATATCACGTTGCTAAAATATATTTAAAGAAGATATATAAAAATAAATCTGAACTTCACCATTTGTAATTCTTTGGGTTTTAAATTTTTATAAAATTTCGATATTTATATTTATTTCTGAACTTCATCATTTTTTTTTTTGATATTATAAAAGAATTAATAAAAATAACTTTGATAAAAAAAAGTTCATAACCAAACTAAGATGAAATTATTATTCAAATCCTCAAAAAAATCCCCTTCTTAAATTATAAAATGCTTTAAAGCATGAACGTACTCTTTAGCAAACGTGAGCCTTTCAGCAACGTGAGTTGTATAAAGGTACGGTTTATTTTAAACCTTTTTGGTATAGGAATGTCTTCAGTCTCGACTCTAAACATGAACAGCAGCTGCAGCCAAAACATGGCACATTTGCTTCTTATTGGGCTATTTGCCGACTATAACCTTCCTTACGTTTTAAAGAATGCTAAATAGAAATAATTTAGACGTCTTTTCACTTCTTAGCACATTTTATATTATTTCAGCGTCTAAATAATTGCCTTTGTTCATTAGCTTGGATACTTTTCCAGGCGCATTTCTGGAGTATCGAGATGCACTATTACACCTTACTTCTTCTCTCTGTTGCTCTTTCTTCAATCTATTCACAGGAGAAGTGGCAAAATTAAGGTCACCCATCCTATGATGAAGGACGCGTCCTAGACATCAAATTCAATTTCATAACTTATCCTACAATGTTGTGTGTAGTCACAGAGTCTAATAAGAATACCTGAAACAATTTATTAAGCATGAGGTCAAATTTTAACTATACATATTTGGTTATTTAACAGTATATGTATAAAACTTACTAGCAATATATGATCCTACCAATAGGAGTAGCGAAAAGTGAGGTATATTTCTTGTGATATTGTAGTTAAATAGAAAACTCTAAATATAAATTTATTAGTGTAAAACCTTATTACCCTAATTAACAAGGACACGCCCAGCAGGCGAGGTTATGTTTTTTTAAACTCTAGCCAGACTACATAGATGGCAAGAACAAATAAGAGCTGTAGAGTGGTCACTCATTTCCATGTTAATATGGCACGACCACCCAATCTTGATGCAGTGCTAGAGAAGGACCACCACACTTAAACGTATCCAGCGTTAAGTTAAGTTGGGAAGGAACCTCCACTTGCTAGGTGCTGCATGGAAGGTTAGCAAAAGAGGGACGATGCTGTAAAATTTCCAGAGCATGTAACAGCCTCCCTCCTCTAACTGGTCTCTTAGGCCAGCCTCTCAGAAAGCGCCTTCCTCCCCTTAATTGTAATGGGTTGAGGAATAAGTTCTTGCGGTTTTATCAAATTTATTCATTATCATTAACAATTTAAGAAAAAAATCATTTTTAATGGATAATAATATGCAATTTAATCAATAATGTATTCTCTGTTGTTATTTACTTTTTCTTCCCAACGTTCAACTAGTTTTTCTGTGCCTCTGCAATAAAAATCTCTGGATTTTGACTCGAAGAATTCGTCTAACCAGGTTCTTAATTCCACATCATTATTGAACGAAACGCCGCGCAAATTGTTGGAGAGCGATCGGAACAGATGGAATTCCGATGGGGTCAAGTTTGGCGAATATGGAGGATGCGGCAGGATTTTCCAAATAAGCGTTTGAATGTCGTCTTTTTTAATATTGGCAATGTGAGGACGAGCATTGTCGTGTTGCAGAAGGACTCCATAACTTCGATGAGGTCGCTTTTCACGAATAGCTTCGGCGAGTCAATACATTTGTTGAACGTAGAGTTCTGCATTGACAATCTCGTTGTTCGCAAGGAGCTCATAAAGAATGATGCCTTCACAATCCCACCACACACACAGCATCGTCTTTCGTGGATAAAGTCCTTGCTTTAATCGCGGAAGTGTTTTTTTTTATTGGGGCTAAGCCATTGTTTTCGATGGTTCATGTTGACATAAACACACCACTTTTCGTCGCCAGTGATGATGCGGTGAAGAAATCTGTCCACGAGTAGCCTTGTGATGAGCAAGCAAACCTGCAGCAATCGTGGAAGTTGAAGTTTGATGCTTTCACTCAAAGAGTGCGGAATCCATGCACCGAGTTTTTGAACTTTCCATATCAAATGAAGGTGATTTACTACAGTTTTATGATCACACGCCAATTGCACAGCCAATTCTCTAGTCGATTGACGAGGATTTTCATGAAGAAGTTCTTTCAAAGAATCTTCATCCTACTTAATGGGGCGATCAGAACGTTCTTCGTCATTAAGATTGAAATGACCGTTTTTGAAACGTGAAAACCACCATTGAGCTGTTCTTTCTGATAAAGCATTTTCTCCGTACACAGCACAAATATCGCGACGAGCTTTGGCTGCGTTTGCATTATTCCCGTCTTGATTGTAAATGAATAACAACAAGTTTCGAAAATGCGCCTTTCTTTCAACTTGACATTTCATTTTGAGGTTACAGAACAAAAATTAAATTAACACACCTTTTAAATAAACCGCAATGACTTATTACTTAACTTCAAGACGTAGCCTAAGCAAAAGCCTAATAGTCTACGCCGTTAAGAGACGTAGCCTACCTTATCTTTGTAAATTTTGTTCTCATTATTTATTATTGTTTCTTAATATGTGCACAAATCACGTCAACAAAACTTAAATCAACACTACATAAAAAAAACGCAAGAACTTATTCCTCAACATAATAGTAACGTTGGCGAGCTTACACCATCAGGAGCTCCTCAGGAGCAATTAACAACAACCACATAGTAATGACATTTGCTCGTCGTGAAACAGGTTGGCTGATTCCACACACACCTAAATTCTGGTTCTTTAGGAGGAAAAAAAGCTTTTAATTGTTGTATCAATTTCTTATTGTGTCTGACTCTAATTTACACGGGTAAAGTGTTCAAGAAATCTGAAGAAAATGTTTTGTGAACACTTTACCTGATTAACAAACTGTTCCATAAATTTCATCACAAAGCTTTATTGTTTGGAGACCACTCATGTGGAATCTAAATCCTCTCTATACACCTTTTCACTTTTTTATATGTTCTCGAACATGGACCATGGCGCGGTAATTTTATGGTATACGTTGTTGATGCTTCGGAATGATCCTTTTCAACTTCAGTTTTTCTTGTCATTACTAAATACCATTTGGTCTTCTCATTAGAGAGATCAAAATTTTCTTTCTTATATTTACCAGGTCGAGTCAGACATTTGCGAACACACGCTCCATCAAGATACACAGACTGCTCCGTATTTCATGTGTTGGATTGTTTCCTTTATGAAATTCGTAAAGCATGCAATGAAAAATATGACACTCTTTAAAGTGTTTATCATACATGGGTCATTTGACAGATAAAAACAAGAAAAACAAAGAATCATTGTTAAAAAGATTGGTCTTTTCTGTCTTTCCACTAGCGAAAGCTGGATCCAATTTACGAATATGGTGGCAAAGGGAATTACAGGCTCTGCTCATATGGAAATCATCCCCAGAGAAATAAACAATTAGTTAAATAACGAAAGATTTAGTTGGAAAAAGCAATGAGGATATGGAAGAACACCAATAGAACACGGAGGTGGAGACTATGACTATTTCTGGTGTCTAGAGTGACATATTTAAAAGGGTATTTGAGATGGGCCATTTTGATTCGCTGAGATAAGCATTTTAGCACGGGTCTCTTCTTTCAACCCTGAAGGTCGGAGGTTATATATAAAATCGTTTTTAAGGTCCACCTTTTTTCTATATATGTATTTTGATTTGGGTGATCTTGGTTGACATTAGGTCTCCTTCTAGTGACAGGTAAAAGACTACGTCGTAATGTTTCTTCCTTTGTTTGTGTAGATGTGTTCCTAATGGCTTACAACTATAACTCGACTTCAAGGAAAGTTAGAGTTTCATAACTTCCCCCCTGTAATTGGATGCCACGAGTGATGTAACTTTAAATTGTTAATTAAAAAATGGGATATATTCATACGATGGGTGTGTAAAAATGTTCGCGAAAAATGCGAATTAACGCTAAACTACTCCTCAAATTTTATTATTTTTAGCAGGATGATAAACTCTTTTAATCTACTTAATGATGTGGACAAAAAAAAGTGGTTTCATTAATTGCTAAAGGAGAAAAGCAGATAAAAAATAGTCCCAAATGAGCAACCTGACTATTAAAATTGAAACAAGATGTACAGATATAATAATACACACCAAGTTATTTACTGAAATAGCTTTATTTGTAAATATAAATAATGAAATACATTTTGAACAATGAAAGTAAATTATTAATACTTTGTGAACTTTCATTTAGCCGATTTGAGTGTTGCAACTTGCATGAAATTTAGAAGTTCTTAGATTAACGCTTTAGGTATCTCTGACCATGTTTGACGTATGACATTCTGCTTCAGTGCAAATTGTCTTGATTTTTAGGCTTTTCCCGTCAAATATTATCAAGTATTTTCCAACACATGTTCTATTGTGTTCACTTCAGGGGACAAATTCGTCCAAGGAAGTCATTTGATACTTTTTTCCTCCTCACATTCTTTTGTCCATTTTTGCAGCATGAGAGGGAGCTCTATCTTCCATGAACAAACAAATATATTTATTATGTTGACCATTTCAAATCTATTTTTTCTAGTTGATATTGCCAACACAAACAACCAACTCTGATCTTCCATCATTCCAAAGTGATACACTGACCATAACATAAAAGTCAGTTCTTTTGGTTGTAGTAACCTGTTTATGTCATACTCTTTAGGAGGTAATCGCCATCCACATACCGTCCACTGTTTGAAACTTAAGGAAATCTTGATCCGCCATCAAATATTATACTGCTTCAAAATTCCAAATGCTTGTCGCCTATTTCTTCAGCCCACTCAGTCATCTTAATATTGGTGATAGTCATAGAGGTTTCCTCTTGGCTGCACATCCATAATACGAGTATCTAAGAGAGTGAAGGAAATTTGCTGCTGTTCTTAGGTAGATTTGTAATATATATCTACTACTTAAGAAGCTTTTAGCCGATGAGTAGTTTTGTGTTAATTCGCCTCTTCCCAAACTTTTGGAAGATCTCTTGTATATTTGAGTCTCTATGATCTCTTGTGGAAATTTATTGCTAAGAGTTTGAAGACCTGTTTCTAGCCATCAACAACGATGGTTGTTCAGCTTTATCACCCTCATTTTTAATGATTTTTTTTTCCTTTTATCGTTTTGTCATATTTCCTTCTTTTTATACCATATTTTCATATTATATTCTTTTTCTTCCGCATATTCATTATTTCATCAAAGGTTAGGCCCAGTAAATAAACATATGTCCGTGAGCCAATCTTTAGGCTAGTGTTTTATTTTTCCTCAGAGGATTCACAATACAAGTTTTAGAATTAGGTTTCCCCTCTCCCATTTAGCCTTATTTGATTTTTTTTCCTTCGGTAAACCTGTGTAATTTTCAACTATATTATTATAGAGTCCTTGAAAATTGCCCGTTCTTTCGTCGTTAGTCAAAATAATCAGTAATCTCTAGGCTAATGCAACCTTTCTCTTTCCTTGTGATCAACGGCAGTGGTATTCAAAGTGGTGGTCCGCGGACCGGTGTCAGTACGCGGCGAGTCTCCAGAAAAGAAAGAAACAAAAGCATAATTTCAATAATTTCGTCTTATGCACTGCAGTAAACAACTTATCAGCTGGCCGGTGGACCGGGATACTCACCGACCGTGGTACTCACTGACTGTAGTAGAGATTGTGTAAGTAAATTTAGTATATTTCTGATATGAGAATATATTTTCTATGTACCATAGCTTACTGGTGTATATTAAGATTATATTAGTGTTTGCGCTAGTAGAAAGGAAGTTGTTTCTAGCGATGTCTGGCAGCGGTCGGGCCCTGATATGGTTGAGTTGTCATATGCCTCCAGTATGTGATTCATATACCACTTATTATTAGAAAGAGAGTTTTTAGCAGAGTTGATTATTATGTATTATTAGAATTATTAAAGCGTTATATATTGTGTAAAGAGTAGAAAGGGAGAGAAGGTGGAGATATCAAAAGGGAGTGAGTTGAGGTAGTGGAACTCTAGTGAGTAGTGATATCTGTCATCTTAAGAATAGGCTGGTCACCCGCAGTTACCATCAAGAAGTTGAACACAGCCATCTTATGGATATCAACGCGTTTGTCATTTGGGGCCCTGTCATAACACATTGATCTGAGAATGTAAGTACGCATAATCTTAACTTTCCCATTTTTATTCTGTTTGTAATATAATTTTATACTATCTTCTTATCCTAACAATGATCCTCACACATATTTTTCAATAAAATAATTCCCATGCATTTATTCGGCTTTCATCCTAATATCATAAGTTAAGTATATACCTGGGGTTATGGAATATATATTTATTATTTTTATCCCTAATTTACAGATGGCGAAGCGAGGCCCTATAGACATATTTATCAGATGACGGCGATGTAAATGAACCCGAATTATTGCCGGCAAAAATAATTCGTACTAGCTTTACTCGGAAATATGACTCCTCATACATTCAATTCGGTTTTGTAGCCACGAATGATGGGGGAATGCAAAAATCGCAGTGTCTAATTTGTGGAGATGTGTTGGTAAATGGCTGAATGAAGCCATCGAATCTCAAGAGACATTTAAATACAAAACATAAAAAAATAAGTTCAAAGCTGAAAGAGTTCTTTGAAAGAAAGCATGTTGATTTAAAAGGCCGTCAGAAACAGATCTTTGAAGTGTCAGACATAAATACTTGTGCTTTGCGGGCTTCTCATAAAGTAGCACTTCAAGTTGCTACGGCTGAAAAGCCATACACAATGGGTGAGACGGTAGTGATAGGCTGTATTCAAGATGTCTGCATGGAAATGCTAAGGAAGTCGGTGGCAAAGAAAGTGGCTTAGGTGCCACTTTCAATTGATAATATAGCTCAACGAATTTATGAACTGGCTCAGGATATGGAAGATCAGCTCATAGGACAGATTAAATTAGCAAAGTACTTTCCTTCGTAGCTTGATAAATGTGCAGACTTTGCTAATCAGGGAATTCTGATGATGTATGTTCGCTTTGAACATGAAAGCGATTTGAAGGTTGAGTTTTTTTTCAATGCTTCACTACCAACAAGCGACTACATCGTTAACAAATGTGGGTTGCATTTCAAGTTTTGTGTAGGCGTATGTTCTGATCGCGCTGCTGCAATGATAGGACGGAATTCGGGAGTGGTTACCCAGATTAAGGCGCTTGCCCCAGAATGCAAGTCGGCACACTGCTTTCTTCACCGAGAAAGTCTTGCAAAAAAAAATGTCAACAGAACTAAGTAGTGTGCTCGGCGAGGTTGTAAAAACTGTGAACCATGTAAAGGCAAATGATTTAAATTCGAGACTATTCACTGCATTATGTGATAATATGGGAGCTGATCATAAACAGTTCTTATTGCATGCCGATGTACGTTGGTTATCGAGGGGGAATGTTCTGGCAAGAGTATTTGAGCTAAGAAACGAGCTTGTCGAGTTTCTCAGGACAAAGAAAAAAACAAATTGGTCACAATTGTTCACAGATGTGGGTTTTTTAGCCAAGCTGGCTTATTTGGCTGATATCTTTGCCATCTTTAATGTTCTCAATACCTCCATGCAGGGCACGATGACTTCGTGTTTTACAATGGCAGACAAGATCGTCGGATAGAAACGAAAGCTCTTAGAAGAGTTGAATATCAAGAGATTGTTACGACATGTTTCATCAATTAGTGACAACCATTGCTGATGCAGGCGAAGACCTTAATATTACATCTCTACGAAATGTCACCAGAGAACACTTGACGAATCTGGCAGACCGGTTTAAGTTTTACTTTCCAGCAGAAGAAGATCTTGGAAAGGAAATGGATGGATCCAGAAATCCATTTATTCCACTGCAAGATGACTTGAGTGTAATTATGGAGGATAAATTGTTGGAGCTGGCTGGGGACGAAGGATTGAAGAGGAGTTTCGAAACTACAACATCACTTGGTTCCTTTTGGATTAAAGTGAAAGCAGAATATCCTGAGCTTAGTGAAATTGCTCTGAAAACTCTTTTTCCATTTCCTTCAACATACCTCTGCGAGACTGGTTTCTCCAACATGAGTGTCCTTTAGATAAAGTACAGAAATAATATGGATATTCATTCTCCATTGCGAGTGGCACTGTCTTCAATTGAACCACGACTGGATAAATTGACAAAGAAAAGGCAAGCTCACCTTTCACATTAGTAGAAGATTAAGATTATAAAATGCTTATGTAATATTGTATTATTTGTTTACAAAATAAATATAGGATAAAACAATTGTCAACTTTTATTATTTTCACTATATATATTGTTTCCGGTATAAGCTAATATTACTAAGAAATATTACCCGTCCCTGGCTCATTGGAAAAAAAACTGCCGTACGCCATATCAGATAGTTTGAGAAGCACTGATCTGCGGAACACTTGTGTATACCTTGTCTCTAAAAGACGTTTTATGAAGGTTTTCTTCCTAAAAAACTCATGTTTTATTACATACGAACTAATTAAGTTTTCCAAATCATAAAATTCTTGAACAGAATAAAAATCCATTCTTTATCGCATAAGGATGCTCGAAACTGAACAAGGGTAATAGTCGCAAACCATGGATTTCAAGATTAGTAACTGATATGAATAAAAGGGTTTTTACCTGCTAATTTAATTACTGAAATAGTCATACCTTAAGGGTTGCTGCTAATGACGTCGTAAAAAAGTTAAAAAAACCTTTGACTGTCCTTTTAAATTTTATAATGAAGAAAATTGGATTATTTCTACCCTTCACTTATCTTTAATCCAGGGAACTGATATATCTAACTTTCTTTTCATCTCTCCTTGTTTTTATTTTGTACGGGGGAAATCGATGTTCCTTTGTGTTTAACCTTTTGCAAAACAGCGTCGATTATTTATTTGAATTAAAAGCTCAAACAGGTTTTTTTTTCTCTTTAATTGTTTCGTACGTGGAATCGAATCGCTAATTTGAAGCTTAGGGATGTAGATTTGGGTAGAGATGGGGGCGCAGAATAGAGGTATCGGAGACAAGGATTCTTGAGAGACGTGGCTTTAGGACAGAGGTAAAATGGTCAGGCCATTACTGCAATGTAAAGCACCGCGAAATATGTCGAGGTCTTCAGGTTTTTTTACAAATTATTTAACCCAAACGTGTTCCCTCGGTATTTGGATGATAGATTTGCTCGTTATTCTTTACGATTGGATAATACAAATACAAAATGGGTATCTAAGGATAGCAACGAGTGTAAATGGATATATATATATATATATATATTATGCATATCTTTATGATTATCTACACGTGTAGAAGTTGAAATGGGTATCTAAAGATAGAAACAAGTTTAACTGGACACATATTCTACAAATTTATTTTGGTTTATAGATTTCTTTTTCAAAAGTCTTCTTTTCTTTCTATCCGCTTTTATCCTTGTATTTCATCCCCTAACCCTAAGAATCCTACGAACGTGCCGAATGTGTGTACTATGTATCTGTTATGTATCTTTGTGGTGGGTAGTAAAAATACCATATGAGTGATGTTAGCTGCACGTCATCGCCGACTAAATATGACCACATATATGATAAAAATTGGCGGAGATACTGGGTTTAGAATTCGATATTTGGTTTAATAATCTCAAGAATGAACTAGATGGCCGAGGAACTTATAAGTTCCATATCTACCTTAAATCATCATAATAGTTTGTTTTTTTGGTATATTTGTCCTGGTAATTTCATTGGTATAATAGAGACCAAATTACATTCAGCACTCAATGGGTGAGGATGGAAATAACTAAATAAACACCTCTCTTCATTTAAGTCCAACTCATTCTCTCCTGCTTACTAAACAAACTATAAAAATAGTACCATATTTTCTTTAATATGTTTAGTTATGAACAACATTTTTCATTTAATATCTTTATTACTCAGTAATTTTCTAAGAAAAATTTAGCTTTACTTGAGTTTGTTACCTGATCTTTGCATAATGGAGCATTTTACTCCTCTAGATCTTACTTGCCGCTAAGATAAGTTGTCCTAATTTAGCTATTTTTACCGATTTGATTTCATTTGTCTCGAGATGGTAGTCATTTTCCTTCCCAAACGTATTTTCGACTCTATTACACCTTAAATCGGATATACAATTAGTAGCACAATGCAGCCCATAAAAAAGTACATATATCTAAGTTTGTTGATATATGTAACTATCCATCCACACAACACACCCTTTTAAGGAATCAAGAGTAGTAGACTGAGCTTTCATCATGTCTGGTCGTGGCAGAGGAGATTCTGAAAACGTCTCCTGCCAGTCAAATTATACTCTTGCTCGCGAGTGGAAGACCCTAGTTTTCACATGAGGAAAAGTCAAGCACAAGAGAGGAGAAGAAGTACTGCACCAAGGGAGCCAGCATTTGTGACAACATGGAGGACGTAGAAAAACTTGCTTCGGAAGAAGCAAAAAAGCACCTAAAAAAATCAGAATAGAGGCGACTATCCTGTACGAGATCTTGGTTCAGAGAACTATCATCCTTTGATGGCTTGACCCCTTCTTCACAGATAATTCCTGAAGGGAAATTAAGGCAAAGCTCTCCGCCAAACAAATATGGGCCAACATAACAAGTTGAAATATTTGGGAAGGGCAACAACATCGTGAAGGTGATATTCTCCAACATCGAGAGGGCGCTACGAGCCAAGAAAGACAGCTTGTTTGGGTTCTACCTTAGGGTAGCACGCGAGCAAATTGAAGCAGAAGAATTTATTCCTATAGAAAGTTGTTTAAAATGCTACGCGGGCGAGCAGCACAATGCTAGAGAATGCCCTGCGAAGGAAATAGCATGCTTAAACTGCGCCAGCTTCGGAGACGAGTGAAGACAATGCAGAGCTCAAAAAAGGAAATTCATCAATTGTGGTAGCGAACACAAGGCCATGGCAATGAGATGCCTCATCCTAAAAAAGGCGAGACAAGAGAAGGAAAAGCAGAAAAAGGAAAAGGAGGCAAGGTTAAAGTCCTACCTCGAGTCAGCGAAGCCGAGAGGCACTGAAACAACGCAACAAAGCTAGTTATGCCGAAAGAAGGAACGGAAATAGTTTTCCCAACTGGCAAACCTGGTGCCCCCTGGCAGCGTTTGGGGAAGATTTAAACTAACTTCTGCAAATGAACGGAATGAAAAAAAAATTATGGTTACCGCCGAACCCTGCGTCCAATGAAATCCTAAAAATACAATTTGCCGACGAGCCACAGAAAGAAAAGAAAACTAAAACAACAGAAAAAGAGGAATCGACAGAAGAAGATGAAGGTTAAAAGAATGAAAAGCCAAAGAGGTTCCCGAAGAAAAAGAAATCGGTACCATTGAACAAAAGGTTGATGACGAGGAAATCTTAAAGTACCCAGGAGATCCACTCACAGAGGAAAAGAAAATACTTGAAAAGGGCTAATTCTTCAGCAGAGAGTAAGTGTCCCTCAAGGTCTTTGGGTCTGTCAATAGACCCCCGAAAGAATCAGAATGGAAAAGTTAAAATAGACCTACGAGGGACCCTATCGCCAGTGGAGATAGCAGGACTATTGGATGAAAGCACATTCTACATCCCAGACTCGTAAATCATATGGTGAACCAAAATAGGTTAAAAATAATTAAGAACGGCCAGAAGACCTCTCAAATAAACAAATAAGTGAACTAAAAGTGAAAAAATTATAAGTGAATAAAATAAAGGGAATTAAATAAAGTGAATAATTAATGTGAAATAATACATATAATTTAAAATAATATAAATTGAATAAGGCAAAAAATAAAGCAGTGTAAAATATAAGAAAATGTAGCAATAAATAAAATAATATAGCTCAAAAGTTAAAAGACTATAAAGAGGGTCTGCTGACCAAAAGGTTGCGTGCTCTCACTTTTTTTGATTTATAACCTTACGACCTACAAAACTTTTAATAATTCCCAGACTAACCTTGGGAGGGCCTTGGCAATTCTATCATTCGAGAAAGAATGCGAAACAACATAAAGGTTTCAAATGTCGTTAAAATCGGCTGGATAGATATGATTGTATTGCCAAAACAAAATAATCCTAGGGCTAAACTTGAGAGGACTTTGGCAATTAAAACATTCGAAAGAGAATGTAAAACAACATAAGGGTTTCAAATATCGTTAGAATCGATCCAATAGTAAGGTTATTGCCAAAATAAAATAATTGCCTGCCTAACCTTGGGAGGACCTTTTAAATTATATAATTCGGAAGAGAATGTAAAACAACATACGGGTTTCAAATTTCGTTCGAATGGGCCGAATAGTTATGATGTTATTGCCCCCCAATATAATTTCCTGGCTAACCTTGGGAGGACTTTGGCAAGTATGTTTATCATTCGAAAGAGAATGTTAAACAACTTAAGGGTTTCAAATTTCGTTACAATGTTATTACAAAAACATAAAAAAGCAAAACAGGCACCGACCAACCGATATAGTAATATGTAGAGTCGCCCGCGTCGAGACTCACACGCGACTAAATGAACGTAAAGTGTTTTCAATTAATAAGTGAATAAAATAAAGGTATTAAACTAAAGTGAAAGTGAATAAGTAATATGAAATAATGTGAATAAAATAAAAATAAGGCAAAAGATAGAGTAGTATAAAATATAGGAAAAAGTAGCAATAAATAAAATAATAATAACGAAAAAGTTAAAGAAATGTAACAAATTGCATCAGGTAGACCGAGCTGTGAAAAAATTGAAGATCATAATTTAAAATATATAAATATGATATAGAGTATATGATGTACCTAAAAATAATGTGTAACAATTTGACTCTAATAATTTGATTATATAACTCTAAATTATATATAAAATTAACTCTGCTCTCCTCTTTTGTTTGTGTATATTTACCACTATTTACCTAATTATTGTTTTACCTATGTGTAAAATACTCACTGTATACTCTCTCTTAATAAATAATTTCATTTCAACACACCCTTTTAATAGCGCCCAGCTGTTCACTTACTTGACCTATCCACTCCTCTAAAGGCTATGATGACTATCGGTTGAGGAGTTAATGGGGGAGGGTTAAGTTTTCACCCCAGTTGCCTCTGTTTTGTTATCCCGGCAACTTTGACGGCCAGTTTGAAGGACACAAACTCGTCTAGCCTCGTTTTGGAAAGTTTACAACCTCTTCATTACAAGTTCATTTGAGATTTAGGTATTTAGACTAATCCATGAATAGATTATAAATATAATCTTTTGAAATTTTTATCAGTAGTCGAATCTCTTCTCGAACCACTTATCTTTCACTTTTTCTCGTTCTTTCATTACTAAATGAAAATAACACTTTCATAAAAACCGAGTTACATTTTTATACTAATAAATGCAGTCGAATTATTCCGATGAATTGGGGTTTCTCTCCTCGCCGGGTCAATCCAACTTTTTCCAAGATGCGAATGTACATATTTGCCCTCGAAAATTACAGCCAGGTCCCTTCTTCGTTTACCATTCCATTAAAAGTGGTACTATTCAGAGGGACATAAATTTGATAAGACCTTTTCGCATTAGTATACTCACAGGATTATTTTAAATTGGTTCAAATTTTTCTTAGTTATTATTTACGATTTAAATTTAAATCAGTTTCTCTTCTCTAATTACCTCTTTCTTCTTCCTTGATTCCTACGGGAAAATTTTTCCTTTTCATGCATATCTTTATTTCCTTGACATTTTCAACCGGAATCGTTTGTAGCCTTTCTATATACGATACCATGAGAGAAAAACTAGTGGCCCAAATCCTGAGTGTAAGGTGGAGAGGAAGCGAAGCTTGACGGAAGGACTTAGGGAGGAGAGTAGGGTGCATGAGAGCGAGACAGAGAATTTCTTAAGATGTCAAGGCCATGAATCGTAATGAAAGGAAGCCGGGAACATTTTTAATAGAGGGATCAGCCCCAGAGATTAATTTAGAATGAGATCAGCAAAAAAAGGAATGGCATTTTTAAAGGTATTCACGCAGAGCATAATTCAACATGACTCGCTTAAAATATTCATGGATGTTGGATTCGTTTCTCTGTGGGTGAATGTAAAAAATTTAGCTATGCTATTCTTTAAAGATTTTTCATGCAATTGAAGTTTTAAAAGACCTCTTGATCGTGGTATTTCGAGGTAATCAATTTGCAACAATGCCCCTTATCCAGCATCCTACCTCACTTTCTTTTTTTTCCCCTAATTTCTCTTTCCCGACTGAGCACCTTATATATATATATATATATATATATATATATATATATATATATATATATATATATATATATATATATATGCATTTAAAAGCTAAAAGAAATAAAAATTGGCATCACAACACTAAGGAAGGAGACCATTGAAAGCTTAAGAAAGAAAATGTGAGATATAGAGAAGGAGAAAATAGTGAAAACTAATTTTAACCGTTATATGAAAAATATATAAAGGAGTAGGATTCAAACCTGTCTCCTCAAGCGTGTATATATATATATATATATATATATGAGTAACTCACAAAATAGCGTGTGAGTACAGCAATAATTGCAAAAAATCACACAGGAAAAATTAAAAGTGGATTCCAAGCACTTTCGAACTTGAGTCAGTTCCTTCTCAAGGAATACATAAAGAATTAGGTTAATGTTGGGTTTATGACCATCCTCAAATATTTTGGGCGCTTTGTGATTTTTTCAAAAATACGCAAATGTTATATACTCTATATAATCTCACTCAAATTTCTAATTACGATGTTATAGTGAAAAATAGATTAGCTGCCATCTTGAGACGCACATTTTTCATTTTGAATCACATTATCCTTTGAAAGTAAATTTTTTTTATGAAATAAAATATGATAAGGACATTAATAAATTTTAAAGAAAATATGATTAATTTAAATAGCATTCTGGGGTGATGCTTATTAGTATGATGTCAAGGAAAGCGGTAGAACACTAGAGGCCAAACGACATTTAGCAATCGCCTTTCGAATTCGAATCTAATGTTACGGTTTTGAATTAGTAATATTAAGAGTGTTTTGTTTATTGCGGAATGTGTCAGGTGTATGGGCGCGAAGCCAACCATTTTGAAATCACCTTAAAAATGATATATAATACAATACGATGCGATTGTAATAGCCTAACAAAAAAAAACAACCAGACACTTTTTTTTTATTTGTCCAAGAAAAAACATTGTCTGCATTTTTAAAAAAGTTGTTTTTAAATATATATATATATATATATATATATATATATATATATATATATATATATATATATATATATATATATATATATATATATATATATATATGTATATATATATATATATATATATATATATATATATATATAAAAAAATTGAGGGTGAGCATAAAGCCCAAATTGAATTACTCTAAAAGAATAGTCATCATCATTATCTTTATCACTAACTCTATAATTCAAGAAGGGGTTTTTTTTTAGTATTTAAATAATAATTTCCTCTTACTTTGGTTATTATTTATGTTTTTTATCAAAGTTATTTCTAATAATTCTTTTAAAATATCAAAAAACAAAATGGTGAAGTTCAGAAATAAATATAAGTATCGAAATTTTGTGAACTTTTTAAAACCCAAAGAATTATAAATGGTGAAGTTCAGAAAATTTATTTTTATATATCTTCTATAATTATATTTTAGCAACGTGATATTTTGAAAGGGGGGAAGTTTGGTTTAGAATTCCTTTTTAATCTTAGTAGTGAAACGCAATCCTCCCCGTAGGGGGGAGTGGCAACGCCATTGCCTGATATATATATATATATATAAGAGAAAACTAAGCGACGCAACGCCTATGTACAAAAGAAAGGATACAAAACAGAAAGGGTAGGCAAAATAGAAATAAATGATCAGAAAAGGGGATTAATGCAGGTACCAAAGGGTAAAGACATATAGATAAAGTCTCTACCAAAATATCCACGTGTGAGAGTGTGTGTGTGAAATGTAGAAATATAAGTCACATAACTATGAATAGATGCCTATGCATTTATAAATACATTCTTCAATAAAAAAGAAATATAACAAATTTAATAAATCAAAGGGACATGATTTGAAATAGACAATTTCGTTTAAATAAGCTTTTTAAAGACTGGGTCCAGTTTATAGAGGCGTGGGGGGGGGATATATGGAAGTTATCGAGGAATTAATAAAGGAGAATTTGACAATATTTATTTTAACATAGTAATCTGAGTTGTAAATAAACTTAGCCGAATTGCAATTGGTGGGATAACCATTTTCAGTTAAGTGAACAACAAAATCACTATTGATTTCATATCTTCTAATATTGTACTTGCGTTGGGATAAACGAACATTTAATGATTTTCCAGTTTGCCCAAAGTAGCGCTTGAGGCAAACTGCACAATTCACAGCATACGCCCTCCTCCCTCCCCGTCCTAGATTCTTGCTATTATTTTGAACCAATATTTTATACATAGTAGACTCATAATTAAATATGACGATGAAAAAAGAAAAAAGCCTCAGAAAAAGGTAAAACAATGGAATTCTTAAAATTGAAGGCGGGAGGGATCTCAATTTTTGCCGAATCTAAGCACCTGGCAAGAACGTTGTGAGGGTAAAAGAGGTTATTACCTATTTAAAAGATCTTTGGAATCTCAATATCCAAGAATTTCGTGCTGGGAACCCGCAACCCTCGGAGAAACATTGAAGAAAATACAGAACGTTTGACTTTTTCACTATGACCCGAATAAAAATAAATGTAAGAACCAGCGGTAGTAGGCTTCCGATAGACGGAAAATTTAAAGCCAGACGGAGTCCTGTGAAGTACTAGATCTAAAAATCGGAGGACACCATTTTGCTCAAGTTCTAGGGTAAATTAATTAAGGGAACCTGCATTAAATCCCCCTTTTCTGATAATTTATTTCTATTTTGCCCGCCCTCTCTATTTTGTATCCTTTCTTTGTACTTAGGTAGAGCGTCGCTTAGTTTTTTCTTATATACAAGTATATACATACCCATCTTGTATAGTAATTCTTTATGGATGGTTGCCCAGTCATATGGGTGGCGCTCCTGGAGAGGGTTTAGGAACTCCTAAAGACTTCTCTGGCGGATTAAAGAATTCTTATTATTACCCTTACCTAACCGCATTGACTAGAACGTTATTGTACATTTCTAAAAAAAATTAGAAAGGGCGAAGATCCACGGGAAAAATTCACATTTTCTCTCTTTTCGGTTGAAGTTAAACGTTAGCTTATTACTAAGGTTTCTTGAAAATTATCCTTTTAAAGAAATGGATGATTCCCTTGCCGTATATGCAACGCTCCTGAAGAGGGCTGAGGAACTCCAGAAGACTTCTTTAATGAATTAAGGAATTCTTATTATTACCCTTACCTAGCCGCATTGACTAGAACGTTATTGTTCATTTATCAAAAACATTAGAAAGGGCGAAGATCGACGGGAAAAATTCAAATTTTATCCGTTTTCTGTTTCAGTTAAAGGTTAGCTTATACAAAAGGCTTTTTGAAATTTCTCTTTTTAAAGAAATGGATGGCTGCCTTTTCGTATATGTAATGCTCCTGAAGATGGTTGAGGAACTCCAGGAGACTTCTCTAGCGGATTAAGGAATTCTTATTATTACCCTTACTTAACCGCATATATATATATATATATATATATATATATATATATATATATAAATATATATATATATATATATTGTCGTAGAATGACTCCCGACGATACCATATATTACACTATTCGTTGAGGGAACTTCCTTAATTATCTTTAGAGTGCGTTTACTGTCTGGCGGCCGATATTAGGTATCTTCGATATGCTTAAGAAGTGGAACTGAGCTCAAGGATAATAATATTGCTATCATTACTAAAATAGAGTTTTATTAATAATAACTATAAACAATACACAAAAACGGAAAATATTGACATAAACAGAATGGAAAGGGTCGTGAAGACTCGGGCTAATCCGAGGATTTAAAGGATTAAAAAAAGGTACAACAAATATAGAGTTAAAGAGATGGGATGGTTCGATAAACAATTTAAAGAACAGGATAGAATTGACAAAAAGGGATCAATACTCAAAAGGTGACGTTTGGCTTACGTAACTTTTCATTAGGGTGCAGTGGAAGGTACTTGAAGGAATATTCGGTCCGCTGGCGAGTTCCAGCCGAAGGGGGGGGATAAAAGGATCCTGACGAGGCGTCTTGGAAAGGAGAACCGTTACTCGACGAACGGCTTGAAGAACAATGGCTGTTCTACTTTGTTCTCTTCTGAACAAAGGGGGGAATGAGAACCGTCTCTTGTCTACGGGCTCAAGAACAATGGCTGTTCTAATGTTGTTCTCCTTCGAACAACAGGGGGGGGGGATGAGAACCGTTTCTTGGCGAAGGGCTCAAAACAAACAATGGCTGTTCTAATGCTGTTCTCCCTTGAACAACAGGGGGGGAAGAGAACCGTTTCTTGGAGAAGGGCTCAAAACGAACAATGGCTGTTCTAATGCTGTTCTCCCTTGAACAACAGGGGGGGGGGGAAGAGAACCGTTTCTTGGCGAAGGGCTCAAAACGAACAATGGCTGTTCTAATGCTGTTCTCCTTGAACAACAGGGGGGGATGAGAACCGTTTCTTGGCGAAGGGCTCAAAACGAACAATGGCTGTTCTAATGCTGTTCTCCCTTGAACAACAGGGGGGGATGCCTTGGGGACTTGGCGTCACGAAAGGCTCGAACCTTTGGCACTCAAGGAATATTGTCCTCCTTCTGGACAAGTGATGGTGAATCTCGAGGTCGAGGTCCCTTGGCGCACAAAGGGAGAGAGGGTCGTGGTGATGTTTCGCGACGAAAATCTGGATCTCCAATCTGATCTTAGTGGTAAAGTTTCCATATAAATAGCCAGGACATCTCCTTGGCGTGGGGGAAAATGGAGTGGAAGCTTGGAGGGAACGCACAGCCGGGCCGGGGAACAATGCCTTATCTGTTCATAAGCCTAACTTGATCTGGCGAGGTCGGCGTATGGGGGCGAACGGGGGGACGATAACCTCCTTGTGTAAACATTGGCATCCGGTAGCTGAGATAAGACTCCAAGCCTCGAATCGAAGATGCACGTGGGCAGCATCGTGGTTTTAAATAATACGGGGTAGGAGTTGAAATTAAACGCAGCTTCAACACGTTCTATCACACCCCTCCATTCCAGGGGAAGTTGTCACTTCGAAAAAAAAAGAGAGAAGGGACAACGATAGAGCTCCGTTTTGGGGAACTCGTTTTCTTGTACCAACCGTACCTTCCTGCACCTAACTAGTATTACCTCAATACATATGATCATTTTGATCTTTAGATTACAGGGGAAAATAACCTTTAATACAACTTAATCAGAGAGAAAAAAAAAAGGCATGGAACAATGAAATGATATAAACTTAGTACATACGGGACAAAATAATTTATACGTAAATTAATAAGAACAAATATATATACATACAAAAATTAGACATTGAGCGTTACAAAATTCAGACATATACATTAATTAATTATATTACAAAAGAATCTTAAATTAACTCGTACAAGACGGTATATACCTACATGGAGATACCAATCCTATGAATACAATTATTCTACGCTATTCGGTAACGCATTCCTACTGAGTGCGTCAGCGACCTGGTTATCGGAACCTTTTATCTAATTTATTTTAAACTGATACTCTTGCAAGAGTAAACTCCAGCGCATGATGCGGCCGTTTGAGTGTCTCACATTCCTAATATAGGCTAACGGACGGTGGTCGGTTCCTATTTGAAATTCTTTACATATCAAGTACAGCTTGAATTTGTCTATGACCCAGATAATTGATAGAGCTTTCTTTTCTCTAGTGGCATATCTCTTTTCGCGTGGTAATAGTTGACGACTAGCATATGCAACTGGATGACTCGTTCCGTCATCCACGTATTGAAGGAGTACACCTCCAATGCCTTCCTTGATCACGTCGGTCTTAATCCCAAAGGATTTTTCCGGGTTGGGCAACTTTAAAATGGGGGCAGAAATGAACTTACTTTTGAGCTGATTAAAATGGGAAACAGCGACATCATTCCAACGTAAACGATCGGAGAAATTCTTTTCCTGAAGGGGGCATAGGGGGGCCGAAATTGCAGCGAAATTCGGAACAAATCGCTGATAGGGAGAAGCTGATCCTAGGATCGATCTTAATGGCTTCTTTGTAATCGGGAGGGGCATGTCGGCGATTGCCTTAATCTTGTTCTCGTGGGGACCTAACTTGCTTTGTCCTATTTTGAAACCCAAATATTTGATGGTTTCGTGAGCAAAATGGCATTTGCTGGGGCCAATGGTGAGGCCATTTTCACGCAGTTGCTCGAAAAGAACTAATAGGGCGGGTAAATGGTGACTCCATTTAATTAGTTCTTGTAGCTGACTCTTCTGACGTGGTGTCAGCTGCGCGTCACTATCCAGGTCAGAGGGTTCCAAAGACTCGCCTGGTAGGGAATGAGGAGGGTAATCGGCATCAGGTTGGATGCACACTGTCTGGATTACATTAAGGGACTCCGCGGGGCAATCCTCTTCAAGCGCCGATGCTTCGTCCAGTTCTACGAAGGTATCTCCATGGGCGCGTTGGGGGTTCTTTTTTTCTTGGGGTCAACGAACAGTCTCCGTGTCCTTGTCTTGGGCCTTATCACCTAAGGGTTTTAGTGATTCACACTCCTCTTTTTCCGTCCTAAAGTCCTGGTTAGGGGTCTCCGAGAAATCGGACGGTATCGGGGTTCTGATGGGGACGGGCTCCTGGGCTTCTTTCTTATCTCGGCCTTGAGGAAGGGCGGCCTGAAACACAGGGTCGAAACTTACTTGGGGGCTCTGTCCTATAAGTACGGAACAGAATTGTATGGGTGCTACAATGACTTCAGCCCAGCCATTATAATATTGACACTGCAGGTAACATCTAGCGACGGGGAATCGGTTCGCCCGCCCAAGTTGGTCATGTATCACCGCAAATCTTTCGTGGTTAGAGGCCACTGGGAGGAGTTCGTCGGACACGATGAAGCACGTACATCCTGTGTCCCTGACGAGAGTCAATACTCGGCAGCTGTCCACGCTGCCCTCCTCATATTTCAAAGTTCCCGATGAACTTTTACCAAAAACAAAATTTACCTGGTGGACTGACGGAGGGGGAGAAGTTTCTGCTTTGGTCTGCACCACCGGGGGAGCCAGGGTTGCATTAATCTGGTGAACTTGGTGGGCTGGTCCGCTTTTAAGCCTAGAATTTTGGGGGCAATTCCAGCTCATGTGGTTTTCTACACCACAGGTGAAGCATATGGTTGGTCGCTTCGGGAAGAGAGATGGAGGAGAAGTCTTAACGGGAGGTTTGGAGTCCCGTTGTTGGTTTTGGGGAAAGAAGTTTTGGGGTTTTACGGGGCTCGGAAACTTTGTCAGCTTTCCTGGGAAGGAGCGCGAGTCCGTCCTTCTTTCTTCTCGTTGTATTTTTCCTTCTCGTTCTTCTCGTTGGATTACTCTTTCCCGTTCCTCTCTTTCTCTTTCTTTTTCTACCTTTTTTCTTTGAACTTCTGCTTTAATCCGAGCTAATTCAATCTGAAGCTCAGCTTGTCTTATCCGTTCCTCTCTTTCTCTTTCTTCTCGTTGTATTTCTCTTTCACGTTCTTCTAGTTGTATTTTTCCTTCTCGTTCTTCTCGTTGGATTACTCTTTCTTCTCGTTGTATTTCTCTTTCTTCCTTTTTTCTTTGTTCCTCTTGAATGTACTCAATTAGTTCTTTTCCGGAGAGTCCACAGGATTCTCCTTGCGCTTTAAAGATTTCAAACTGAGTCATCTTTGCACTTGGGGGCGCACTAGTCAACCAACTAAAATTCCTCGCAACAAGAATTATGCCTCTATAGAATTAGCCCACCTAAATATGGGCACTGAACTATTTGTACTTGGTTTCTCAATCTAAATAACCACTGACTAAAATCACAAAAAAAAACACAAACAAATTATTATAACCGTTCCTTGAGCTACTCCAGCTTCTTAAGTTTAAAAAAAAGGGGGGATAGCAATCGTTAAAACAAAAGGGAACTGCTATATTCTATTATTATAACGAATAACACTATGCTTTACTCGACTGAGACCAGTGTTTGCAAAGATATAGCGTTAAACCTTACACACCTGATACCAAATTAAATAGTATATATATATATATATATATATATATATATATATATATATATATATATGTCGTAGAATGACTCCCGACGATACCATATATTACACTATTCGTTGAGGGAACTTCCTTAATTATCTTTAGAGTGCGTTTACTGTCTGGCGGCTGATATTAGGTATCTTCGATATGCTTAAGAAGTGGTACTGAGCTTAAGGATAATAATATTGCTATCATTAATAAAATAGAGTTTTATTAATAATAACTATAAACAATACACAAAAACGGAAAATATTGACATAAACAGAATGAAAAGGGTCGTGGAGACTCGGGCTAATCCGAGGATTTAAAGGATTAAAAAAAGGTACAACAAATATAGAGTTAAAGAGATGGGATGGTTCGATAAACAATTTAAAGAACAGGATAGAATTGACAAAAAGGGATCAATACTCAAAAGGTGACGTTTGGCTTACGTAACTTTTCATTAGGGTGCAGTGGAAGGTACTTGAAGGAATATTCGGTCCGCTGGCGAGTTCCAGCCGAAGGGGGGGGATAAAAGGATCCTGACGAGGCGTCTTGGAAAGGAGAACCGTTACTCGAAGAACGGCTTGAAGAACAATGGCTGTTCTACTTTGTTCTCTTCTGAACAAAGGGGGGAATGAGAACCGTCTCTTGTCTATGGGCTCAAGAACAATGGCTGTTCTAATGTTGTTCTCCTTTGAACAACAGAGGGGGGATGAGAACCGTTTCTTGGCGAAGGGCTCAAAACAAACAATGGCTGTTCTAATGCTGTTCTCCCTTGAACAACAGGGGGGGAAGAGAACCGTTTCTTGGAGAAGGGCTCAAAACGAACAATGGCTGTTCTAATGCTGTTCTCCCTTGAACAACAGGGGGGGGGGAAGAGAACCGTTTCTTGGCGAAGGGCTCAAAACGAACAATGGCTGTTCTAATGCTGTTCTCCTTGAACAACAGGGGGGGATGAGAACCATTTCTTGGCGAAGCGCTCAAAACGAACAATGGCTGTTCTAATGCTGTTCTCCCTTGAACAACAGGGGGGGATGCCTTGGGGACTTGGCGTCACGAAAGGCTCGAACCTTTGGCACTCAAGGAATATTGTCCTCCTTCTGGACAAGTGATGGTGAATCTCGAGGTCGAGTGTACTTCACCGACGGCTCCGTCGACCCCGACAGCGGGAGGTCCGGCGCCACCTTCGTCACGAGCGGCTTGACGCAGGCGTGGAGGACATCAGACCACTGTTTCACCCTCCAGACGGAGCTGGTAGCAATCCTGCACGCCGTCCAGCACGCTCTGCTCCGCCCGGAGGCCACTGTGGTGATACACACCGACTCTCGGTCGGGACTGCAGGCGCTGCAGCACGCCCACGCCCACAAACACACCCGGGACAACATCCACCTCACCATCAACATCCTGTGCACCCTGCAGGACCTGGCAGCTCAGGGCAGGCGTGTCCGGCTTCACTGGATTCCCACCCACGTTGGCGTCACGGTAACGATGCTGCCGACGAGGCTGCCAAGCAAGCCACCCACGGCTCACCATCACCTGGACCGTGCGCCCCAGCCTTCAGCAGCTCAAGGTACAGGTTAAACGCAGAGCCGCCCACAACGCCCACCAGCAGCACCAAGAATTGGAAGCGATCAAGAGGCAAGTGGCGTGGTATGCTGCAGCCACATCCTATTGCCCACTGAACTCATCCTTCCAGCAGCCCAGAGCGAACGGCGTGCTGCTACAGCGTGTGAGGCTGGGCTACTCCACGTGGGAATAGCTGCACGCTGACTTTGTGGCAGGAAGCTGCGAACACTGTGGCGGCCGCTCCCGGTGCCCACTGGTGCACTACCTCCTCTCCTGCCCAGCCACCACCCGCCTCAGGCCAGAGCGAGCGCCAGCCCCTCCCCCTGTAAGAGGCGCTCTACTGAGGGCACGAGAGGCAAGAGCCGCCCAGGTGGTCCACCACACCCAAACAAACGAGCTGCTGGAGGTGCTGAGAACAGCACCCCCTCCGCGCTGATCGCCGCCCACGCCAAGCCGGGCGACGGGTGATGAAGACCGCCGCCGCCCACTTGCAGCAGATAAGAAACGCGTGGGACGCTCCACCACGTCTTACTGCACGCCAACACTGACGGGCTGCCCGCTTTGTGTAATGTGTACACTTATACTACATGTATTTATATTATTGAATCATACTATTTCTGTATTTGTATTGGATTATTTTTTATTTGTATTATGATTATGTATAAATGTACGCTATTGCACAATAAACCTATACAATTAAACGAAAGGGTTACGTGGTTCAGGCCGACCCCAAACCACCAAACCGCGCCCCGCAACCCACGCACAAACGAATTAAGTTAACAATGAGGTGAACCTACGAAAGATCACTATTTAAATTCGGGGAGAGCTGTTTTATATAAAGTGTTTCTAGGATTGGAAGGGTAATGGGACATTTGTGCGAATTTAGACTTCCAAAGTTTTCTAAGGAGATATCACTTTTACACTTTATTACGTCATCTCTTATCGCTGAATTTTCTTTGGTTTCAAGTATCTTACCGGTTCTATTACTAATACCCATATGGGAACAGAATCTTGCCTTCAGATTTCTCACGGAGCTTCCGATATATTTGCCTTAAGAACACCCATGACATTTAAATAAGTATATAATCGAACTCCGAAGACTCTTTGGAACCGGATCGTTTATTGTAAAGAAAGATTTTATATTTATTTTGTTGACAAAGGCAATTTGAAATTTTATTTAACAGAAGTATTTCCTTAGCAATATGTGTAATTTTCAGCTGCCTTTATTGTAAATACCCAGCTCTGGCATTATTAAATAAGGTTTGTCTTTTGCTACTGTTATCTTAGGGTGGCTTGGTTGATACAATCCACTTAAAAATGTGCGAATTGACAAAGAAAGATTTAAGGTACTGAAATTCTTTGTCTATAAAATTGTAGAATGAACAGAGATTGTATGCGCGATGAAAAAGGGTCTTAATGGATGAGATTTTGTATTTAAAATCTAAGAAACTTAAAAAGTTTAATCCTAACCTCGTATTAGTCGGTTTCCTATATACTGATGTTTAAAAAACTACGAAATTCTAAAGCTTGTTCTCGTTGTTTAAATATAGCTATGGAGTCATCTACAAAACGTCTATAGTGACGCACACTGGGTGTCAGTGCAGTGTTCTGAGGTTATTTGTAGGAATGTAGAAAAATACGCATTAGAGAAAGGATGTATTTAAATGAAAATAGGTACAAATAATTTAGAGAATCCTTATAACACAGATATACATATAATGAATATACCATTAGTGTCGATGACTTTTTCAATTCGGGGACTGAAGCTTTGACATACACGAATCATATGATATTTAGCAACTTCGAACATAGTATTATGGACTTGAGAGATGAATTTTGTTAGGGTAGTGTTGGGTGACCTCTCGCTCGATGGATAAAGCCCCATACGTAATATTCCAGATGATTTAGCTTACTTAAGTTTATTGAATAAAGGGGAAGGGCATGACATCTCCCTCATAACTAACGCCTCAGAGAACCATCACAATTACTGGAAACCTGATATGCATTACAGATGGAGCCTGTTTGGCACTCGGCATAACCATCGGTCATTCCTTGGGTTTAACCTTTGGTCGTGGTCGAAGTTTTTTCCACCAAGAAAAACCAAAGCACTCCTGCTTTTTGATGTTTCAACATGAAGAGCAAGCACCCTGCGTGGTTCAAACGATTCTCTTTTGACTTACCTGATATGAACTGAGCTCTCTGCATCATATACGGCCTGTAACGGATATCTCTATGCACAACTTTTGTGATGGTGCATTCTGAAACGTAGAAACTCTTGGCAAGGGTTCTGATCGACCTTCTTGGTTTTCTGGAATTTTATCTTATTCCTCCTGCAATAATTCTTGAGTTCTGATTGTATGTATTAGAGCCCTTTGAATGGGTTTTGCTATTTTCTGCTAACATTCGATCCCTATCTGAAGCTTCCAAGTCTTTCTGGCAATTTTCAAAAAGCGAGCAATCCCTTTACAGCGGGCATTTTCATTTGCTTCGTCACTTTAATATCATTAATTATTAATCGGAAAAAGTAATTGAAAAAATTTATTTATAATAAAGTAAGAGTTATTCAAGTATATATATATATATATATATATATATATATATATATATATACTTGAATAACTCTTACTTTATTATAACTAAATTTTTTCAATTACTTTTTCCGATTAATAATTAACAATATTTTTTGTTGTGTATTTCTAGGCTTTACAGATCAGCTAATAGTTTCCTTAATTACCCTTTTGTTTGTTCGGTACGCCGTGTTCATCGTGTTCTTATTGAAGAGTTTTATGTTATTTTCTATGTTATTGTTTTCTTTCCTATGCTGTTCTTTGAAGCAATATATATATATATATATATATATATATATGTATAACTGAATCACGAAAATAAGGAACGTGAGGAATTTATGAATAACGTTACAGCCACGAGGAAAATGAAAGAACGGAGAACTGCGAGGCCTTTCGACTAATGGTCCTTTACTGAGCGACTAGTCTGCTCAGTAAAGGACCATTAGTCGAAAGGCCTCGCAGTTCTCCGTTCTTTCATTTTCCTCGTGGCTGTAACGTTATTCATATATATATATATATATATATATATATATATATATATATATATATATATATATACATATGTGAGGAAGACATCTGCTTGTGTCCCCCAAGCGCCATAACCGCCTACACGAAGATTATTTTCGGAATTGCATGAACATTACTGTAGAACCTGTATTGAATTGAGAGTAGGTGTATGTGAGTGAATTTGCACAGCAAAACGCACATATCATGGTGATAAGGGCCAAAATTACTCATTATAGACGGATATTTATTCAATTCTTTCCAGAAAATATGGTAATATTAGATGATTCTTAGACTAATACGAAAGTAAATATTATAAGCTACAAGATTATATAACTAATATTCAATTAGATTGCCTTTTGCGTCCATGAAATGTATAAGTCTAGGTATGTATAAGCTAATCGCAAGTGGCACGCAGAGTTTTAGCTGATATTTTCTTCCACCAAATTTCTCCAGTTTGCAATTCAAAACTTCAAAATTTTTATGAGATTTGCTACATACCTTCTACTCAAGCATTTACCACACTTCAACGTCCATGAAACTCAAATTTAGCACACTAGAAAGCTAAAGTTCCTTTGACCAAAGCCCCTTAAAATTTGCCTTGCACCAGTCTTGAAATTCATTATGTTAAATGGTTACCCTGGCATTCAATATGCTGGCATCCACCAATAAGATGACTTTACCATTTAAAATTTCGAAATAAACATGTTTGGTCTTTATCACTCACCCCTTTCAAAGACGATGACAGGTGTTTTTTGAAACGCTGACTTTAAACCCACCCTCGCCCTTGCCATAACTGGTTTCTTTCTTTTGAAACATATAGGCTTTGTAACCCAAATCTGATTTCTATTTTGTGCCCAAAGACGATCATTCTGTTTGATGTGGGTAGTCTGTGCAGTAAAGAACTTCTCATCCGTCTACAAAACTGGAGCCTGTGAGTCATCAAGGAGGCGTTGGAGAAGCAGCTTTGATCTTTCGACTCTTTTTCTTTTCATGGGGTTGAGAAGCAGATAACCTTTAGCTATCTTAAATGGACGATGTTTTAGATCATCTTTGAATATTTGTTTGTACGGTTACATGGGTCAGTTTGGCATACAATCTAGATGTCTGGCACTCCTCCTTGGATTTATTCTGATCTTGTTGATCGTGTTCTTGATGAATGTTGGAGTTCTCACTGATAGGGACAGGGTGGTCCTCGCTCTTGGAAGAGAATTGATTGTCTCTTTAAACTGTTTGATCATATTTAAAACCCCGGGTCTGCTCACAGTGGGGTTAATGTTTTGAAAATATTCCCCACTGTCTTTCTGCTTCTATACAGATACACGAGTGCTTCATATTTGTAAACAGGTATTGTTTTTTTATGAATTTACAATTTGATTCGAAAAATTCAATAAATCATAAAATAACCTGAAAGAAAATAATTAATTATTGTTATGTCTACATATTTAAAATTATTTGTAAATATCAGTCTATACTTAACGTTTCTACCCTGTAAGATATCGAAGTCAGAGTGATGTTCTTCCAAAATTAGTATGATTGAAAAACGGGAGATTGGTGTAGAGTTCTTTTCTAAATAGTGCCCTTTTTTTTCTTCCTATCTTCAGGTCAAAAAAACACTTACGGATCCAACTGAAACAGAGGTTGAGCCATGTGAAGCCTAGGGGCGAAAACGGGGTATTTGTGGTAATACTAAAAAGACTTAATGCTTTGATGGATTACATCAGTTTGGGGGAATTCCACGTGGAATTTCTTTACCAGCAGGGAAGTGATGTCCTTGCGCTGGAGAAGATTCTAGAAGTTGGTTAGGCTGAAATTGGTAAGCCCCCCCTCCCCTTCCACAAGCGGTAGCCTCGAACCGCGTCCACCACAGACCACCTTTACGTGGGTTAGAATCGCCTCGGCGTGAAGATTCAAGGCCATTCGAGAGTAGCGCTGTTTCTCCCACCCCGCAAAAGGGAGCCTCGGATATATATATGGCTCGTCTTCCATGTGGCAGACACAGAGTTGAGGGGTCTCGCCCGGACCCAAGAAGATTCCCCTAGTTCCATGCTAGGTGCTAACAACAAAGCAAAGTGACGGCTGAACTATTTGTGTGTTGGAATTAGCCCCAGCCAGTGAGGTAATTCCATTTGACGATTGCTACCAAGCGATTTTTCTGACTCCACTCATCAACTCCTGTCGAAGCCCTCCTCGTTCGCCCCTCGATTTCGGGTGGCCTAAATACTCTCCCTTGGACCGGACGTTACCGCCTCCATCCCCTTTTGGAGAACCGTCATCACGTTAACTCCATGCCCATAAGCTCCGAGCGCCCTCGTCTCACATGTAGAAGACATCCGTGAAGCCTTACCCTGACGTCTCACCCGGAATCCTCCGTAAGCCAACCCGTCTCCCCCCCACCTTCAGCAACCCACTTAAGTTAATCCTCCCCATTTGAATAGTCTCCTCCTGTAATACATTAATTTTTAACATCAGAGTCTGATGCATAACTCTGCAATTCTCCCCCTCGTTTACCGATGTAATTTTGCACATTAATTCTCTTATTCTTATGTAAATAAATTATATTTTACATGCCTCTTTAAATAACCTTGAGCTTTGCCATTGCCTAAATTTTACCTGACCTCGTTGCAGTCTTATTTAGTTGTTCCGCGCATCGAAACTCGTGGCGTTCCGTTTCTTATCGGTTAGCCTTTAAGTTATTGGTCCCCCGCCCCCATAGATATAATATGGTATTGATATAATGTAATGCCATTCCCCGACAATCAGAGACTAGAAATAACATAGGAGAGACCTGTTTGAGACAATAAAATAATCAAGCATCAAATTTATACGAATCTAGAACGAAGTTTTAGTTGCGTTGGAAATATTTTATATTATCGTAGTTACAGAAGCAATGGACAAAACTTAAAAAAAGACCTTATTTTATAATTTAAACAAACAAACAAACAATTTATTGGCACCTACAGGGAACCATGAGAGCTCATACATGGTAGGCCCTATTAAGAATAAGGCTAAATTAGGTGGAACCACCTATAATAATTGAAAGCTATTTTAACTTTATTTTCTTTTAAGTATTGATCAAATTTCGTCTTCATAATTTCTGTGTTTGGAGCGCTGACTACTTCTTGTGGTAGATTGTTCCAAACTTGAACGATGCGGTTGCTGAAAGCAAATTTTCCCATTGATGTTTTGAATTTCCACCGCTCCATCTTCTTGTCGTGTCATCTGGTCGTTGACACGCCTGTCAAATTAAAAAAGATTTTCTGTAGTATCTGGCATTTTTATCAATAATTTATATGTTTCTATTTGTTCACTCTTTTTCCTTTTATGTTAGAGGGAAAAGAGATTGAGCTTTTTAAGCCTATCATTGTAGCTAAGATGTTTAATTCTCCTTATCATTTTCATATAGCTGTACTTGTTATATTATATTTACATCTCTAGTTAATCATGGAGACCCGAAGGGAGCAGCATAATCTAATATAGGTCTGACTAATGGCGTGTATAGTTTTAACATAGTCTTTGACTTACGCGTTGAGACAAATTGCCCGATAAATGATGCAACTCTTGTTGGTTTATTTCTAATTGCAACGCATTGACTGGAGAAATTTAATTTATTATCTATTTTAACTCCTCGATCGACCTGCTCTTTTCCTTCTATATCCTCGGTGTCTTGGAGATAATATTTAAATATAGGATTATTTCTTTCGAAGTGTAAAACACCGCATTTGGAAGCATTAAGTTTCATGCCAGATTCATTTCACCATTTAGTTAACATATTCAGGCAGTTTTGTTAACAGCTTGAGTCTTCCTTATCCTTTATTATCTGCCCAGGTTTACTAGGTGATAAAATGTTTAATAGAGATATGTCTAAAGAAAAGGGCAGAAGCGTTAATTTATATATAAAGAACGGATTAGTCTCGATAATGAAATACATCAATATAGACATTACGTCTGAGATTTTAGTTATCGACGTTATGATTACTAATAGTAAAATATATTTCTCGTGGTCTAAAAGATGCCAAGGAACACGAATGAGTACGAAATTATTATTTAGGAAACCCTTCTGCCTAAATTAGAAA
The DNA here is from genome assembly GCA_963969495.1 of Ceratothoa steindachneri. NCBI lineage: Eukaryota > Metazoa > Arthropoda > Malacostraca > Isopoda > Cymothoidae > Ceratothoa > Ceratothoa steindachneri. The sequence continues at coordinate 109,963,289 of OZ018324.1, read as the reverse complement.
AGTAGAGGTTATATGTGGACATTTGAAGTTTTCGAACATGGATTTTATAAATGAAACAGCGGATGCAGAGAATCGAGTTCTCGAATTCATAAATAACGCGGACTCTTTTAGATACCTAAGTGTCTCGATTTGTTATCCTGAAATTATCAAAAAAATATGGCTCAGATAAATCTATAGATGTAGTTTATCTCAACTTTCAAACGATTTTTTACACCTTTCATCATAAAAAGACAATAAAGCTAAACGGCTGTGGAATAAGTGGCAACGTACTAAAATTGATTGAAGACTGCCTGGAGTTGTTAACTATGAAAATAGTTTGGCATAAGCATCGTTCATTAGCGGCGTTCCTCAGAGATCTTTTCTTGGACTTGGATAGATTAGTCAAATAGTCGGAAAGATAGATTTAATTCAACGTAGACAATGTAAGGTACAGCACATAGTTGAATTAATTTCAGAAGAGATTACAATAAAAGTGGTCAAATTTTAAACAAAAGATAAAAATGGATTTAGGTGCCTTAATCTTGAGGATCTATAATTCTCTATTATACAGTAGCGGCAAAAAAGGCGAATTAGGTTCTTGGAAACATGGCGAGACTTTTTGCCTTTAAATTCAAAGATATTATTTTTCCTTTATATAAAGAGCTTGTAGGACGAAATTTGGAGTGTGTGAGGCTATTCTGGTCTCCATATTTTCAAAAGGACATTGAATTTTGGTAAAACTCTCGTTTTAAACGACGATATTAATTTCTGAACTTAGAAATCGATCATACTAAGAAAGACTGAGGAAATTGACTGAAAGATCGGTATCTTTATTGCCCTAATAAATTAAAGCCTTTAAAGTATTAAACGGTTTTATTATTATAAAGTATAACTCAATATTTGAGTTATATTGACCACTAGAAATAAGTCTCGAGCTAGTAAACAATTCAATGACACTAAATTTCCATTCTTATAAAATAACACATACTTGAAATAACTTAGGTAGGATTGTCGTTGAAAACACTACAGAAAATATTTTTTACAAAAGAATAGATAATTTTTATTTTAAAATATGACCTTAAGAAAAAAAGTTAGTTATTAAACTAAAACATCGTCCATATCCTCTCTCTTTTTACATTTTTATGACGTCTGATTTGCGACGTTTCTCTTTTTCTTGAAGTAGCTTCGAGTGGATCTTAAGGTATGTGCTGGTCAGTAATTTTGTACTAAGACGTGCTTCACTCCAACATTAAACCTTTTTAGAATCAACCAGACATTGTCAACTCAGCCATCAGCCAAATTTAGTTTAGACCACATCAGTAGGAGAGTCATGGGTGGACAGCGACTCTGCAAAGGATTTCGGCCATAAAACATTTTATTGAATTACATGATGTTAATTTTTCCAATTGTCGTAGTGACGTGTCTTACACTAACATATAGATACAAGAATGCTATTGTTATAATCTTCAACAAGAAAACTAAATAACTGATAAATTATTAAAAAAAAACTTTACCATAATTGCATGTATGATTTGTCGGTTATTTTGGGTATATCGTGGTAAAGTGAAAGAGAGTGAGTGATAATGAATTTGAACGAAATTTATTTGGCTGAAAAAATATGCAAACAAACAGAAATAAAAGAGATTTATAACATCCCCAAAGAGTGAAGTGTTTGAGAATAAACAATAATTAAAAATGAAATAGTTCCCCTTGCCTTATTTGAAGTTGATTAGACATGTCACGAAAATTCCGAGAAAACGTTTATATACTGAACCAAAGCAATCAAAATTAATACTTTTAACCTTGGCTTAGTTATTAGTCTTATAAATAAAGAGCATCTTAAGTAAATTAACATGGGAGGTCATCGCCTTCCTCACGATTTTACCCAAAGGACACCTGAAACATAAAAGAAACACGCCATGCGTCGTTCTCCTCCACTTTCCTGACACGGACTCAACCAAAGCAGAAATTGGATGTTGTGATTCGGGTAAGAAATAAAGGAATTTAGTTTTGGTCTTCTTTATTCTATTATAGATGATAAAATCATGTGAAAGATTCTTATAATGACATCGTTAAAAGAATCATTTTTTTTAAATTTCTGAACTTCCTCGCTTTCTTCCATACATAAAACGAGTTTCAGTGATAAGTTTGTTCTTCTTTCTTGATAATTTATCAGGCTTGTTCCTACATCCAATCCAGCCGACTTGGCTTAAACATGTTAATATAAACACTGACCTAATTAATCTACGGTAGCTAGAGAGAGAGAATAAAACAGGGTGTTGTTCGAATTTCCTTTGAACTTGCCATAATGACCTCCATGGTACCGACGGGAGGACCAAGAGATCAAAGCGATATTTTCTAAAGACGCCGAAGACACAAAAGAATTACCGATAACTTGCTTGTGCCAATCAACGAACGATGATGCGAGAGATAAACGAGAATTCATTATCTCCAATGGCCATAAAAGCAAATGATGGCTGGAATTGAAACTTGTCGTTGAATAACTTTAATATTCTTGTTAGGTGATAGCATTAATTCGTAAATGGACGATTCTAAACAGTTTCAAGTGAGAGTAGATGAATCATAAATACAATACACACAAATATAATTGCATCTCCACCCAGCTGCACATAAATACTAAAAATAAAATTCATGTGAAAGAAAAACAACACCCATTATATGTCAGTAAATATTGAAATCTCGAACAAGGATGCAAGAAATCAGTGATAGAATACACGGGAAAGGAAAAACAAACAAAAGAGGAATATCAATAAACATAAAGATGACAACAGATGCAACAAAAAACGTCTTTGGGGACTCCAAATAGCCCAGTATTCTCCAAAAGTTAGGTACACAAAATCAAAAATCTCAGAATCTATATACAACGTCCGTAGGAAATTAATGAAACTTCAGATAATTTAGAACAAAAAGGCGTTCTCTCTCTCTCTCTCTCTTAAAAAAAGTAGAGGGAGAGGTGACGCCTCCTTGTAACGAGAAGAGAGCTTGTGTGTACCTTTGACTTTTCGAGCTATGCCGGTGGGGGTACCTCTTCTGGGTACCCCTGGTAGGGCTTCCCTTGTCGATTTGGTCGGAAACGAGGATCCAGACTAAGTGCGTCATTCCTTCCTTTTTCTACTCTATCCTTCTCCTTTCTACTATTATCCTATCTCTCCCACTTATACAAAAAGAAAAAAAACAACAAAAAAAGAAGCCTACTCGTATCATGTCACTCTTTCCCTTTTTTCCCTCTATCTACATATAAGGACCTAGCAGATACCTCACGCGTCAGAAGAGAGGCTTTGGAACCTCTATAAATAACGCCAATCGATGCTCACTGGTTGCGAGAGACTAGGACTAGAGGTGTCCTAGGCGTTGGGGCACGATGAATGGGATGAGGGTATTGCCCCGTTAACCCCTTTCCTGGCGCGTAATTATTGACCGTTCCCAGTGCCTGTTGACAGGTGCCTCTGGTAGCATCGGTCTGAGGTGACGGCCCTTTGCTTCCCAGGTTCGTTGCCAGGCCAATAAAAAGTCTTGGGTCGAGTCTCTTGGTGTGGTGGGATATCTATTGAAAGCTACTCCGAGATCCTGGCCGTCGTGAAGGGAACTAGTAGGAGTTTAGTACGGGGCGTGCTCCGTTGTTCACCTGGTGAGAAATCGATGGCCCCTTCGGGGACCGTAAGTGCTGCTTGGTTGGGAGCCACGGCACGCCGAGGTTTGACGACTCGGTCGGATGAACAGCAGCACATGGAGCGTGCCTTCTGAAAGATCCGAAACCTCTCCGATGGATAGGCGGGAGCGACTCACGCGGGGAGAACTCACCAACCCCCCTTTTTTATCATTGATTGGTCACGAGTTTTCAGAGAGAGAGAAAGCGCTCAAAATGACAGGCAAAAAAGGACCCGTTCGTCTAAAACATAACTGTGCAACATGCCAGTTAAAAAAGTGGTGCGTTGACTTTCCGGAGGGCTGCTACTCAAAATGCAGCCCTGAAAGTATCTGCACTACTTGCATATTGACGCGAGAGGTGGAGAAATTTAAAGACCTTTATAGAGCCTCAGAGGAGAGAGCTAAATTCCTTGAAAGAAAGTTGAAGAAACTTGAAGCCCTTAACGCAGCTCAGATTCGATGCCTAGAAGAGGCGCCACCCACTGACGTGTCGGAATCCCTTGGTACCCTAGCGGAGATTCCGGCATCATCTGAGGCTAAGCTAGCTGAGGCGAGAGAAAAAGAGAAAAAGAAGAAAGGAAAAACGAAGAAAAAAAAGAAAAAAGAATAAAGTTGAAACAAAATTAGAACCAAAGGTAGAAGAAAAACAGATAAACAAGAAGAAAAAGAAAGATAAGAATGTGGAGAGTAAAGAGGAAAATGGAAGGCCTCTTCCACAAGGGAAGACCCCGTCTTCAGAGACAAAGTGTCCGAAGGTCACCCTCATCGGTGACTCGCCAACATAGGTCTGCAGCCGCTGCTAGCCGCCTGCCTTCGCACTAGCGTGAAGGTAAGCTGCCTGTCAGTACGGGGTAACCACAACATCAGAGTAAAGGCAGAAAAAGCTTAGATTTCTGAGAATTCAGTTGTTGCTCTAATGGTGAGCGGCAACGTCCTCTACCTCAGAGGGAGTAAGGTTAGCCTCAGTGGTAAGACCATCCAAACGGTGATGGGAGCCTTGGATGACATAGGGCTTAAAACCCGCAAACGTGTGGTGGTTGGGATGCTTCTGAGAAGAGGTCCATCCCGAACCGCTCACGAGAGAAACGTCACAATTAACAGAAGGTTGGCGGATCTCTGCCCGGCAGAAGGAGTCTTCTTCGTGGACCCCTATCGTACCTTTATCGGTAGAGACGACCTCTACCAAAGGGACGGAGTACATCCCTCCTATAAAGGAAAGGCCTTTCTCGCCAACCTAATTCAAGATGTATACGAATGGAATATGGTGGGTGGAAAAAAAACCTTTTAAAGGATTATCATTAGAGCACTAATGATAATCCTTTAAAAGATTTTTTGTTTTCATCCACCATATTCCACTCATATATATGGCGTTATTGTGTGTATATCGTTTTAGGGATGCATCTGTCTGTTATTAGTTGCCTATTGTTCTTTTTACTGGTATCTTTCTGTCTTGATTTTGTGTTTTTTCCATTGGTTTGTACTATGCGATGGGTTTTCTCTTCGTATCTTTGTACCCTATATAAAGTTATCTTCTCCATTTTCATGCAATTCCTTGAAAATGAACTGGAAAATATATTTCGAAAGTGTTTAGATTCATCTTTAAATTTTTTCGTGGGTTTATCTTCATATTATTGCTTTCCTCACGTGTCACTTTGTGAGTTTTTTTATTATATATATATATATATATATATATATATATATATATATATATGTATATATACATATATACATATACACTCGTCTAACTCTTATATTTAATAAAAAAAAGACGAGTTGGATATAAATCTCACGATTTTCTGTATTAATATGCATCAATTAGAGATGCATCATATTCTTTTCTAACACACGTGGCATAGAAAGGGCTAGATACACTTGTATACTTGTGTGAATGTGTTATTGTCTATTAGATAGTGTGTGTGAGCGAACCACTACTTCTCAGTGAATGCTCTTGAGTGCCAATTCATTCGCGTCACTGAAATGGATCTCAGTTTACTTCCTTCTTTGATCCAAGAATGCCGCGGGTACCAAGAGTGCCATATTGCCCCCATGAACCACCTTCTACCCCAACGACCCTGCAAACAGTGGGCCATGGGTGCCGTTAAGGGTTCAGGACGGAGATGGAGGGGTCCTTGGATGAGGAAAGTGAATGAAGAAAAAGGTTTTTTTGGCCTTGCCAACTCTTGTATTGATCCCCGGAGCGTTAATTGCTCCCTCCACCTTATTTAGTCGCATTCTGTATCTATATCAATGTTTATATTCAATTATACTCCTTTTTCTGCTTCTCTTCTTCTCTATCTACCAATTTTTATATTTTTTGCTATTCTGCGTAATTTATTTTAAAATAAAATATGTGTATTGTTCAGTGTATCAAACACAGCATTATATGAACGTTCTCTCATGCATCTAAGCACGCAATAATTCCGGCCTTTTAAATCATTTTGCTCTTGCGCTTTGTACTCATGCGTTCTTTTGTATTTTTCTCAATTTGAGTTCTTTTAAGTCTTTTTTGTTCGCTTTTTTCTGTCAATTTCAAACACTCGTTTCTCGCTTGCCTTGCTCCCTTTTAGGTGCTTGCGGCTGGTCCAAGCTTATCTTACCCACGTTTGTTGCCTTCATATTTGTTCTTACTCTTCTGTTCATTTGTTATTCGCCTTCTCCTGTCACTCATTTAATCTGTGGCCAAGTGCCAAGGCTTCACGATTAAGGACCATTTTTCGATAAATATAGCTAAAATGATGAAAGACAAGCGCTCATACTTGAATGTGAAAGATTGATTACTGATTAAAAGACGTGAGCGTGACTAAGTGGGTTGCCCACTTCCTTGTGTTCACTTTTGTTGTCCGTGTCACCAAATGCGCTGGAGGGTGCTACACTAAGAACTGGTAGTTTTGGAGCCGAAACAGACATAGGTGTCACTTTGGGAGTTGAGTGGAATGGTAGGAAAGTGAGATCGGAACATTCACTTCTACCTTTACTTTTGGACTGAAGCGGAAGTTATATGGGTCCAGCGGAACGAGAGGACATCGTGAATTATTCTGGTTTAAAGCTTTTCTATGATTCGCTTCGGTTACACACATTAACCTTCATCCTCTCCTCCCCTCCACACACACATTCATATATATATATATATATATATATATATATATATATATATATATATATATATATACAGGGTGTCCACAAAGTCTGGGTGCATAGAAATTTTAATATTTTATTTATTTATGTTATTTTTTTCTTTATTTTTATTTATGTATTTATCCCCTATGTACCCAGACTTTGTGGACACCCTGTATATATATATATATATATATATATATATATATATATATATATATATATATATATATACTGGTAGACTAGCAAATACATAAGTACATACATTCATGCATTTGCGTGAACATAAACTACTTCATACTGTCAAGACACCCGTCAACGCACCCACGACAAAGCAAATACAAAATGACGCCTTCTTACAATCAAACAAAACATTAATTTATTAGCCTAAATAAAGAGGGGGAGTGTAAGAGGGGCATCTCCCCTTGGACAAATTGGAGTCTTTTACATCCGATCTCAACACTCCATTATACCGGCTTGTTAATTTTGCTACTTTTTCCATTATTTCCACAAAGTGTACTCACACATCTTTCTTTTCTATGCATTTGTTTGATCTTATCTTCGAATTTTTACTTTCTTATTGCACTAAAAATTAATTCCTTGATTTTCTCGTATTTTCTCTCAGTGAATATATTGTAGCCAAAGGCAGAAAAAGTAGGTGCAAATGGAGAGAATAGGCGTGAAATGTCTGGAAGGTAGGAGGCAAGGGAAGGAGGGCAGAGCGTTTGACATTTTCACGCATCGGGGAATCCCAGAATAACAAGCCAGTGCTACTGATGGCCTTTATCATTCTCTAGTTCCTTTGGTCATTGTCACTGAAGAACTACAGTATAAAGGGGGACAAAAATCCTAAGAATAAGTAGCTTCTGAATAAAGACAACCAAAAAGATAAGAAAAGAAAGCAAAATGACAGTGGTAAACACTGTGAAACACATTTGATGAACTTGAATTATTTGTGGCACACTCAAGACACGTTCAGAAAACCTATCATATCAATATATAAAAGCAAAATAGCAAAAGCTCTCTTTACTATGAACTCTGCCCCACACCCATGTTTAATGGGCGTCCCCGTGTGCCAAGGCCAACCAGGAGTAGACAGGACAGACAGGGTTTTAGATCGACTGGTCATGAACGCGGTGGCGCAAACCAAGCGCGCGCAAATGTCAAGCGAGCTGCGCCGCTGCAGGTAAAGCAGTTCGGAGCAAAGCAGAGCACCGATAGCTCTTATGTCTACCGCTCCTGACGTCACTTCCGCATTGCGAGTGGGGAAGGAGGAAGGTTAAATGCGAGGTAGGCTCCTGTTGCTCAATAATAAATCGAGAATCAGTTACACGGAGTGGGAAGTATAAGATAATTGTGAGGGATTATTTTTTTCTTATATCTTATTCTCTTCTTCCTTCTCTTAACTCTGGCTTGTTTTTGTGCATTAACCCCGTGATGCAACAGCTCCATCCCCATTCCCCGAAACGAGTTCACCTCCAACTTGAGGCTGACCTTCCAGGGACGACAAAGAGGAGGGTTCCGAGAATTTTTATTCCATTAATTATTAAATCAAAAACCAACGAGTGCATTTAAAAATATAAAGCGAAATGAACGAAGGTATCTCGCGCAGAAAGCTTCTAAGAATAGATCTGTAGAGTGGTGAAGATTAAAGATACAAATGACGCCCTCTTTTGGAGCCTGTCATTCTTAAGTTCCCATCTCGATCCTGCATGGGTCCTCCTCTCTTAGGTTTCCTACTCTTGTAGTTAGGTATTTATGTGGGTCAGCCCCCACTGGAGCACTAGAGGAGATTAGTGCTCGTAATTGTGAGTTGTGAATCATGGGAGGAACCTAGTTGATGTGGAACCCCTCCTTTGAACTGCTGATGTTCTTTATACCAAGCTCTCATCATCTTAACATCATTTTCAATCATTATCATTCGTTTCTCTCTCACATCGTGTGTCTACCTTCTCCAAATTTTTGGAAGTGTTTACCTTAAAATGGCTTGCGTTGCCATCTTATTAAGGTGTTTGTTGAAGATGAATTCTTTTTGTGTCCTACTAACTCTTCTGCCACCTTAATTAAATAATTGTCTAAAGTCTTCATCAGTGAATCATTTTTCGATGCTTGAAAACCATTTACTTGCACCAAATAAAATCTCAAGATTTATTTCCAAGTTCTGGAATCAACTAAATTTACACTGGACTCCCGAGCTCTTGTTAGCGGAGTGGATACGGGGTTGGTCCGCTAACGTCGCAGTACTGGGTTCGATTCCGGCATGATTGGAAAAAAAAAGTAGACGCACGTAGAAATCTGGCTACCAATTGGTGGACGCACTTTGCTTATCCCTGCGCTAGGGTATGCAGATCCTACACTTTTATCACACACATAGCAATTAAAACATTGCTTTCTTTCCTCTCCCGTCTTCGCTGCACAACAGACGCACTCTGTTCCGAGCAACTCTGCCGATGGATATCTACATACCTCTGACAGAAGGCTCCTACGCGTACGCTGTTTGGTATCAAAACATAATGCCTTCCTGGCCGCCCTCCCCAAAGAGGCCTAGCTCCTAGCCCCTTAAGGCTTGCCAGCCGTTGTCATACTGATTTTTATATTTATTTCATCTTCCGGTCGGCATCCGCGTTAGCCAAAGCAGGATGGCGAACTACTACTACTACTACTCAGGCCTCTAATATTGTACCCTGTTATAGGTGCCCATTTAGTGTATGTCTACAACTATTATACATTCGCTTTTTGTGTAAGGGCGCACAACTCTCCCGAAGATTTCAAAGTTAGGTTAGGTTCTTTAATTAACCGTACACAAAGAGTGAACTCATTTCTTCCAGGGTTTAGTTGGAAGCAAAATGTTATATTGTACATTTGGATACAACCTTCAACAACAGATATTGTTGAAAGTGTCAAAATTACCTAACGTAACCTAACTTAAGTCAGGTTCTATTTTATTGATTATATCATCATCACTAACTCTATAATTTGAGAAGGGGATTTTTTTGAGTATTTGAATAATAATTTCATCTTAGTTTGGTTATGACGTATTTTCTTTTTATCAAAGTTATTTCTAATAATTATTTTATAATATCAAAAACAAAATGGTGAAGTTCAGAAATAAATATAAGTATCGAAATTTTGTGAATTTTTTAAAACCCAAAGAATTACAAATGGTGAAGTTCAGAAAATTTATTTTTATATATCTTCTTCTCTATAAATGTATATTAGCAACGTGATATTTTAAAGGGGGGGGAAATTTAGTTTAGAGTTTCTTTTTAAAATTATTATAATTGGCGAAGTTCATAAAATTTATAAAAATTTAACCATGGCTGATTTTTTTTAGATTTTAAATTTTAATCTTAGTAGCGAAGCGCAAGCTACCCCCGTAGGGGTGAGTGGCGAAGCCATTGCCTAGGATCCATATATTTAAAATAGAAAGCAATATGTTAAATTTCTGTTTCTGGGAGGTCATAGGTTAAATTATTCCCAGCTACACAAAAAAATATCTTCTTAAGTGGTGATGATATCCGAAGAACAGACCTATCGTTGAAATAAATTTCAGTATTCATTTAAAATCTCCACTATGAGATCTATGGCATTTGTGAGCACTCCATTACGATTTGTTAATTAAATACTTTTCTCTAGGAGACATTTTATTCTTTACATAATTATACAAACGCATAGTTTCTTTTTTTGAAATAATTGAATGTTTTTTTCATATTCCTTTATATACCTTTTAATGCTTCGTTTGACCAGTATACGTAATTAAAGGTATATTTTACAAATGTCTCTCCTTATTATTTTTCTTCAATCTTTTAAATTTCTTTTTAATTTTTGATAAATTGTTTATTATAGATGTTTTAAAACAAAACTGACTTCACAATAACCCGTTTTCTAGCCATTACCACAAAAATTCCTCGTTTATTCTACTGGCATTAACTAAAAAAAAAACGATATATATATTTTAGGAGGCCCAGATGCCACGAAAATGGGATGATATGCATTTTGTGTGCTCCTAACAAGCTCAGTGTGTTAATTGTACATTATGACGCAAGAAGCGTCGAAATAAAAGACAGTTACGATCAAGGACAATTTCAAGGTCACGAATTTTGAAAAGTGAAACTACTAGGCAGTTGCCTCCTTTTGTCTTCTTTGGAATTTAGATGAAAAAAATACTGTGATGTTGCTCAGTATAAATCACTTATCACTCACAATTATGAGTAATGGTTGTTATGATCACAACACTAATAGATCCTCTCCCAAGAAGATATTAAGCGTAAAGTGTTATGCCTAGTACGTGGAAGGCAGCCCGTTATCTTAGCCATAGACTTCGCAGTTGAGTAAGCGCTGGCACGACTTTCCAACCACACTACGAGTAGTTGTGCCCCATCCCTGCTCCACTATCTGTAGAACATGCGGCTTTATATATTCCTCTATTTTCATTCTCTCTCCCTTTATCAAATTTCCTTACAGATCTCTCCTTAATAAGTTCTGACCTGCAAAGGGAGGGAAGATGATGTAGCGGGAATGGGGATTTATTGCACTTGGTACAATTGAAGCCCTATAGGACGGACAGGCATGTTTTTTCACCCCCAGTGCCTCGGAATAATAATAATAGGTGAGTGCCCGTTGACGGGTGATCTGGTAGCATTGGTCCGAGTTGACGGCCCTTTGTTCCCATGTTGGTTGCCAGGCCAATAAAAAACCTTGGGTCGAATTCCTTGTTGTGGCGGGATATCCATTGAACGCTACTCCGAGATCCTGGCCGTTGTGACGGGAACTAGTAGGAGTTTAGTAAGGGGTGTGTTTCGTTGTTGTTCACCTGGTGACAAATCGATGGCCCTTTCAGGGACAATCTGTGCTGCTTGGTTGGGAGCTACGGCACGCCGAGGCTTGACGACTCGGTCGGACGAACAGCAGCACATGGAGCGTGCCTTCTGGAAGACTCCGAAACGACTCCGATCAATAGGCGGGAGCGACTCAAGCGTCGATAACTCACCAAACCTCCCTTTTTATATATTGATTGGTCACAAGCATAAGAAATATAGAGTGTTTAAAATGGCAGGCAAGAAAGGTCCAGCAGCGCTAAAATTCACGTGTGCCACATGTAATAAGGACAAGTGCTGCGTTGACTTCCCGGAGGGCTGCTATGCAAAATGCCACCCAGGCAGTGTATGCACCACCTGCATCTTAAAGAAGGAAGTGGAAGAAGTAGTGGCCTACTACAGGGAAAGGACTACAGATTTTGAAAAGAAAATCGAGAGGCTCAAGGAGGAGCACTCCCACCAGATCCGCAGGCTCAAAGAGAAGTTAAACGAGCTCTCGAGTCCTGTGGCAAACACTACCTCTGCAGAAAGACTGGGCCCGAATTTGGCAGAAACGCCAAAAGAAAAAAAGAAAAGAAAAAGAAAGACGAAAAATGGAAAGAAGAAAGAGGAAGAGAGATAAATAGAAGAACAAAAGGTAGAAGTTATTGAAAAGGAATGCAAGGGGAAAAAGATGATAGAGAAGAAGAAGAAGAAAAAAAAGACTGGAAAGAGCATGACGGAGAAGAGAGAGGAATCGGAGAGCTTGCCTCCGAAAATAAATACTCCGAGCTCAGCAGGTAAATGTGCCAAGGTCAACCTTGTGGGTGATTCCCAGGCACGGGTTCTGCAGCCCCTGCTAGCGGCCCGCCTTCGCACAAGCGTTAAGGTGAGCTGCCTCCCAGGCTTTGGAAATAAGCAGATAAGAGCTGAGGCCGACAAGTCTCAGATTTCTGAGACTTCAGTCGTGTGCCCTTATGGTAAGTGGCAACGACCTATACCTCAGAGGAGGTAGGGTAGGCCCTACAGTTGAGATTATGAAGACGGTTATGGGTGGTGTCGACGACTGTGGATTGAAAACCCGCAGACGCGTCGTGGTGGGGATGCTCCCGAGGTGGGGTCCAAGCCGGACTGACCACGTAAGGAACATGTCGCTAAAACGGCGCCTTGCAGACCTATGTACGGCGGAAGGTGTCTTTTTTGTCGACCCCTACGCCGTATTCTATGGTAGAAAAGACCTCTACCAAAGGGATGGGGTGCACCTCTCATTTAAGGGCAAGGCTTTTCTAGCCAACCTCATCCAGGATGTCGTGGAGCGCACCCAAAGGAGTGTCCGGCCCATTGGAAAGGCGGACGTATGCCAGTACGCCCGAGTCACTCCCCAAATAACCTTCTCGGAGGTTGTCAAAAATAGTGCCACCGCGACAACGACGAAGCCGGGAAACGGAAGAGTATAGGGGGTCCTACATAAGGGGACTCCCTGAAAGTTCTTCTGTTCAATGCAAGGTCCATCAGGAACAAGTTTCCTGAGCTCCGTGGCCTCGTAGCGACGGAAGGACCCGAAATGGTAGCTATAACAGAATCGTGGATAAAAACCTCAAACCGAGACTTTGAAGGCGAATTCACGGTTCCTGGCTACCAACTCTTCCACAAAGATAGGCGGTGTAATGTTGTATGTCAAGGATACAATCAAATCTACGAACTCCAACATTATATCCGATCACGAGCTTCTAGGCGTTGACCTAGAGATAGGTCCTGTCAGATACAGGACCCTGCTGCTTTACAGACCCCCTTCCCAACCCGATGATAAAGACAGGGAACTGTACCAGCTGCTGGGTGAGCTTGTTCAAGGCAGAGTGTGCATCGTTATGGGTGACTTCAACAGACAAGTTGACTGGGAAACCAGAGCAGCCTGTAGCGAGAGCGCGCTACTCCTGGAGTTCGCCAACAACGAGTTCCTCACTCAATGGGTCAGAGAACCGACGAGAAGAGACAATATCCTCGACTTGGTCTTCACCTCTGAGGATGATATAGTTGAGGATCTCTCTGTAGGCGAAGAGCTCGTTGGCAGTGATCACCAGCTAATTAGATTTACCGTCAAGATCCCGAAGGTAAGGTCTGTTGCCAGTCAATCAAGGAAACTTGACTTGAGAAGAGCAGACTTTGCAAGCCTTCGTGCTCGGCTGACTGATGTAATGCTAGCGGTATGCGAAGATGTTGAAAATTCGTGAAACAATTTCAAAAATAAGTTCATGAGTCTTCAATCAAGTTGCATCCCTCTGAAATGCCTCCGTCGGTCTTCTGTTCAACCAAAGTGGTTTAGTCGAGAAATCGGCCAACTGATTAGGAAAAAGAGAAATGCGTACCGGCAATCGAAGATCTTGGGTGCCTTTGACGAGTACCAGAGGCTAGCCAGAAGAGTGAAGTCTGGCATAAGGGCAGCTAAGTGGTCTAAGGAACTCCGAGTGGCGACACTCTGCAAGGAGAATCTCAAGGAATTCTTCGGCTATGTAAATAGCCGTAAACCAATCCATCGTAGGATTGGGCCCTTAGTGGACGAGGTGGGTGCATTAACTCAGTCAGATGCAGAAAATGCTAACCTGCTCAATAACTACTTCTCTTGAGTGTTTACTAAAGAGTGTGGTCCCATCCCCCAGCCCACAGATGCCTACTCGGGAAAAAAACTGGAGGTAATGTCAATCCGGACCGGATGCGTTCCTACTGACTGGCGTGAGGCGGAGGTGACTCCGATCTTCAAGAAAGGAGACCCTTAGCCATCCGTCAAACTACCGACCCATTAGTTTAACTTCAATAGTCGGTAAACTCATGGAAAGCATGATAGTGGACAAGATACCGTCTTATTTAGAGTCAAACCTGCTACTGAAGAGTTCTTAGCACGGCTTCCAAAGGCAACGGTCATGCCTGACGAACCTTGTGGAATTCTTCCACTTCGTGTTCAGTAAGCATGATCGGGATAAAGCGGTGGAGGTTGACAAGGTACCACACCGCCGCCTTCTCCGGAAAGTGCGTGCCAAGGGCGTAGGCGGCAAGGTTGCAGGTTGGATAGAGAGCTGGCTAAGTGACAGACGGCAACGCGTAGTGGTGAATGGTCGGGCCTCTAAATGGGCGCCCGTATCTAGCGGTGTCCCTCAAGGTTCCGTCCTGGGACCACTACTGTTTATTATCTATGTCAACGACATGGACGGAGACATGGTTGCAAATATTTCCAAATTTGCCGAAGACACTAAGCTTGGTATTAATGTGGCAAAGGAGGAGAACACTGCCAGCCTCCAAAAGGAACCTTCAAAGGATTGGGGAGTGATCAGACACGTGGCAAATGCCTTTCAACGTGGGGAAATGCAAAGTAATGCATATCGGCCACCGAAACCCCAAATCTCAGTACATCCTTAAGGGCACTGCTCTTGAATTGAGTGACACTGAGAAGGACTACGGTGTTACTATCACTAGCCACCTCAAGTTCTCGAAACAGTGCATCGAGGCGGAGAAGAAAGCCCAAAGGATGTTAGGCTACATAAAGCGTCAGTTTGGATACCGTATAAGGGTTTAGTACTTTGTCTGTACAACTCCCTCGTTCGGCCGCACCTGGAGTATACCGTACAATTTTGGAGTCCTTCGTTTCGAAAGGACATCGCAAGGTTGAAACGCGTACAAGCTAGGGCAACTAAACTGATTCCCTCTATCCAACATAAAAGTCATGAGGATAGACTAAGGGAATTAGATCTGTTCTTGCTGGAAACCCGTAGACTGCGTGGACAGCTCATCGAAGTTTTCAAAATACTTCGAGGGTTCGATAATGTTGACTACCGGGATATTTTCACACTGAGTGAGAATAGAACGCGCAATCACGGCTTCAAACATGAACTGAAGCGTTACAACCGCAATCTGTGCGGAAATTTTTTTACTTACAGTATCTGCGGTAAGTGGAACGCACTTCCAGTGGAAGTTGTTAACAGTGAATCTGTTGACTAGTTCAAGTCAAGACTAGACAAAGTCTTGAAAAGTGGCCGTTTAGGGACGCAAAACAATTGAGCAGCCATGTGCCCGCTCGATTGCTAGTCCAAAGGTACCTTCTTTGAATGGACCGTAAGGTCTCCTAGGGTACTTTCTTTCTTTATAACTCTTTGTAACTTTGTAATACTTATTGTACCTGCTTCTCTTTCATCTTCTTTATTATATACTCTAGTTTATGGCTCGAAAATTCCTCCCTTACTATCCAGAGCGGTAGTGAAGCTTGTTGCATTTCCGACCTCTTACCAGAACCTTACCAAATAGCAGAATATACATACTATAAGGTCCCGACCTGCTACGATGGCTGAGAGAGGTATTAAGGGGGGAGTGTTTTTGGTTATCGACTCTCTTTACCGTTTGCAGTACAGATACATATGAGAGAGCTACTCCGGCCCCATCCTTTATAAGTAAAAGCGCAAGTTCAAAGTCAACGGGTGTAGCGGGTCTGGTTGGCAAGGCCCATCCTAGCTCACAATCGAGGCCGATTATGTATAAATGATCTTATTCTGGATGTTTCTGATCTTAATGGGACTTTCCCTTTACCACTCAAAACATCAGAGGATCATAGTATCATTCGTCCATGAGTCATTTTTCTTTTTTCAAAACGCTAAATATAATCATGGTCATAAGTGAAGAACCTAATAGACAGCGTTTTAAAATGATAGAAAAAGCAATCTCCCTAAAAAATTAGGGAGTTATTTACTTTGCGAAGATATATTGTTATTTTTCTAAATTTTAATATTTCTGGGTCATTTTTGCCCCAGTTCCTTCAACTTTTGGCCTGACTCGTTCACCAATACCAGGTTTTGTTAGAACTGTAGGCGATCTGCGCATGCTTCTTTTGGCGAATATCCAATAACATTATTTTTTTATATTTTCGTATATTTCGGACGATTTACGGATGTCCGTGTTTTCAGTTTATATGGTATAATGGCGTTCGGTGGCTGTGCTAGGTCGCAATACCAACTAATACGAGAAGTTTATGATGACGATTGTTAGGCTTTAGAAATATAATAGGCTCACAGTGTAATCCAGCGAAATATTACATGCTCTACATGTCGAAGTACATGTAAATTTAGACACGATCAGAATTAATTTTACAGTTTTAAAATTGCAAAGGATTCGAAAGGGCGTAAAACCCAATGTACATTTTCCGTTAGTGCATTTAAGGGCACGCAGTTTAATAATGCCCGTATTCGACCAAGTACTAGCCTTTTATTTAGCAATCGACTTTTGCATTCAAATCTGATGTTAGACTTTCGAATTAGGAATATTACAAGTTTTTTTTAAGTTGTTAGGGGATGTGGGAGCAACCCCGTACAAATAAGTAGGGGTATGGAGGGCTTCGCCCCCATTTCGAAAGTACCTATTTTTTAAAATTATTGGTGGAAATAGCCTAAAGTAGGCGGTGCTATCGTCGTCTTAAACTATCATGTTAGGTTAGGTCTGGTTCTGAATCTTTTTATTGATTTTGAAAAATGTGTTATCTTATGCAGTTTTGTGTATACTTTTCACATCTGAAACTCTTTTTTGCTGGAACTACATATTTTTCTTATTATGGACCTTCAGTCGATAAGGCATTTCTGGGGAAAATGAGTGTCAGATCTGAAAAGTCCACATGAAAATGCAAAGGAAATAGCACATTTTTTTATATTCATTAGAAAATATCTGTTGAAACGAATGTTTACCGCGAACTGCTTGAGAAGGGCAAGAAGTTCATTTCGTTGGCCAGTGAAAACAAACCATTTTAAAGAAATGGTTAAGTGATGAAACATCCAGACAAGATAACAGGTTAACTGGCTGATCCATTGTCACAAAGCTCCTTAGCAAAGGGTTCTTGGTGGAAAGTAGATAGTATTACTTTAAAATTTTAGAACCGTACATACGAGGGGCGGTCAATAAGTTTTGCAATTCGGATATAAGGAAACGAGATATGTGGAAAAGTGTTTCATTATTTTTCAATATAACTACCCTCGACTTCAATGCACTCGCGCCACTTGTCCCTGAGGCTTCGAATTCCCGACAACCAGAAATATCCCGCCTGCTGTTCAATCCACTCCTGGATGGTGAGCTGGACATATTCATCGTCCCCAAATCGGCGTCCACGCAGTGCAGCCTTGAGCTGGCGGAATAAAAAGTAGTTGCTAGGGGCCAGATCTGGACTGTAGAGGGGATGGTTGAGCTCTCCGAATCCGCACTCGAAAAGGGAAGCTTGTGCAACTCTGGCCTTGTGGACTTTGACGACGTTGAAGTCGATCATAGGGCGTGAGGTTTCTAGGGACCCAACGGGCAGAGACCTTGGTCATGGCTAAATTGTCGTAGGATCATGTTGATAACACTTTTTTTTTATATTCCAAGTTGTCGCTCGATTTCTTCGACCTTCACCCGTCGATTTTCGAGGATCATCCTCTCCACACGGGCCACATTGTCTTCGTTGGTCACGTCTGACGGGCGTCCTGGACGAGGGTCATCTTCAAGGGACTCACGATCATGGTGGAACTCCCTATTCCAGCGAGCAATGGTTGCATAGGGAAAGCGGTGTCGGTGTACACTGCAACCATGCGTTCATTAATCTCTTTTGCATTCTTGCCTTCCTTAGTCAAAAATCTGATCCATTTTTGAAAGATTTGTGACTGACGATCTGCGATCAGCTACTGCTTCTTAAATAGACGAGGCAGGAGCGTGCGGCTGCACGTCCCCTTCCTCTGTTTTGCCCTACCGATTCGCAAAACTTATTGACCGCCCCTCGTACATTTGAGTTACTCGTATTTATTATTTCCTTAGGCACATTGGGATTGCCCTACTATCTTTTTTTTTATTTTAGCTATAGCATAGATAATTTGAAGTATATATTTTCCAAATAAAGTCTGCCCCAACTTTTTTCTGCCTGAGAAAATCAATATACTACATTTCAGCTTAAGCATTTTTCAAGGAAACATGGATTTAAACACGACCAGAAATCCGGAATATCTCCAAAGTAAGTTTAAAACTTTGCGAGCAGTTTGTACTGATAGAAGTCTCTGAACTAAAACTCAATCAGCTAAAGAAGTTTTTAATTATATTTATTCGCTTATTGTACTGCACCTTTTCATGTAGATATACCCCTCTTAATTATTAAATTTCTATAGAACCTTAAGCCTAAGCTACTTGCTAAAAAAACGCTTCTTAAGAAAGAGGAGACATTGAAAATTAATTAGAGGAGCTGAGTAGTCAAATCTTTCCATGAATTAACTACAGGACAAGAAGTATATCTCACGCCTGAAGATATAAGATAGGGAGTCTTTGGGATCCACTTCGTCCAAGAAGCTATTTTATAAACGAGAAAATATTACGTCGAAATTATGAACAGTTCGTTATAATGAAGCCTTATTTTGTACACCCATCGAGAAGGCAACTGCAAAATGAAAGACCCAACAAGGGTATAACAGCACCTCTATATTCTCTATTTTCTTCATTTTAGATAAAAACCATACGAGCTTGATCTTGTATGGTGTATAGAGTACTAACTTACGTACTACTATGATTTCATAATGAGCCAGAACGCAATTCGCCATTATACTCGTATGTTGTGACTTTAGCCGAGATGACGGGGGCGGTTTTGCGTGAGGCGATTCGCGATCTGGACATCGAAATAAAAACATCATTTTACCTCGTCATTGCAGTTTAGTATAAACACTTAAAATAAGTGAGTTCTCTGTAATTTACTTATTTATACATCAAGTAACTCTCTTTTGGTTGCTCTTACGATGTTAATTGTGGTTTGGAATTCTCATGCCTACCTACTTGGTTGTACCTGACTCACGTAAAATATTCAAAGATAAGCTGCTTCTCCATGATTTCTGTATATACGACTTATAACCTCGCAAAAGTGATTAATCTAACTATTATTCATTTTCTCATCGGGTAGTGTCAGATTTCAGTTATTATTCTTATCGGTGACCTTCTTAAACTATAATTCTAAGCTCAGAATGATGTCTACCTTTGATCTATGAACTTTGAAAGTACAAAGCTTCATCAGAGTACAAAACTGTAATATTTGTTTACAATTTCTATAATTGAAGTCACAGAAAGTAATTGTGAAAAGTGGATGGGGGGAGAAGAAGAAGAACTTCAAAAAACAGGATCTATTTATAATAAATTTTCTTTTTTTCAAGCATCTACCCTCTTGACAAAGAGTACATTTTCAAAAAGTGTCGTACATATTCCTAGTTTAACAAAGCGAAACAAACTTTTATTTGCATGTACAATATCTCTGTGGAATGGGACATGACCTTATGAGTGAGGCCTGCATTGGTGTATTGAGAAGACAAAAAAAACTAACAACTTGGATATACAGTCAAATAAAAACGAGAAAATACCTCCGCCATCAAACGGTTTTTGGAAGTTGCTGGGATATAGTAAACGCTGGGGAAAGCACCAAAGGAAAAATGACTATTAGAAAAGCAATAATTATAAAAAATAATGATTATAAAAAATAATCTCACCAGAGCAAACTTTTGAATCTATTTTTTTCAAACCGATAGAAAAATTTCTTCAAATAACCACAGGAATCAAATAGTCCCAACGCTAGATCTGCAACTGGTAGGGAAGATCTGAGCCCTAACGCAGCCTTCCCTCTTATAACTAGATTTGATTTACCTGTGCTTAACAATGTATCCCTTGTAAGTATTTTTGGCCAGTTAAATTCTGTGACTGTCATTTCATCTGAGTTATGACTATGTATTTGTAGATAAGTGTTCGGGTTCATCATACAGGGTGTAAAATATATCTCTTACATATGAGTAAAACCTACCGTGCACTAATTGGGACTCGAGGTTAGTGCTACTAGTAGTACTTTATTCGCTGTACCTTTGTCATAATAACATGAAATCTTTTGTATGATCCTCTTTAAGATTAGGTAACTTCATTTAGCGCATGTATATTAACTAAGGAGAGGCTTGAGAAAAGAGATGGGACGTCATGGAACGCTTAAACTCTCCCAGGGAAGGAGAAGAGCCTATCGGAGCAGCCAGATCATTGAACATTCTACGGTCAAATATACATAGAGCAAGCACAAACACCCATGCAGCATTACGAGAAGCAGTATGGAACGGAGACCATATGAGCAGCAGCTCCATTGAGTTCAGTTCCAGCGACACAAAGGAATTGATAGAAGCGGTGAAAAAGAAGAATGTGGTCAACAGTTTCAAATATTTATCATAGTTTCAGATGTTCCTGAATGGAAGGCTGACCAGCCTAGCTGTAAGTACACGTTTCCTGAATTCCTCACTTAGCTAAGATATAGAGTCGTGTTTGATGGTATTTCCATAACAGTCTACAAACTTACAAAAAGGTTTTGGAGAAGAGCCGGATCTTTAAAGCAAGCTAAAACCACCAAGGAAGGGAAGAGTGGAGGGTATAACAGGTATATCATTTCACATCCTCAGATCCAAGATAGGTTCCGTAGGGAAGACAGGTAAAGAGGGGGGAGGCCATGTATTTAAGATGTTTTAAGTAAACAAGAGTACCTGAAGACAAAGCGGGAAGGAATAGCTAGTCAGTGTAGTTCACGGATGAGAAGGTTGCACGAGAGAAACTTCTAGGGCGAAGAAAACCTCTGGTTGCAAAGATCTGAACAAGTTGAAGGGAGACAAATGAGGAACGCATAGGTTTCTGCGATAAGGGAATTGCAGGGGGTCATGTCAGAAAAAGCAAGACATGGATGGCGACGTCTAAGCAATTTTGTCCAAAATGATAGAGAATATAGCGAAGATTGCAAAGGAAATAAAGAGAAGACTTTCTGACATTAGCGCAATAGGTTTTGAGAAATAGTATACTATCTATGACCTATTCTAGAAACAAAATGTACCCAGTTTAGTACATAAGCTTTAGAGAAGCCGCTGCCACTGCTGGTAATCGAGTGTATGCCAGTAGGGTCTATTTGCTGTTGCTTTGGTTCACCTGTCTCGGAGTGATTTTTTGAGGACGTTTAATATGCACCCTTTAGCTCTAAAAAGTTGCAAAGGAACAGAATTAATGTTCTTCTTTATTAAATAAAATAATAAATTTAACGATGTTAATTAAATTTGCGAAATATTTTAGTAACATAGAAGTTGGATTATACAATTTAATGACGATTAATTTGCTTTTAATGTACAGTTTTATTAGTTTAACTATAAACTCTGCAATTATATTTAAATTTTGAATTATGCTTTTCAGTGCATGTTAAAGTTTAGGAACGCAAAAAGTAAATTAAATGGTCTTTCAATTCGGTTAATTTAATCTAATCGTGACAGTAAAACTTTTTAGGCAAATGAGTTATAACTTCAGTTTAGAGTCACGTCAACGGTGAGTAAAGGAGTGAAGTAGTTAGCTCCACCTTTGAACTTGAATTGCTAATGACCATCAGCATGGATAAGAGGGGCGATGGATAAGTTTCGCGAATCGGTAGAGCAAAACAGAGGAAGAGGGATGGCTCTTTGTGGGGGTGTTAAGAAAGGTTATGACAAGTCAGGACCTGCAGCTGCACGCTCCTGCCTCGTCTATTTAACAAGCAGTAGCTGATCGCAGATCGTCAGTCACAAATTTTTCAACAATGGAGAAGGTTGAGCACCGCGCAGTGATCAGGTTTTGACCAAGGAAGGCAAGAATGCAAAATAGATCCATTAACGCATAGTTGCAGTGTACACCGACACCGCCCATTCCTATGCAACCATTGCTCGCTGGAATAGGGAGTTCCGCCATGGTCATGAGTCCTTTGAAGATGACTCCCGTCCAGGACGCCCTTCAGACGTAAACAAAGAGGACAATGTTGCCCGTGTGGAGAAGATGATCCTCGAAAATCGACGGGTGAAGGTCGAAAAAATTGAGCGACAACTTGGAATATCACATGGAAGTGTTATCAACATCATCCACGACAATTTGGCCATGACCAAGGTCTCTGCCCGTTGGGTCCCTAGAAACCTCACACACCATGATCGACTTCAACTTCGTCAAATTCCACAAGGCCAGAGTTGCACAAGCTGCCCTGCGCAAGTGCGGATTCAAGGAGCTCAACCAGTCCCGATCTGGCCGCCCCTAACGACTACTTTTTATTCCGCCAGCTCAAGGTTGCACTGCGTAGACGCCGGTTTGGGGACGATGAATATGTCCAGCTCACCGTCCTGGAGTGGATTGAGCAGCAGTCGGAAGATTTCTGGTTGTCGGGAATTCGAAGCCTCAGGGACAAGTGGCGCAAGTGCATTGAAGTCGAGGATAGTTATATTGGAAAATAATAAACCACTTTTCCTCATATCCCGTTTCCTTATATCCGAATTGCAAAACTTATTGACCGCCCCTCGTATCAGCAAGAGGTGAGAATTCTCAGGGTTGAAGCTGGTGTCTCGTTGGCGTGCGGAGAAAGTGGAAAGTTTGACTCATCTGTATTGATCTGAAGTGAAGTTCTCCTCGACAAACCAGTTTTATTTTCATTAAATTAGCGGAGTCTAGCAAGTCCCCTGTTTGGGGAAGATTTTTTTTCCCAAATAAGTTTGCTTCGGGCAGAAAGAGAAGAGAGCTTAGGAGCTCTCTTATCTAGTGAGACGCAAAGAAGGTTCGTTTCGTTTCTCCCTTGTTTCTACTCTTGAGAGGCAGAAGGGAGCTGAGCCGGAAAATTCCTTTGTCGCACGGGCATGCACGTGTACATTGGCACAAGTCTTGTGGCGAAAGCCGAGAGGCAGCGTTCTCCACATATCGAAGATGACGCCCAAATATTAAGCACTACCGGAAAAAGCAAGCCTTGGAGCCATAAAATTTAAGCAATAGAGCAATTTTTTTTACAATAAGGGACATCCACAGGAGCACTCCCCCACCAGCATCGCCTTAGGCTTTTCATGGTTGAGTGCAGAAAAATGTATTAAAGACAATCTATAAAGCTGGTTTACACTGAAATAAAATTTCTAAGAGTCTCGGCAAACGAAGGTGATAAAAAAAGGAAAGGTTGATTTATATGTCATTGGTATGTAAATGAGACGATAAAAAGCGGCCTCACATACGAATACCAAGTAGAACAAAATATATACGGAAAAGGAGTAGATAAAAAACCAAGCCTTGCATAACGCCAAAATGCACCTCACACAACAGAAGATACATCATTGCGGATATGGAAAGATTGATTGAAACAATATGTAAGAGCAAACCATTAAAAGTGGCTTCCAGAAACGCCCCAAATTTCAGGAAGACGATAAAAACGAACAGTATAATCGATAGTATCAATAAATCCTGAGATATTCAGAAGCCTCAAAATGGAAAGTTAACGCATAATTGGCTCAGAATTGGTATTCAGTTACATATTGGATAGTCGATTTATTTTTGCTCAAGCCTAAAAACCTATCTGTAGCATCACTTCAATGTTGGAGGATGACAGGTAATCAAGAATCCGTATTGTCACCAGCTATTCAATGAGTTCAGAAAGAAATAGGTGTTGAGAGATTAAGCCGTAATTTGTTTGGTTGTTTGAGTCCAGGTTCAGTTTCTTTAGAATTGGGTGGACAGCATCGTGTTTGGTTTCGGATGGCACTACACTAGATGAGAGGGAGGCGTTATAGATACCAAGAACATGAGGCAATAAAACAGGGAGGAGCCCGCGATAAAGTCTTAGAGGAAATAAATTATGAATGGAAGAGGTCCGTGTTGAGGAAATGAGAGAGGTTTCTTCATCTGAAGACACGAACGTAAGAGCGAAAGAAGTTGGGATGGACTGGTACGGCCGAGTACTTTGAGGCGATTTTTATAGAAGGAAATGCAAAATCGAATATAAACAACTTTGTAGGTGAAGTAAGCAGAAAGTCTCAAGGAATAGGAGTACATAAAAAACTTTTCTATCTATACATGTAGATAATATTTACGGGAAAACCTCTGCGGGTACGGAAAGGCACAAGATATTTGTGCTGATAGAAGGGATACAGCAAGAAATTTTGACAGCTAAACTAGATAAGTCGAAAATATAATATATCTACAGGTAATTTATAGTTCAGTGATAATCATTCAGTCATTTTTAGAAAACAAGGTCTGCTGACCAAAGTCGCATGCTCTCACTTATTCTGATTTATGACCTTACGACCTTCAAAACTTTCAATAATTTCCGGACTAACCTTGCGAGGACTTTGTAAATTATATAATTTGAAAGAGAATGTAAAACAACATAAGGGTTTCAAATTTCGTTAGAATGGGACGAATAGTTAGGGTGTTATTGCCAAATAATTCCCAGGCTAACCTTGGAAGGACCTTGGCAATTAAATCATTCAAAGGAGAATGCAAGACAAATTAGAGTTTCAGATTTCGTTAGTATTGGCCGAATAGTTACAATGTTATTACTAAAAAAAAAAGAATCAAAACGTGAACCAATCGACCGACGGATGGACGTACCGCCCGACCGACATAGTGAAATATATAGTCACACGCGACTAAACCATAACACATGTTGCCATATTGTGCAGATCAGCTGGGAAAAGTTTCATCAAAATTGATTTGCAGAGAACCGATTAATCCTAACTTTCCCTACCAAGCTATTAGCGTTGTTGAGAATGTAGATGCATGACCGATTGGATAAGAGATTTTTATGTTGTAAAGAAGGATATGAACGAGGTTGAGTCTGAGACAGTTCTGATATTGTATAGCTATAAAATAAATATGGATGGAGATAGACCTATAAAGAGTATATATGAGTGAGCCTCGAGATGTGCAGAGAGTGTGAACACCGAGTAAAAGCGGGTTGGATATGTGATTGAGTGTCTGAGAGCAAATAATTTGACCTAAGAGCACGTGGATAGAGCGGATTTGTGAAGGGGTGTCTTAGTTATTGTCTTCTGCTCAGAGATAAAGTCTCACTAGAAAAAATACTACATAAGAGTTCCACGTCACTAGAGAAAACTAATTTAACTTGGAAAATATATGGTGGACAGATTTGTGTTTGATAAGACATAAAAAGGTGGCAAGGGATAGGGTTGTAGTTATTTTAGGTGCGGTGATGGGTTCTATCCCCACTTTGTTGGTAGTTTTTGATGATGATATTGATTGTTATTATCATTACTATTAATAATATTATCATTTTTATTATTATTTGTAGTGCAGGAATTAGGTTTGTTGGTTAGGCGAAAATGCGTGAAAAGTAGATAGGGTGAGAGGCAAAATTCAGGACTACCTTTGGAACCGGAAGGGAACACAATGCCCATCAATTTCTAGTTGCACAATTATGGATTGGTGGAGACTTTGCGTCCATAATTTGGTGGATGAAAAGGAGTTATTTCTGGAACGTTTGCAATAAGCCCCAAAGGCTCATGCATAAAGATTTGGCCACATTTGCAAATGAATTCCTGCCATTTGATCTTTATCCCTCTTATTAATCCTACAGTGTTTGGTTGTTTTTTTTCTTCCTTAGTCTGATTTCCTTATCCAGTAAAGAAAAATTCCCCGTTGACCTACGAACGATCTAAATGGATACAAGATTTCTCACAATGATCATACGAAGTGTCATTAGGTATGGTTTGTTGGCGGATGTCTACTGAATTTGCGTTAGGTCGAGAGTGAGATAGCTACCATATATTGTAGCGATCTCTGGTTCGGATGATGACCCACGAAATATCCACGGCAAAAAACATATAACTAAAATGTATCTTTATTTACTACTAGTATTCAAATTTAGAACTATCCTTTAGTGGACCTCGTGATCCTTGCCACTCGTTTACATTCTTCATTATACTGTGAAAGATATCGCGACTTGATCACGAAGCTGATCAAGCAAATCCTACTTAGGTGCTGTTTTACAGGATACCCCTCCCAGTGTGACCTCTGTCATCTCTGACTATTTAAGGTCTTGCAACAGGACAACATAGTTCCAGGTGGGGGTGGGAGAAGCTGAAGACGAAGGGTCTTGTTCCCTGAAACAGTGTTTCTCTCTCTGTATGTCTTCTATAAACTTCATTTATTTGTTCTCTCTCTTTATGCCTTTCTAAGTTTCTGTCATTCTAGATGTCTATCCGTCTATTTCCCTTTCTTTCATAGTTAAATAAATCCCTAAAGCAGAGGTTGGCAAACTACGGCCTGCGAAGGCCCGCGTTTCATTTCAGAATTCAACAAAATAGGCCAAATTTATTATTGAACATTTTCCCCCAAAGTTCACCTTAAACGCAAATTCTGACTTCTGACTTTGATAGACTTGTTGATGTCCAAAAAGGTACTTATCTATCACTTTATTTTTTATGTAGGTGGTAGATCCTTACATATATATTTCATTCGTAGATAAAACGTTTTTCTTAATAAAATACGATACTTTATAAAATACTTATTCTCTTTAACCTTTTGTACACGCTTTCTTTTGTTCACAGAAGTTAAGTTACTTGTTTGAGGTTAGTACTTAGATGGGAGACGCCTTAGCCCTTGATAATAATCACATGATATATAATTATACATCTTGGTTCGAATTCCATGCTAAGTTGTAGGTCTCCAATTCGTTTTAAGTCCGAAAACAATTGAATCAGAGTCGAAATATTTTGCACAAAAATTACCCCTAGTTACTAATGTGGAGCTATATCTATGACTATGGAGTATATGCTTAAAATACACAAAGGTAATTGCAATTAACTAATATGCTTTCGAAATTTCGTGGGCACAAAGCTTTACCATAAGTTTCAATGTGGCCCGCTTCCTAAAACTTTTGCCCTTCACTGCCCTAAAGAATCGAAGTTGTGTCCATTCTCCACTGATGATGAAACATCTATAATTATAAAAACGAATGTTAGTTTGCTGGACTTTTTCTCCCTTACCTCTTCAACTATTTATTCCTTTACATTTATTTCATATAATCTCTTTCTTGTCTATTCACTCTTCTTTCCCAGCTAAGAGAATGTGTCCTCGTGAGATTACGTAGACTTCACTATTTTTTTGCCCGGCAGCGCCTATAGTTTTTGCTTACTTTCTCTATAGCAACCCCCCATATTAATATATATATATATATATATATATATATATATATATATATATATATATATGATAAAAATTAATGCAATATCGCAAGAAAAGATGAGGAATTAAACCACATTCTCTGAAGACAATTTAATTCAGAACAGTTTCGGTGTATCTCACACCCTTTTTCAACTGACACTGGATAGAAAATATAAGAGAAGTGCATATAAGCATAACACACGGTCAGATCGTGAAAGATCCCCTCTTTTTTTCCCAATCCCTTACTTGTGGCTAATCTGGGCGGGGGGAGGGAGAGGCCTAAACATATTGAAGGGCTGACATTTTACTATTTTGTTTATTTGCTTTCTTATTACAGAATTAAAAGAAAATTGACCCTCAGATAGATTTAAATTAGGAACTGACGATATCAAGCTTGATTCTACGATTCTTCTCCTAACATAGTTAGCCGATTTAAATACCATTTTACTTCCATTGAAATCGATCGTATGATTCTTGTCTCTAACATGGCAAAATATTCCACTGCTTTCGCTGCCCACTCTAATATCTCTTTTGTGTTCATACAATCTCTTGTCTAGATTTCTCCCCGTTTTCCCTATATAAACTTTATGGCAATCGTTGAATAGTATTGCATATACTCCTATATTAATATGTTCTTTGGATTTCCTAGCAATCATCAATTGGTTAAACCATATCGATTGATGTTGTCGATTTCGATGGCTGTCTGCCTTGCTTGATATCCGGCATGCTTGTAATAGCTGGGGACGATTTGCGGGATGTCATCTGAAAACTGAAGGTACATCACTTCCTCCCCTACCGGATTAGGTAAGTCCAGTGTGTACAGAAGGTACAGCAGCGGACTCAGACAGCCACCTTGTGGAACACTCGCCTCTAGCTCAAACTCGGGTCCTCTGTAGCCCTCGATCGAAATTCGGGCTTTAATGCGCATGATGTAATCGCAGAGGACCCTTTCCAGGGTAGGGTTCAGCTGGAGGCCTAAGATCTTGTGTTGTAAGCCTCTTAGCCAAACTTTATCGAAGGCCTTTTGCACATCTCGCATTACTACGTCTACGTATTTCTTCTCAGCTTTACATCGGGCAAGCTTTTCGGTGAAAAGGGCAAGGGCTGTGTCTGTCCTCCTTCTTTTGCGGAACCCGTGTTGCTGAGGGCTGTGGGCTTCTAGCTCGGTCAGTTGATCTTGCAACCTGTTAGCCAGAAGCTTTTCGTAGACTTTTCTTATAATCTCCAGGAGGGATATTGGCCTGTAGTCCACCAGTTGATCAGGCTTCCTCCCTTTGGGTATAAAGATGATTTTAGCAATCTTTAAACCGTCTGGGAAGTAGCCCGTATTCAGGAAAGCATTGTAGATGTTGGTGATTCCCTAAATGATCTGCCAGGAAGCATGTACCAAGTTATTTCTGGTGATGCCCGTCCAGCCTGGTGCCTTCTGTTTGAAGGTTTTTATGACTGCCATGACCTCTTCAGGTGTAGCTGGTCGGCCATGGTCTACCAAATTCCTCCCTTCGTCAACATAGGCATGTGGGAGCGTGCGATGCACATTCTGATTCAGATCTTCAATCAGTTGGCCATTCGAATTCCTGGTCGAATTCTTCTGGTGTTATCCTGAAGATATTTTTCCAGAACATGCGGAATCTTTCCTCCAAAACGCCGGGTCTTTAAAGTAGTCATCGCCCTCCTTAATGCGGGTCTTTTCTCTACTTGTAAGATTTTTCAACTTGTTCACAAGTTACCAGAACACATCGGGTCGAACCTCGCTGTCAACCTTTTCAATCAGGCTGTCCCAGTCTTCAGCCTGTTGTTGGTTGATAGCCTGCTTAAGTTCTTCGCTCAAGCGTCTTAGCATCGTTGTTCTTTGCCGATTTGTACCATCTCTCCTAATTTCCCCATACACTACCCTGTGCACTCTAGCGATCTCTCTTATTTCCTCGGTCCATCTGGGTTGAGGGAGAGTTTTGTATCTTTTCATCGGCACACTCTCGTAATCTGCTTTGACCATGCGGGCAGTTATCGCTTCCAGCTCCTCGTCGATCCTCTCCAGACTTACCTCGTTCAGGCCCACTGGTTTATATCTGGCAAGAATTTCCTTGTAGCGTTCCCAGTTGGCCGAAGCGTAGCTTTTCCGAAGAGGAATTGGCAGCTGAATTGGCGCGAGAGAAATGGTCGTTAAGATCGATATGTGGTCGCTGGGTACTGTCGGGCCTGGCTTACTACGGTAATTGAAAGGGAAGCCATCACTTGTCGTGATTATGTCAGGTTTCGTTGCGGACCTTACGGTGAAATAGGTCGGAAAATCCGGTCCTATACGCTGAATGTTTTTCCTTCTCATAATCATTTCCAAGTTATGACCTCTTTCGTTTGTGTTCCCGTAGCCACCCGTTCAGCATCTGGCATTGAGGTCTCCCCCTAGGAATACCATTCTGACGTGGCCAAACAGGGTGTAGAAGTTTGTTAGAAGAAGGTATTTGCGTCCAGGTGGTTGGTATGCCGCCGCTACTATGAGCTTGCCTACTAATGTATGCAGCTCTACCGCCACGAAGTATTCGTCCATATGCGGAAGGTGTTTGAACGACAAGTTCTTTCTGACGGCAATGGCAGCACCATCGTACCTCTCCTGAGAATGGTTTTTAGATATCACTTTGTAGCCTGGTATCTTCAACTGCTTATTGGTCGTATCGATACCATGCTCCGTAATCAGTATGATGTCGGGATCTAGCACACGGAATATGTTGCCGTACGCCGTGGCTTTCCCCTCCCATCCATTACTGTTGAGCGTTAAGATCTTTAATCTGTTGTTTAGGTTTTCCATTCTCTGTTCTGGCTTGTGTGGATGTCTTACTGTTTACGGGTGGTTGATTTCCTTTTCCCATTTCTTCTTTTTTTTAAATTCTGTTGGGGACACTTCAACGAAGGTTTCACGGTGGAAGGTAATACTTTGGTTATGAAAAGCTTCCTCCACCGTTTCTTCGTCGCATTGGGCATCGAAGTCCCATTTGTAGAAATTTCTTCTTTATCCCCACGCAGATTTTGTTCAAGTCCCAGTCCTTCGGGAAGGGAAATTGTTCCGAGGCGTATAAATATAGGTTAATCCTATCGGCATCAATCTTCTTGTTTTTCGCCTCCTTCGCCTTTTTGGGCTTTGCTTCGCATACGGAGCCCTCTGAGTCCGAGGAGTCCGTGGTGTCGGATGTCTACGCCTCTTTCGTATTCTCCACACACTATGTTTTTGGTGGGACTTTCTTGGTGGCAGCCTCTCTCTCTTTTTTGGCTTCGATTCTGGGATCTGGCCGTCTAACCTCCTTATTGCTCCGCTTCTCTGTCTCCTAGTTTCTGCTAACTATTTCTTTAGGGACCATTTGCAACTGGAGAACGTCTCCAGATGGTGGGTTCTCGGTGAACCACATCTTGCTCATACTATTATTCACCAGCATCTGGTCCAGTTCCTTTGCAAAAGTTCATGGGTTTGTTAGATTTCTGACATGCGCATATAATATGCATGTCAGTATTTTTGTGCAGTTTTCATTTTCTAGTCTCAGGTAGGTCTTCTTCGTTTCTGTTTCTGTGAGGACTGCCTTCGCTGCTTGCGCATACGTGGTGTTCTGCCTCCTGGTTTGCTCCTCTTTCTTTCGTTGCGCCTTCTTCATTATTAGGTCTTCTTTAAGAGGGCAGGCCATAGCCATAGAACGATGTCCTAGGCCGCAGTTGGAGCACTTTTCCCTCGGGCTACTACATTTCTTCCAGTGGTGCCCCGCCTCGCTGCACCTGGAACAGATCTCATGTGGTTCGGGACAGTCTTTTGTCGCGTGGCTCTTCATCTTGTAGCAACGGAAGCAGAACGGAATGGGAGTAAATTCTTCCCTTTCTATCTGCTTTCCACTGATTTTTGCGTTAAAGAGCAAAAGCCCGTTTTCTTTTGCCTTTTGAGCCATCGCTGTGTCCGTGAAGATTACTTTGAACACATGCGAGTATTCTACATTTT
The DNA here is from genome assembly GCA_963969495.1 of Ceratothoa steindachneri. Taxonomy (NCBI): domain Eukaryota; kingdom Metazoa; phylum Arthropoda; class Malacostraca; order Isopoda; family Cymothoidae; genus Ceratothoa; species Ceratothoa steindachneri. The sequence continues at coordinate 109,931,768 of OZ018324.1, read as the reverse complement.
CTTCCCTGTTCCAGAACTTAATGACTTCTGAAACTTTAGCTCATGATTAATTCTTAGTTATTTCTTCTTTAATTTCTTCTTTGGTATGCTGACCAATCCATAGGTCCAGCTTCCTGCATACAACGCTCCTGTGCGTTTGGATTTGTGGTGGGATTGCAGGTTGAAGGCCTATCTCGCGCAGTGTTTCTAATGCCTCCTCCTTCGTAATTCCCTCCACGTCTTTCTCCTCCTCGCAGACCACCACATATCCTGTGGGGACCTCGAGCAGGCGAAGCATAGCGATCTTCAGTTTCCCGAAGACTACTTCAAACACCTTGCCCCGTGTTGGACTAACGATACCCCTGATGATGCGTTGCGGGATTTTGGTTGTCCCATTAGGCTCTATTGTCCCCTCAGGGGGAGCCCCCTTGGTTTCTTTTCCTCTTGTTATTTATTTTATTCTTATAGTCCTTAGAGTCTTCTATGTTGATCCTTACTTCTTGGTGAATTTGGTGAGCTTTAATATGGAGTTGTTTATTGCGGGCAACCCCCTCCCGTCCCATTGCAAGAGGACTTCAGCGAACATGAACTGCGGGATGGAGTGGATGAATGGTGGATGGATGTACCCGGAGAGGCCCCTCAGACGGATGATATGTGGCGGACTTAATGATGGGTGGTGATTGAATCAACTACCACCACCCGGGGGTGCCGCCCCGTCTGAGGTTTGGTTATCGATGCTGCTTCCAACTTACACAGGGACGGTTATGTGTCCCCCTGTGGTCTTGGCCGGAAACTACTCTCAAAGATTAGAGCGAACTCTTTCACCAAAGCTTTCAGCATCGCCTCGTAACCGGGCGTTCTCTTCCGTAGAGTTCTAAAGTGGGCTAGTCCTCAAACCTGCTTTCCTTTACGTCCCCAATCATGTCTATCAAAGTGGACCGACATAGTTGGGGCGAGATTGATGAGTGTCAGTTCAGTTCACTTCGGTCCCCCTGCTCCAGGGGAAGGGGGGACTGCAAGGGGGCTTAGCCAGACATGTGTCGTCTGTGTGTCGCTCCAATTAAACTTACTATTCTCTTCCCCATGGGGAAATGGCAAAGCTGGTTGGCGTTTTCTTGTTTTCCCTTTGACTTTACCGCTTTTGCCGGCTGCGACTTCTTGTTAAGCGTAAAAATAGCCAATTTTTCTTCCAAGTCAAGTGAAAGAATTACAATTTACAATTTAGGTTAAAGTGATAAAATTGTGTGGTAGGTATATAAAGGTGTGAATATGTTTTCTAGTTTGCCCTGGTGTTAGGGCATCACTAGCATTCTTCTTATTTGTGTTTTAATAATAAAAATTCCACCGTCAAAAAGTAGCTGACTGTCTTTGACAGCCAGTTTCCTCCGTTATAATATATTTATTTATGTATTTGGTTATTACTATTCTTCCGTCGAAGCATTCAAGCCTTTCAAGGTTGCTCTCATGCTGAATGAATCTCAAGTTTTGAGGTTTTGGTAATCTATTTTATTTGGGCCCTTCGCCTCTTTTCATCGTTTGATTTTACTTGACATGATTTTATTATCTAATGGGTATTGGGAATTGGGCACTTCGCCTCTTTTTATTCTGAAATTTTGATTATTTGGTTTGGGCACTTCGCCTCTTTTATATTTAAAGTTAGTTTAATTTTTTACTTTCTACTATGTTTATATTGGGGGAGGGGGGGAACTTTAGTGAGGGCACTTCGCCTCTTTTTCAATTGTTATTTACAATTGTTGAATTAGTTTAATTGATTGTAAAATTTTTGAATTTTAAAATCACAGTACTTTAGAGTAGTGGACTATTACTACGTATTCATAGGTAGTACCACTTCTCTCGTGCAGGCTCTACTACTAGGGAACAGAGCAGTTCTACCTATAGCGCGTCTATGGTTTGCACGTATATTTATGTTCAGGTTCATGTTCGGGAGTATATCTTGGTCTATCTTGTCCCAAGTCTTAATCCCTAGCCTTTGGATCTCCGTATTGATCGGCTTTAGACTGATTCTTTGGCGAAGAACCGTTTGCCGAATACGGTTGATCCTTCGCGTGCCAGTAATCAGCAGAGTGGCATTATTCTGTACCCTCTGCATCATTCTGAGAGAGGTACAGCTTGCCATCTGCGTGATCACGGCCGGGTACACTAGAACTGAGCGTACCAAGGCCATGTACAGCTTTTTGATGTTTGGCACGCTGAGCCCTCGGAAACGGTAAAGTTTCCTCAGCTCTCTTTTGGCTAGGGAGACTCTGGTTTTGATGTGCGTTTTGTATGCCGTTTTAAAGAATTGTAAGCCCATGACTTTACCCTCGTTGGAGTACGGATATATTTCGTTATTGCCGATGACGTCGTCTACTTTCCGGCGGTTCATTGGAATGATAGTGAACTTCTTGCGGTTGGTTTTGATTTTCCACTTCCTCTAGTATCTGTTGATATTTTCTATTTCGACAGTTGTCGCCCTCGCCTGACTTCCCGAGTTCCTGAATGGACTCTTTGGGTGATGTGATCTGCGTATTGCAGATACATTAAAAAGTACCTCACTGGAGCAGGCAGGTCGATCGTGTACACGAGGTACAGCAGAGGGCTGAGGCAGCTGCCTTGTGGAACTCCCGCCTCGAGTTCGAATTCGGGTCCTTTGCAGCCCTCGATTGCAATTCGGGCTCTCCTATCGGAGACATAGTTGCAAAGGATCCTTTCCAGGAGTTGGTTAAGCTGGAGGTTGAGGATCTTGTACTGTAATCCTCTCAGCCAAACCTTATCGAAGGCCTTCTTTACATCGCGCAGCACCACGTCTACGTACCTCCTCTCAGCTTTACTGCAAGCGAGTTTCTCCGCAAGGAGGGCGAGGGCTGTTTTCGTTCCTCGTCCCTTGCGGAACCCGTGCTGCTGAGGGTTGTGGGCTCCCAGCCGGCTAGTTGTTCTTGAAGCCTGTCAGCGAAGAGTCTCTCGTAGACTTTCGCAACGAATTCCAGCAGGGCGATTGGCCTGTAGTTTACCAGTTGATCAGGGGGTTTACCTCCCTTGGGTATGAAGATCACCTTAGCAATCTTGAAACCTTCCAGGAAGAAGCCCGTGTTTAGGGAAGCGTTGTAGATGTTAACGATTCCCTGAATGATCTGCTGTGGGGCGTTAACCAAGTTATTTCTGGTGATACCCGTCCAGCCTAGTGCCTTTTGTCGAAAGGCTTTCACAGTGGCCATGACATCCTCTGATGTTATGGGGCGTCCGTGGCCCGCCATCTCCCTGCCTTCGTTGACTTGATATAGTGGGTGCGTGCGATGCATTTCCTGATTTAGTTCTTCAATCAGTTGGCCTTCGAATTCCTGGTCGAACTCGTCATTTTCCTCAGGGGTTATCCTGAAAAAGTTTTTCCAGAAGTGCCTGAACATGTCCTCGAGAACCACTGGGTTCTCTATGTAGATTCCTTTCTCCTTTATCTGAGCCTTAGATCTTGGTGTAAGTCCCTTAAGTTCTTGACTTGGCGCAGAACTTCGCCGGGCTAAGTTCGCTGTTGACTTTGGCTATTAAGCTATTCCAAATTCCCTCCTGTTGGAGGTTGATGGCCTCTCTAAGCTCTGAGCTTAGGCGTCGAAGCAGCAAGCTCCTTTCCTGGTTGGGACCCTCCCGTCTTACTTCTTCGTACATTTCCCTGTGAACGCGAGCGATATCTCTCACCTCCTCTGTCCATCTGGGCTGAGGAAGTGTTTTATACCCTGCTATGGGTATGCTCTCGCGGTCTGCATTTAGTATGGACGTTGTAATCCTTTCCAGCTCCCTGTCTATCTCCTCTAACGACGCTCTGCTGAGGTCAGCTGGCGCATATTCACTGAGTCGTTGCTTGTAACGATCCCAGTTGGCCAGGGCGTAGTTTTTCCGGAGAGGGGCTGGGAGCTGGATCGGTGCGAGTGATACTGTTGTGAGAATTTCTATGTGATCACTAGGGACTGTTGGGCCTGGCTCACTATGGTAGTTGAAAGGCAGGCCTTCACTTGTTAGGATTATGTCAGGCTTGGTTGCTGATCTGGAAGTGATATAGGCCGAAAAATCCGGCCCTATCCTTTGAATGTTTTTTCTTCCCATAATAAGTTCCAAGTTTCGGCCTCTATCGTTGGTGCTACCATAGCCCGCCGCACGGCATCTGGCATTGAGGTCTTCCCCTAGGAATGCCATTTAGCGGGGCCCGAACAGTGTGTAGAAGTTGCTTAACGGGATATATGCTCGTCGAGGGGGTTGCTATGCTGCAGCTATCACGAGTTCTCCTACCAGGGTGTGTACTTCGATTGCCACAAAGGACTCATCGAGTTCTGGTATTTGTTTAAAGGAGATGTTCCTCTTGACAGCTATTGCAGCACCATCGAACCTTTCCTGGAAATGGTTCTTCATGACTACTCTGTAGCCCGGTATTTTAATACGACCAGCTGTAGTGTCGATACCGTGCTCTGTAATGAGAATGATGTCGGGGTCAAGCACTCGGAATATGTTACCATATGCCGTGGCCTTCTCATCATATCCATTCACGTTGAGTGTCAGAATCCTCATTCTGTTGCTTACTCTCTTCATCTTCTGTCACTTAGTGTTTCTGGGTGACGTTCTTTTTCCTCCCATTCTTCTTTTTCCTGAACTCAGCGTTCGAGATTTGCTTGCATGTGTTGTGATGTAGAGTCACATTCTGTGCGAGCAGGGCCTCTTCCACTGTTCCAGGATCCACCTTGGAGTCGTACTCCCATTTGTAAATTTGGATTTTATACCTTGGAATATACTCCTGGTTTCCATTTCCTCCGGGAAGGTGAATTGAGTGAAAAAAACCGATTTTTAAGGGGTATTTATTCGCCTTGGTTAAACGTAATGTTAGAGGAAATAAGCCACTCTTGTGCATGGAATTTTTAAAATAGTTTTAATGTGCGATTCCAGCTTGTCGCTTGACTGTGTATGGCCGGTTTATCTTCATTTATTAATATGGCTTCTAAGATGCTAAGCCTCGCTTTATTAACCTCTTTTCTTTTAATAATGGTGTTGTCAACGAGCATATCTCTCGTTAGGTTAATATTATGTACACTCTCCATATGGGTTTTGGCCCTCCGCTTTGTAGATGCATGGTTAACCGTCTCAAAAGTGTGGTAGTTGTCATTGCAATATATTTAGAGTTATTATAAAGATAACAGTCTTTATTGAGGCAGATGAACTCGTAAACTATGTTAGTTGACTTGAGATTCGAGGAGTTAGGGCAGATGTTATTTTTCATCAGAATATTGCTGGCTTTTTTTGTTTTATAATAGATGATGAGTTGGATTTTATTGGTTTGATTTTTAACCTTGATGTTAAGGTTAATAATACCCTTGATGTTTTTTTTCATCTATTTTATAGGCCATGGACATCTGTTTTCTGTAATACACTTTGATGTTATTGACTTCTCCATGATTACTTTCAGTTTTATCGGCATGTTTGTAATGATTATTTAAAAATGATTGAAGTTGCTTATCAAACATGTTGTTTGAGAAACCAGAATTCACGAGTATTTGCTTTACTCTTTCAATCGCTTGGTGGAAAAGTTCCCACGTAGAGCAGCATTTATAAGCTCGGCGGATGTATGAGCCGATTACGCTTATTTTGTACCTTTCAGGGCATTCACTCTCTGCATTGAGGCATCTTCCCATATCCGTACTTTTCCTTGGAGCTAACTAGTACTTTCGTTATCTTAACATTTTCAAACTCACAATGGTTTATAAAATAGAGATACACCGAATTTATACAAAGCAATGTTTTCCCTATGAAATCAGATTTTTGATGACTTCTGATAAGTTTGATTTGAGGAAGAAAAAAAGGACTGGATCTAAAGAAAACAAACCGGGGCTAATATTTGCATTTCTCTCATTTGTGCTGGAGATTAGGAACGATTCAAAGATATTTCTGCTAATAAAATCATTTATATGCATAATGTTATATGAATTTGACCAATTAATATGGTGACCCATCTTAAGCCGTGGACTGCTAAAGCACTATTTGTATATCCCTTAGATACTGCATTTTGATGTTGCTTAATTTTTACAGAGATATTTTTAGAAGTTGTGAAAAAGTTCTGTTTTTCCTAACTTGTGGTTATAGAAAGGTTTCTTTAGTTATATACATGCAGTTTTCCCCAAAATATTTCGGGTAATACAGATTGAAGGCAATCTCTTCAATTTTAGTAAATGCCTGAACTATATTGTCAGGACTACATATTTCATGTGTGTGTGCGTGTGTTTAAAAATCTGGAAACACACCGGAGTTCGTAGTTGCGTGCGAGTCTAGTCGAGAGTGAGTCTACACCTCACTGTGTCGGTTGGACACCGTTTTGCTTTTTTTTGTTTTGTAATAACATCATAAATATTCGCCCCAATCTAACGAAATATAAAAACCTTATGCTGTTTTCCATTCTATTTCGAACGCTATAATTGCCAAAGTCCTCCCCAGATAAGCCCGGGAATTATTTTTTTCTGGCAAAGGCATCATATCTATTCAACCGATTCTAACGAAATTTGAAACTCTTATGTTGTTTTACATTCTCTTTCGAATGATATAATTACCAAAGTCTTCCCAAGTTAGCCCTGGAATTCTTCTTTTTGGCAATAACATCATAACTATTCGGCCGATACTCTGCTAGAGTAGACTTGGCTATAATATGCTATACTCTGTTAGGCAAACCTAAAATATGCTAAGATATGCTAAGATATAATGTACAAGGGTAAGATATACTATGCTAATTTAGGCTATAAAATGCTATGATAGGATAGCATATAGTATTTTAGGCCTGACAATATTCAGCTATGCTTGAGTAGGGTATAATAGGATAGTATAGGCTATCCTAGTCTAGGATAGTTAATGCTAGGTTAGGTTATACTATGCTAGGCTAGACTAAGCTATGCTAAGCTAGTCTAGGCTAGACAAGGCTATACTATGCTATACTAGGATAGGCTAAAGTATAATAGGCTAGGTAGGACTATGCTCTACTATGCTAGGTAATACTGTGTTAGGCTACGATATGCTAGCTACCCAAGGCTATAATAGGCTAAGCTATGCAAGGTTTATTCTACTCTAGGGTGTGGTATGTGTAAAGGAAAGGGAAGCCAAAAAGAATATCCGCTTCATTTGTTTCATGAATTCCTTCCCTCTCTCTGTCTTCTAATTATAACCCCACGTAGATTAATCTCTGAACACAAAGAAAAAAAGAAGAAAGAATTTGAATATCTGTCAGCTGCCTCACAGGTGCAGTTAATTAAGTTAGGCGTGCTAAAAGCTTTTACCTCACCGACGGAGCGCTAATCCCCGTAGTCGGGAAGCTGCTAGCCGAAAGTTTCCCATCTACATCGTAAAAGCTATTAAGACTTGGGTCAGGTGGCAAACGATAATCCCTCTGGCCGCCGGAAGTGGTCGGCCAGTCGTCTGAGTCTGTCAACGAGGAGAAACCAAAAAAAATGGCCGTCATATAAATACCCTAGCTTTTCGAATATCTGCAGATTATGTTTGAGAACCCGTCGCCTTCGGTTCAGATCTTGTGTCTGTTTCTCCAAATCCCTAGGTAATTGCTTATACCATCGAAGTTGGATATCACCAGGCAGATCCATCTCTTTTATGAAGCCTTACTCTGTTCAGAACAAGCCTCGAATCGTTTTCGTCCCCGAAGGATTGGCCGGGATTCCTCTCGTCTCATCTGCCACACCCCCCCTTCAAGGATCTCCAGTTTCCCGTGTGAGACCTCACGCTAAGCCGCGTCAGTCTCTATTTTTGAAGGATGCACTTCTCTGGAGCAGAGGTGCCATCATCCGTCTTCAAGGACGATCGTGAACTCGTCTTTTGCCCCCCTTCCTCCTTCCTTGTCACCGTCAGGATATTCAGCCGAGAGTCAAGTCAATTATCCATCTCCATTACCCCACGCCAAGTCGCTGAAGGATTCCCCTTCCTCGAGGTGGCCCTATTATGGTAAAACGACCCTTGCCTGTATCTCCCGTTAATCGACCCACTTTCCGACATATAAATATTCCCTCTGTATAACTAATTTATAGTATCCCATTTAAAAGTTGATTAACGAGTAATTAACGTTACCCGATTGTCAGAATTGTTCTTATTTACATTACCTATATTTACCGTATGTTTATATATGTTAACTAGTGAATTATTAAAATTATATTTTTGTTTTCACTCTTTAAATATACCCTTGAACTACAATTTGGTAAACTCATTAAACGCTATTGGCCCCTGTAGTAAATCGCAGTCTTATACCTCGTAATCAACGGATAACTCTTACGAAGTGAACGTACTTGTACTTAGCGAAGGACGCGTACGTACATTAGTGGATATATGTATATATATATAACTGTATATATACGAGTATATACATATTTTCGTGGCTTTTATCCATTTCCTCCCAACCAATATATATATATATATATATATATATATATATATATATATATACGTATTGTCTAGGGAAGTGGCATCTTCCTCGACAGTATGGTATACAAGTCTAGAATATACTAGGCTAGGCTATAATATGATATTGTCGTAGAATATGCTCTCGACAATATACCATATATAACTATTCGTTGAGGGAATTATTCTAATATTTCGAGTGCGTGGTAATCTGATTGACCAAGATTAGTCCAAAAGAGGGGGGCCTGGAGAGGCTTATTTATCTTCAATATGCTTAAGAAGTGAAACGGAGCACAAGGATCAATAATATGCCTATCATTAATAAAGTAGAGTATTATTAATTAAACTATCAACAACACAAAAAAAATGTTTACATAAACGGAGAATGGAAAGGGTCGTGGGAATATCTGAATAATCTGAGGATTAAGATTTGGAGAGATTTAAAAAGGTAAACAAATAAAAATTAAAGGGGGAGAATGGTTCGCTAAACCATTTAAAGCACAGGGTAGCGTTGACAAAAGGTTAGATGATTAAAGGTAATGCTCAGCTTACGTAATTATGAAGTTGTTGTGCAGAGGAAGACGATGCGAAGGAATCTTCGGTCCACTGGCGATTTCCAGCAGAAGAGTTATTCGGGAGGTTGTCCTTAGCGAAGGGAAAGGACTGTCTTTGAAGAGTGAGAGCGAAGTGGGGCTTGGAGGTACAAGCGATCTCTGTGACGCAAATCGGGGATGTTCTAGATGAACAATGGAGGTTATTGTTGAAACCAAGCGTTCTCTTGAAGAACGTTAAAAGGGGGGGAATTAAATTATCCTGACGTGATGTCTTGGGAATGAGAACCGTTTCTTGGCAAACGGGCTTGAAGAACAATGGCTGTTCTAACGTTGTTCTCTTTCTGAACAAAAGGAGAGGGGGAAGGGGAGAACCGTCTCTTGTCAACGGGCTCAAAGAACAATGGCTATTCTAACGTTGTTCTCTTTCTGAACAACAGATGGGAGGGGGCCTTGTTGACTTGGCGTCTCGAAGGCATGAACCTTGGCACTCAAGGGATATTGTCCTCTTCTAGACAATAAGGGGGTTCTCGAGGTAGAGAGTTCCTAGTTGCACAAGGGAGACCGGATCAGCGTGATGCCTCGCGAAGATAATCGAGATCTGATCTGCTTCAATCGGGGAAAGCTATGTATAAGTAGCCGGAGCCGTCTCCATAGCGTAGGGGATAATTGAGGGGGGGACTTCGGGGGAATGCCGCGGTCGCGCCTGGAAAAATACCTTATCTGCCCATAAGCCTAACTCAATCTGGCGAGATCGACGTGTGGAGGTGAAACGGGGCAATAAACCTCCTTGATTAAATATTTACTAGGGTGGGCGATAACGCGCTCTGCTTCCTCTCGCAGATGCACGTGGGTAGCATGTGTTTCTAAACATGTGATAGCAGCTAAATTTAAGCGGCCTCAGACCGTTCTATCACATATACGCTTGGCTATATTATGTTAGGTGTGGTTATGTTAGGATAGGCTATACCAAGCTAGCCTATAGTATGCTAGGCTAGACTAGGCTATCGTAGCCAATCTATTCTAGATTTTCTACTTTAGGCTACACTAGCTAGGCTCTGGCTTGTAATGTTAAGCCATACTTGGTTACGCTAGGCTAGGCTAGGCTAGGCTACATTAGGCAATGTTACACTAGGCAAGTCTATACTATACTATGTAAGCTAGGCTACACTATAATATGCTAGGTTAGACTAGGATCTACTAAACTAGTCTAGGCTATACTAGGATACGATAGGCTAGGCTATACTAAGCTAAGGTAAGATAAAGTAGGCTATACTATGCTAGATTATACCATGCTAGCTAGATTGTACTAAGATAGGCTAGGTTAGGCCCAGCACAGCTAGGCTATGCTATTCTATTTTCGTCTAGGCTATCCTATGTTTGGCTAGGTTGAGTATACCTGGCTAAAACAGCGTAAGTTATACTATGCTCTACTTGGCTATGATATGCTATGTTATGCTAGGCAAGTTTAGGCTAGGCTATTCTAGCCTATACCAGGCTATGCTATGATAGGCAATACTACGCTTTACTAATCTAGGCTATTCTCTACTATGCTATACTAAAGTATGCGGCTCTACTGTGCTATTTTAGGCTAGGCTAGACTATGCTATGTTATACTATGCTGTGCTATGCTATGCTATACTATGCTATAATATGCTTTGTTATACTATGTTATAATATATTATGCTGTGCTATATTATGCAATGCTGTGCTATTCTATACTATGATATGCAATAATATTCTATAATATACTATGCTCTAATCTGCTATGGTATATTATGCTATACTATAGAATACTGTGCTTTTTAGTATTAGTCAACTTTTCAACATTCTTATTACATAAATGAGGGGTGCTCAAAATTTGCAACCCTACCTATGAATTCTCGTTATTTTTTTTATTTTAATATAATTTTAGTTCCACTTGGTTAGTTACTTAAAAGTATTGACTTATTTTTGTCATCTTGGGAAATTAAATGACTATTATTATATTAATAATTATATCTATTTCACTTTTTTTCTTATTTCACCGTTTGAAACATATTTATCAGTGTGCTGAAGTTTACGGGGCCTTCAGTACTACCATCCTACCAGTGGCATTTAAACTGCAATTGCTTTTGAAATTAGGACAAGAAAGTCGGCATTCACACGTTTGAACACCTAAATTGAAAATAGCAGAGTTGTTGCCATCTCGATTCCAAACTCTTGTTGACGTTCTGAAATGTGGATGTGAGAAACTACCCAGCAGCCAATCTTGCAACGAATATTTACCGTGAAGTGCTTGAAAAGTGTGAACGAGGGAACAGTTCTTTGCTAGCTCACGTTGTAAATTCAAGAGTTACAATCTTAAACAGATCCAAATGAACTGGGAGCAGGCCAAAAACATATCCCTTGGGAGAGGAGTGCTACAGGCATAAAACACTTTCATTGCAAAACTAGACAACCTGTTGATATCCTTAGGCACAAGTGTAAAATTGTTTTTAGTGTGAACTTGGCTGCCCTGGTTGCAAAAACGAAACTCAAATTAATTTAAATCCCCTATGGAGATGAAGATAATCTGAAGGAACTTGTTTTAATTAAAGCTCAGAGAGAAATGACTATCTCTTTTGGACAACACCAGGTTTGCTTTCGAGATTTACTTGAGTAAAATAGACAAGTCAATAAGTAAAAGCGACAGGAAGGTGGAGGAAGAAGAGTTGCTTTACTATAAGTAGGCCAATATTTCAATGCCATCAAGTGAAATAATTTTCTCTCCTGAAGAAAATGAAGAACAAATAGCTGATGCTCAACACGGAAAGGATTGAATTTATGAAGTCACATTAAAAATACAACCACATTTTCAAATTCCATTAAAAAGCAATCCCGAATTTATTTTTTTGTGGGGGAGGCAATAACATCCTAACTATTGGGTTGATTCTAACGAAATTTGATAATCTTATATTATTTTACATTCGCTTTCAAATAATATAATTGCCAAAGTCCTCTCAAGGTTATCCAAGGAATTATTTTGGGGGGCAATAACATCATAACTATTCGGCCGATTCTAACGAAATTTGAAACCCTTAAGGTGTTTACATTCTCTATCGAATGATAGAATTGCCAAGGCCCTCCCAAGGTTACTCCGGTAATTATTGAAAGTTTTGAAGGTCGTAAGGTCATAAATCAGAATAGGTGAGGGCAAGCGACTCTTTGGTCAGCAAACGTTATTTATTGACGTTTCGCCTTTCAGGATAGCTCATCCACTAGTAAAAAACAACTGTTTTTGGACTGGTGGATGAGCTATCCTATAATGTGGTCTCCCACTACATTTCCGTACCAATTTTCTAAGATCTTTTTCCATCTTTGGAATGTATTTGGCTAAGATAACGCTGTTAATATATTAATAATAATAACGGTTTTCTACGACGGTAAACGAAGCTAACATAAAGGGGTAACTTTGAAACCAGTTTTGGGGGACTGGTGGATGAGCTATCCTAGAATGTGGTCTCCGAGGTTCGAGGACAAAAGGATGTCACGCTGGACCTGAAGTAGATCAGTTGTCTAATAATGCCACGACATTAACCGTACCAATTTTTCTTGGATCTTTTTCCATATATATAGGGTTTTTCAATAAGGTCACTCGATTTTTAAATGTAAATAAAACAAGTTGTGGGTGATATATGCACTCAATTTATTTTAAATTTGAAAATACATTTTAAGGCATTAAGTGTAGAATATGACGTCGTTCAAATGTCCGCCGCGGCTTTGCTTGTTGGAACGTATTCAGGAGGCCCAATTTTGGATGACTTTGTCGCATAAATCTGGCTGAATTTGTTGGATGGTATTCGTTATGTTGACTTTGAGGACATCAACTATTTGGGATTATTCACATTGACCTGCGATTTAAGGTAGCCCCAAAGAAAGTAGTCTAATGGCGTTAAATCGCATGATCTCGGTGTCCAGATGACGTCGCCGCCGCGCGAGATGATCCTGCCCTGAAATCGCTGGTGCAAAATGTCTATCGTGGCGTGCGCAGTGTGGCATGTAGCGCCGTCTTGTTGGAACTACATGTCGTCAGTATCCATATAATCTAGTTGAGGCCACAAAAAGTTTCTTATCATCGATCTGTAGGTCTCACCGTTGACGGTTATGGCAATCCCATCTTCGTTCTCAAAAATATACAGACCGATGATTCCGTTAGACGAAAATCCGCACCAAACAGTGACTTTATTCGGATGCAATTGGTGCTAAAGTTCTCATGTGGATTATTTTCGTCCCAAATCCGACAATTTTGCTTGTTCAACAATCCATTGATCTAAAAATGGGCCTCGTCACTGTGGTGAGGATAGAAATCACGTAATGCAAAACGTTTGTCGAACGGAGCACTGATTTTGATAATAACATTTGATGATTTGCACACGCTTTTCAACGCTATAACCTTCCATCGTGACTTGCCAAGTACTAATGAACAGTTCACAGTGAGGTTGCCAGATGTCGCTTTAACAACATGGCCACTATCGCCTGACAAAGCTCAAGCGTCCTTGTTGAAAGACCCTTTATATATATATATATATATATATATATATATATATATATATATATATATATATATATATATATATATATATATATATATATATATATATATATATATATATATATATATATATATAATGTTTAACAGAAATCCCAAGGCGAGGAAAATAGCTGACATCATCCTTTTTATTTACCGGCGACGTTTCGACCACAATACGGTCATCTTCTTAGGCCTAAAATACAAATAAACGGAGCTTTCGATATATTTGCCTTGGGAACACCCAGGACATTTAAATAAGTATATAATCAAACTCCGAAGGCTCTTTGGAACCGGATATTGTAAAGAAAGATCTTATATTTATTTTGTTGGCAAAGGCAATTTGAAATTATATTTGTCAGAAGTATTTCTTTAGCAATATGTGTAACTTTGGGCTAAGGACTTTATTGTGAATACCCAGCTCTGGCATTATTTAATAATGTTTGTCTTTTGCTACTGTTATCACAGGGTGGCTTGGTTGATACAATCCAATTAAAAATATGCGGAATGACTCTTCTGCAATAAAAGATGGAAAACCATTGTGCACAAAGAAAGATTTAAGGTACTGAAATTCTTTGTGTATAAAATTGTAGGATGAACAGAGATTGTATGCGCGGTGAATTAGAGTCTCAATGGATGAGATTTTGTATTTCAAATCTAAGCTACTAAAAAAGTTTAATCCTAATCTCGTATTAGTTGGTTTCCTATATAATGATGTTTTTAGACTATTTTGAATTTTTCTTATTAAAATATCTAAAAAGGTGAGGGTGTTATCATTCTCAGTTTACATTGTATATTTAATACCGGGGTGGATGGTGTTTAAAAAATTAAGAAATTCTAAAGCTTGATCTCGTTGTTTAAATATAGCTATGGAGTCATCTGTTCGTTGTTTGTATAGTTTTATTGTGCAATAGCTTACATTTATACAGGATATAATACAAATACAATAATAATATATGACATAATAATATATAAATACATAAGCGTATACATTACAGAAAGCGGAAACCTGCCGGTGTCGGCGTGCAGCAAGACGCGGCGGAGTGTCCCACGCGTGGCTTGTCTGTTGCTAGTGGGTGACGGCGGTCCTCACCACCCGTCGCCCGGCTGGGTTCGGAGGGGGTGCTGTTCTCAGCACCTCCAGCAGCTCGTTTGTTGGTGTGTAGTGGACCACATGGGCAGTTCTTGCCTCTCGCGCCCTCAATAGGGCGCCTTTTACAGGGTGAGGGGCTGGCAGTGGCTCTGGCCTGAGGTTGGCGCTGGCTGGGCAGGAGAAGAGGTAGTGCACCAGTGGGCGCCGGGAGCGGCCGCCACAGTGTTCGCATCTTCCTGCCACAAAGTCGGTGTGCAGCTCTGATCGCGTGGAGTAGCCCAGCCTCGCACGCTTTAGTAGCACGCCGTTAGCTCTGGGCTGCTGGAAGTCTGCGTTCAATTGGCGATAGGCTGTGGCTGCAGCATACCACTCTGCTTGCCTCTTGGTTGCTTCCCATTCTTGGTGCTGCTGGTGGGCGTTGAGGGCAGCCCTGCCTTTAGCCTGCGCGTTGACCTTCTGCAGGTGGGGTGCACGGTCCAGGTGATGGTGGGGCCATGGGCGGATCGCTTGGCGGCTCGCTTGGTGGCCTCGTCGGCAGCCTCATTACCGCGCATGCCCACGTGGCTGGGAATCCAGTGAAGCCGGACACGCTTGCCGTGCGCTGCCAGGTCCTGCAGGGTGCACAGGATGTTGATGGTGAGGTGGATGTTGTCCCCGGTGTAAGCGTGTGCGTGGGCGTGCTGCAGCGCCTGCAGCCCCGACCAAGAGTCCGTGTGTATCACCACAGTGTCATCCCGGCGAAGCAAAGCGTGCTGGAGAGCGTGCAGGATTGCTACCAGCTCCTTCTGAGGGTGGATCAGTGGTCTGATGTCCTCCACACCTGCCTCAGACCGCTCGTGACGAAGGCGGCGCCGAACCTCCTGAGGCGGGGGCCACGGAGCCGTCGGTGAAATAGACTGCGCTGCCTGGTTCCGTTACCTCAGGCATGGCTCTCAGGGCGTGCTGGCGCAGCTCCTCAGTAAGGCAGGGCGCCTTGCTGGCGGGCAGCTGTGTGATGGTGAAGTCGGTGGCGGGGGGCTCCCATGGTGGTGGTGGAGCATAGGCGGGGTAGGGGGGTGTCGTGGTCGCGCCATAGCCAGTTCCCTGCCTCTCTGAGGGTGTTGGTTGCTAAGGTGACGATTGCGAGCCACCTGTTTTTACGCAGGCACTTGATGCCCTGCGCCACGGCTATTCGGAGTCTCTGCGCAATGCCCTCCACGTCGCGCTGGAGCACTCTGGCCACCCGACAGGCCACAATGCAATCCACTCTGGCGGTGAGGTGCAGCAGGTTGGCCTTGCCTTGCATGACACAGGCACTGCACCACCCGGTGCCCATAACATGGTCCGCATGGCGGTGTTTTGCACTACCTCCAGGCACTGTTGCTCCTGCCAGGGTAGCGCTATAAGGAACGGTGCGCTATAGTCTACTAGGAAGCGTATTGCCTGCAGATTGTAGAGGCGGAGGACGGGGAAGTTTGCACCAGCTCTTGGCCTAGTCATGGCCCTCATCACGTTGAGCCGAGCCTGCGTCCGCTCCCTCAGGTGCGTGACATGGTGCGTGAAAGACGGCCGTCTGTTCACCCACACTCCGAAGTACTGGTAGGAGTCGGTCCAGGCCAACCCGATCCCTGGTTGCGCAGCTGCTGGCCAGCAGGCGTGGAAGTCTTGATGGCTCTGGCTTGTGAATTTTCTGCCGAGATCTTGAGTCCTAGCTCTTCACGCTTGGCAGTGATGAGGTGCAGCGCTTCTTGAGTCCGCGCGAGCTTGTCGCCGCGCCCGATGACGACGAGGTCCAGGTCGTCGGCGTAGCTTAGGAGGATGGTTCCTTCCCGAGAGGGGAGCGTTCTCAAAGGTTGGGTAGGGAGACTTGTGACTCTGGAACTTCACACGGGCCTGGCGCTGGTGAAGGTAGTCCTGGAGCCAGCCCAACAGTCTCCCTCGGATGCCCTTCCTCACAAGGGCGGCTAGTATGGCGCGGGGGATGGCCAGCTCAAAAGCCTTATCGAGGTCAAGGAAGACTACGATGGGGGACTGGTTGTTAGCGTAATCCAGGAGTGTGATAAGGCAGTCCGCCGTGCTCACCCCCCTGGTGTAGCCAAACACGTGGGGGTGAATGCTCCCCACGCTCCACTCTAGGCAACTCAGCACCATTCTCTCCGCTGTTTTTCCAGTGCAGCTCAGGAAGTAGATTGGCCTGAAGGTAACGGGATCCTTCGGCTTGGGAAGGGGCTGGATGTCGGCGACTATCCAGGAGAGCGACAGACGGCCTGCCAGCCACGATGCGTTCACAAGGGCCAGCAGCGCGGCGTCCCCGGTGGGCCCAGCGTGTGCCAGAATGGAGTACTGCACTCCGTCGGCCCCCGCCGCTGTGTCACGCCCACGCTTCGTCCTGGCCAGCTCCTCGAGCGTAAAAGGCTGGTCCATCGCGTGTGGCTGGTATGTGCCTCCCTGACCTCCGCGTGGCGCTGTGGGCGTAGCTGCTGCTGGAGGTGGCGGGTGTGGGGAGGGAGCTGCTCGATGGAACCCCTCGCTGTGAAGCAGTTCGCCAGCCAATCTGCCTCTTGTTGTGGGCGTGGATGGGCAGCTGAGTGGGTCAGGGCAGTGCCTGAGGCCTTCCTGAAGCACCCCCCACAGCTGGCTAAGGGAGGTGTGTTCGCTGAAAGAGGCGCAACACTCAAACCACTATGCGTCCCTGGCGCTCATAGACACCTGTCGCGCGCGGGCTACCACGTCCTGCAGGAGCTGCAGGTTGGTTGCAGTCGGGCGCTTCTCCTACTGCCTCCTGTGGACGTTAACGCGGTGATTGTGCTCCCGGACTTCC